>JAVBJF010000169.1:0-600000 GCA_033439095.1 Pseudococcus viburni
CGATTTGTAGTCACATCGTTTTCACGAAAATTTTAAAATAAAAAAGTTTGATGTTTTTTCTTCTCATAATTCATAATTTTATAAAAGTTCGATTTTTTTCTTCTCATAATTCATAATTTTATAAAAGTTCGATGATTTTCTCACTTTACTTCTTTCCTTATTCTAATTTAGTAATTTTGAAAGCATTTCCGCATTCAGATTAAAAATACCTACATTTTGATATGCTGCATGGTGGGGTTTGATAGCGCATATAAATGCTTTTTTAGGCAATTTTAATCGCTTTTTATAAGCGCTTATAATCGATTTGATAGCGCATAAAAATCTCAGCCCTAATGATCATAGTTTACTTTTTTTTTTCTTTTTATAGTTTTTATGTACCTACTGTTTTCAGAGGCGATTTTCCAAGGGAAGTTAGGGAAGTCAAACTTCCATTGATTTTTTCAAAACTCGAAATTTTTTCTAATGCCAATTTTCTGGTAAAATGTGTTTAGAAAAAAAATTAAATTGAATTAAATTCTATTCTAAAACAAGGTTCAATTGTACCCAATTTCCAGATTCAAAATTTTTCCAACAGTTAAATTATTTCAAACTTGAATTTTTTCAGAATTCTTCTAATTTTGATTTTTTTTAAATTTTCTCTTAATTTTATATCTTTAAAAATTCCTTTCAATTATCAAGTCAGAAAAAAATTTTAAAAAACATGAAGTTGAAACATTTTATTTTTAAATTTAAAATTAAGAAAAATTGATGAAAATTTTTTTAAATGATTGGAAAAAAAATTTAAAATTAGAAGAAATTTTGAAAAGTATGAATTTGAAAATTTAAAAAAATATATTAATTAGAAGAATTTAAAAAATCCAAGTTGGAATAATTTTGAGAAAAATTGAATTTAGAAAATTTTCACATTTGTAAAACATTTTAGTACCCATTAAAAAATTTTTCAACTTAGATTTCTTCAAATTTTTTTCAAATTCATATTTTTTAAAATTTCTCCGAACTCGAAAATGACTGAATTTTAAAAAAAGTTAATAGACGTGAACCTATTCTTATTTTGTGTGGTTTTTTGATAAATTCACATTGAAAACATTTTTTAAAATGTTCAGTTTTTTTGAACTTTCTGACTTCCTCAAATTTTCATTTCCAAAATCGCCGCTGACTGTTTTGTAATTTATAATTTTAATTTTGAATAATTGGCTTTTAAGTACAGATGAATTAACCACAAAAAAAACTGAAAATTATTTCGGTTAATGATTACGGTTATGGTTAGTGGTTTTTGAAAATTTGGGTTTCGGTTTATGGTTACGGTTACGGTTTTTTTCAGTTTGTGGTTATGGATCATGGTTAAGGTTTCATCTTTGGAGCAATTTTTGTGGTTAATTTGTGGTTATTGGTTACTGGTTACGGTTATATACCGTTTCGGTTAGCAGCCCTGTAAAAATTATTGTAAATTCTTTTGATGTAAAAAGTTTAATTTGATTCACAAGAAAGAGTCTAACTACAACTCGTATCCAGAGTTGGGTCGAGTCTGCTCTGAAAATGGACTCTGAAAAGATTCGGAGACTCGGAGTCTACTCGAAATGAGACTCCGAGTCTTTTTCTTGAGAGACTCGTTCCTTGAAGACTCGGAGTATCTCTTTTGAACGACTTAAAACTATGCGAGTGAGTCTTTTTCCGAGTCTCTCTCTTCTTTTTTTTTTCTTCTGATTGGATCATTAGTAAAAAAAAATTGAATTTTTCCGTTGTTTTTTTTTGTGGTTTGCTCAACTTTTTTTCAATTTCTCCTGGTTAAATAATTACAAGGAAAGAAATTGGAAAAAACGAGTGATTTTCAATGTAATCTGTGAATTATTATATTTTTTTATGGTCGACTTCTGAAATGATTTGATACAGACAGGTACTGTTTACATTTTCAATTGTAGTAAAAAGTCAATATTAGTGTTGTACGAGTGAACAATGTACACTAATGAAAGATTCATCAGCTATGGGCTATGGTGTTAATTAGTTTTATTATCATCAATTCTCCTTGCTGGAAAGATTAAAACAGGAAATTATATCAAGTATAGGAGTATAGACGATCATAGTTGTGGTGTTTTTTCTGCCATTCTGCAAAAATCATAAAAAACGCAAAGTTGCTTTTTTTTTTGGAAGCGGACACTTTACTGGGTATTTACATTGCAATTTTTTTCTCGGAAAATCCTCGCTAACTCTGCTCCAAATGGTCCGATTTCAAATCTGTTTGCACCGTTGGACTCGTCTCGTCGAGACGAATTTTTTCATATATTCACACTTAAAATTTGGACCATTTTTCGCAAAGTTGCTTTTTTTTTGGAAGCGGACACTGTAATGGGTATTTACATTGCAATTTTTTTCTCGGAAAATCCTCGCTAACTCTGCTCCAAATGGTCCGATTTCAAATCTGTTTGCACCGTTGGACTCGTCTCGTCGAGACAAATTTTTTGGTATATTCGCGATCGAAATTTGGGTCATTTTTCGCAAAGTTGCAAAAATGCATTAAAGGCGAAATCAGACGTTTTTGCAATTTTGCGAAAATGCATCCAAATTCGAAACCGATGCAAAGGAATGCTGATCTAGGTATTTCAATACAATCTTGACGTGAAGATTAGACCACACACGAAAACTGTACAGGAAAAAAATAACATTATGGTTTTAGAAAGAAACACAGCGAATACAGAAAATTTCAATACCTAGATAGGTACTTCCTTGACCAGAACAAATTTTCTAAACAGCACCGCACTCTTGAAATTACTTCAAAACCACGTTGATGATGCAATGATTCATGCAAAATCACAGGAACTGCAAATCCGTAAGTAAAATCTTGACCCATGATGCTTATCTACTCCAATACGAATCACTGTAAGAAAACAAAATATTAGGAGACCAGGTCATGGGGTAGAAAGGACACTTGGTAGAAAGGACAACTGGTAGAAAAAAAAGAGAAAAAAGGGAAAAACGTTTCTGTTGCCAACCCATCGCATTTAAAGACAAAAAAAAATTCAGTATGTAGAAAGATTATGTACCTGAACAGGTAGAAAGGTCATTTGGTAGAAAGGACAACTGGTAAAAAAAAGACAATGTACCTACTTCTGTTGCTAACAGTTGTATTGAAAAATCATATTTTATTAAGCAATTGAAAGTTGAGAACTGTTAGACTGGACAAGTGATAGAAAATTAATAAAGTTTTGATAGTATATAGTAATAAATAAAAGTACCTAGCTACCTTCTTATCCCTTTTTCCTTTCAATTTTCCACTTTCCACTGTTTGTCCCTTTTGTTAATTTTCGTATGCTATGTCGCACCTCCAGTGCAATAACAACACATCTCAAAAAAATTTGACCTTCGTATTTTTTCCTGAAACGTGCTCATCTCTGATCAGTTTTCAATTTACATCAAAAATAAAGAAGTTCATTTTTTTTGAGATGTGTTGTTATTGCACTGGAGGTGCGATGTGTAAAAGATAATTTTTCAATTTGAAGGTTGAAAATTACATATGTAATTATAATAATATTATATATATTTCCATTTTCCCTTATTTTTTTCTACCAGTTGCCCTTTCTAACAAGTGCCCTTTTTACCTTTTCAGGTATTTTGTTTGCTTAAAATCCAAATTTATAAAGTAATTATTTCTACCTACGCATTTTTTTTCGTTTTTAAATGTGATGGGTTGGCAACAGAAATGTTTTTCTCTTTTTTCTCCCTTTTTTCTACCAGTTGTCCTTTCTACCAAGTGTCCTTTCTACCACCTGGCATGGTACCAATATTAGAACATTGATCAAGAAATGAAATAGGTCCTAGAAAAGGTACCTAATAAATAAATTCAACATAAAAAAAAAAACAAAAAAAAACGAAACGTTAATTAATCTGAAAAAGAATAAGAAAACAAGTACTCACTTCTTCCAGAAATTCCTGAGGCTGAACTTTTGGTACCTACTCGAAGTTGAACCCATTCAAAATGATCACCGGGGCTCTGTTACTTGATATCGAACTTGCTGAAAACGTGAAAACCATAGGCATATCGTTCACGTAAAAATAAAACTAGATTACCTAAAAAATACAAAAACAAAGAGTAATAAAACAATATTGCTCGCTAACATTTAAAAAAAAAATACAGGTACAAAATGCTAGTGCAAAAGCCAGTAGGTATCTAGGTATCTAATACTGGAAAAAATCACGAATCTATTAAAAATTCTACTCAAACTGGTATCAAAACTTACGAGAGCTTGGGATGAAGTCTTTGTCTGGGAAATTTTTCCATTTCAAGCCATGGATTTATCTGCAAGAAGACAAAACACACTTATGTAAATACAAGCGTTAGAAATTTACAAGTCACCATTATTAAATTTGCAAAATTGAAAAAAAATCAAGTAAAAAGGTAAAATTATGAGAAAAATTTTCAAAAAATTGAACAAAAAATCTAAAACACTTACGTTGTTGTAATCCAAGTAGCCTTTCTGAATCAGTGTTTTAAATCTAAGAGAAGTATAATCACCTTATTCGCCTAATATAATATCGTCGTCGAATTTCTTGTGCCAAAAAAACTCTCGTTTTGCGGATATAAAACATTATTAAATTCGGAACCTGCTGTTTAAAACATTAAAAAATCTGAAATACGTTTTTTCACGTTTGAATACCTTTTCGATTAATTTTCCGGCGATTAATTTCACGTTATTAATTTTTATGAAGCGTCGGTGTCGAAAATAAACACCGAATACGTGATCAGCGACATCGAATTAGTCGATAACGACTCTTTTTTAAGAAATCCGACGTGTTTATAGATTAAAATGTAGATTTCACCGTTAATCATGGATCCTGCACTCAAAATAATATCGCCATTGAATTCTCCGTACCAAAAAACCCCCGCAGAGACATTAAACGCGATTAATTTCAGCTCTGGGACGATTTTTAATATAAAAATTCCTTAAAACCACGCCAATACCTATAAAAAAAATTTGAAACTGAATCAAATTTGAATTTATCATGTTGAAATCAATCAATCGTTCCGAAACGAATCATTGATCCAAATACAAGAAATGGGGCAAAATTTTCATTTAATTCAAATAATTTGCATTTTTTTTTCAATCATTTATAATTAAAAATAAGTACTGAATATAAATATTATATGAATTTTCTTATTGAATTTTATAATTATCATTATTAAATAATTTAAAGTCCGAATTTAGGAAAAAAATTCAATACAAAATTTGTACAAACGACATTTCTTCGAAAAACACAAAATTACAGAATCGTTCACTAGCGCTCCACAAGGTAAAAAAAGGAACTAAAAAAACAAAAATGACTTGGCAGTTTTCAAGTTTGTAATGCGTGATTTTGAAGAGTTGAAGACGAATGTCTGTTTTCTGAAAATCCTCTGGTGGAGGCTCATTTTTTTTTTCACGACGAGGTTTTTTACACGTCGAAGTTTTTTTTTCGAGTCAACATTTTTTTCCAAACGTAATATTTTTACACCAAAATTTTTTTCGAGTACAAATTTTTTTCCAAACGTAATTTTTTTACACCAAAATTTTTTTCCAAACGTAATTTTTTTACACCAAAATTTTTTTCCAAACGTAATTTTTTCACACCAAAATTTTTTTACACCTAAATTTTTTTCCAAACGTAATATTTTCACACCAAAATTTTTTTCGAGTACAAATTTTTTTCCAAACGTAATTTTTTTACACCAAAATTTTTTTCCAAACGTAATTTTTTTACACCAAAATTTTTTTCCAAACGTAATTTTTTCACACCAAAATTTTTTTCCAAACGTTTTTTTTTCACACCAAAATTAAAATGTCTCTTAAGAAAACTCGTAAATTGGATAAATAGAACGTTTCTAACGTATTTCTTATGTATACGTTTTTATAGAAATATGATCTGTTTTTTGAAATTTGTACTCCTATGTCATTTGGTGTGGAAAAAAATTTTGATACGTAAAAAATTTTGGTGTAAAAGAATTACGTTTGGAAAAAAATTTTGACTCGAAAAAAAATTTTGGTGTAAAAAAATTACGTTTGGAAAAAAATTTGTACTCGAAAAAAATTTTGGTGTGAAAAACGAATGTCTGTTTTCTGAAAATCCTATTACGTTTGGAAAAAAATTTTGACTCTAAAAAAATTTTGGTGTAAAAAAATAACGTTTGAAAAAAAATTTGTACTCGAAAAAAATTTTGGTGTGAAAATATTACGTTTGGAAAAAAATGTTGACTCGAAAAAAAAAACTTCGACGTATAAAAAACCTCGTCGTGAAAAAAAAAAATGAGCCTCCACCAGAGGATTTTCAGAAAACAGACATTCGTGAGATGACGCCATTTCGTGAAGCATGATGATTCATTTTCAATTTATTACTGGAATTTATTTGGAAACATGGACGCCATTACGCTGTTTGCATTATTTTACATCGCGTTTGCCGTTTGTTACGTGATTTAATTAGTCTTTATTATTTTATTAGTTCTTCGTAGAATTTTCCTGGTAAGAAATATGTTTTATATTTGTTGTGTAGATGTATGTTAATTCATATGAATCGAAATTATTCATGTATATTCTGCGGGCTCAACGCCATCGGAACTTTGTAGGAATTTCGTGTTGGTTAAGACTTGAAGTTCTTTTTTTTCGATGTACTTAAGTTCTTCGTAATTTTCTGCCGAAACATGGCACTTATTTCTTTTTCGGCGAATGTAATATGATTGTATTGAGAAAAAATTCGCGAAATAGGTACGAAGTAATGCATGTTAGGTACGTATTTTTATTCGCGTTGCCAACTCTTTTGAGTGACGTTTTTATGGTTCGGAAGATTCATTTCATCATTTCGTTACGAAACTGAGGAGAAAAAGCAATAAGCGCCTTTCGAACAAGAACAAGCGTTAATGAATAATTGAATAATTTTCACAGAGTACTCGTCGGAAATCACGTTAATAATTATGTACCTATTATTTATACTAATTCATTTACCTAACTAATATTACATTTGATATGTTTGTACAGAACAAATGGTCAGAAACGAGAAAGGACAAGATCAGTTACTCGTCGTTGAATTGACCGTTGAATCATGAATCATCCCTATTGTGTGAAATTGTGGCGATGTGACGCTCGACGCTGTTTTTTCATGAAAACTGTTCGCTGCGAAATTGCAATTATGATTATTGGTTGAGTTTCCTGTTATTTGTATAAAGGTACGTACTTCCATATTTTTCGCGATTTTTGATATAGGTATTCAATATTTTTCCACGTACGTGTTTCATTTAGAATATTTCAGTGAAGAAAAATTGATTAATTTTTAACTTTTGGTGGTCTATTTTCGCCATCGTCTCGTTCGGGCTCAACATTTTGAAATAATTTGTTCCATTTTTCGAAACTTGAAGATTTTGCTTTAAAATAGGGGTTCCTTTAGATGCTTCGTGATTCATGTAATGTTAAATTCAATTCAATTTCGTTCATGAAAATTTTTTCCATTTTATTGCTCACCTCTGGGCTAGCTGGGTAAATTATACCTGTACCCACAATTAATTTGCTTATTTGTTTTTACAGTAGATAATATGCGGTGATTCGAAGAATCAAATGGAATCGAAAATGATGAATGCGTCGGTGAGTGTCTAGTATTTATTTTATAATAGTTTGCATAGTCTCTTCCATCTTCAGCGGAATAAGTTTGGCGAGATTCTGGTCAGGATATTTCAATTGTGTACCAATTCGTGGATGAAAACTTATTCGTGGTGTCACTTTCCAGTAAAATCAGGAAATTTAGATTTTAGAGACTTTTTGAAAATCCAAAAGAAGAAGAATTATATGTATTTACGAAACCGTAACATCGCATTTCACTTATGTGACTAGAAAAGAACTTGAAATTTGGCAACTCGTGTCGTTATTGCAGTTTTTAAATTTTCTTTTGCCAATATCAAAAACGAGGCGTTCGGCTCAAAATCTGACGACGGATTCGTGTACGGCGTTCGAAAATCTACTCGCGGTCGGAATTCAAGCACGATCGGATAATAAAATTTAATTTTTGTAAAGTGATCCTATTCAAATCCTTGAATTTTCGGGTAGTCGTTCAATACATCGGCTAATCTTTCTAGTTTATCTTGTAAATTGTTGCATTTCTCAGAATTGAGCAAAGTACCTATTTATTCGCTAGAAAAATTTCTGTAACTGATGAACTATTGTGTAAAATGTAGTTTTTAATGAGGTACATTTATTTATTTCTGTTTTAATCGAAATTTTGTTGTGTTTTCGATGATTCATTAGGTATTTCTGCATGGTTTTACGAAAGATTTGGACGATATGCGCTGGTTATTCCGATTTGGACGTCGAGTTACTTGAAAATAACATCATCGCTAATACGTTATGTTACTTGTTGACTGATTTGCTGGATGTTGCCGATGAAAATAGAGCAGCTCGAAATGGAAGGTAATAAAACTTTGAAGTAGTAGATATGACGAATTGAACCGTGGCCGTGTAACATTTGCGGTGTTTTTTTTTTTGTTGTTTTTTTTTTTCAGATTGAACAGATTTCGTGAAGTTCGCAATCGTTGTATGAAGTCGGCAGCTTGATCGGTGACAGAAAATTTGGTGAAGTTCGCAGTCGTTGTATGAAGGCGACAGCTTGATCGGAAGACAATCAAGGTACTTATTCTATTTGAAGTAGTAGATATGATGAATTGAACAGTGGCCGTGTAACATTTGCGGTGGTTTTTTTCAGATTGAACATATTTCGTGAAGTTCGCAGTCGATGTATGAAGGCGAAAGCTTGATCGGCGACAGAAAAGTCATTAGTGCTTCCGGAAGATAATCAAGGTACTTATTGTAATTGAATAAGAATTGGTATGACGATTTGACGATATAGTGGCGTTAGTACCTGGACCTAGACGTGCTCCTCAATATGGATCATTCAATGAATGCATTATATTTAACCGTTTTCAACTCGACGAACAATCTGGTTGACAGTGTTAGTGGCGAATTGACCATTATTATGAATTTTGTATTTTTAAGCGTCCAAAGTTAGGAGCCACATTTGGACGCCGGATTTTTAATAATCGACTCTTATTCGGCGTATTTCGCTTCAACAAATGATTTTTTTTTAGTTGGAAATTATTTAGGAAGGTACCTATTTAAGAGAAAATTCACTTTTTTCATTTTATTTTTACGCTACTTTAGAAGCAGTTAAAACTGGAAATTGAAGTCGAATACGACTAATTCGAGGTCGCTGATTTCGAATTCGGTGACCGATTGCAGCCACGAGCTTTTGTTCCGAAGATACGGCTACTTTTTTCTACAAGAATGCGAGTTTTGTGCTATCGAGAAGGAAAATATTCGAAAAAATTATGATTTTTGACTAATTCGAGGTCGCTGACCACTAAAATGCCATTTATTTTTATCCAGCTACCGTCGATTTACAAAAATCAGCGTTTTCGAGGAGAAAATTGACGATATTTCAGAAACAAAGGCTCGATGACGCAAACGGACACCGAATTTGGAATCAGCGGCCTCAAATTCATCATATTCGACTCCTATTTCGTGTATTTCGCTTCAAAAACGACTTCAAAATTTGCTTTTTCGAAAAAAAATTTTTTGAGTTGAAAATTATTTAGGAAGGTAACTATTTACTTATTTGAAAATTCACTTTTTTCAAATTTTTTTGAGTTGAAAATTATTTAGGAAGGTAACTATTTACTTATTTGAAAATTCACTTTTTTCATTTTATTTCTACGCCACTTTTGAAGCTGTTGAAAATTGAAATTGAAATCAAATACGACTAATTTTAGGTCGCAGATTTCGAATCCGGTGTCCGTTTTCAGCCCCGATCCTTTGTTTTGAAGATTTGGCTTCGTTTTTCGTCGAAAATATATATTCGACTCCCATTTTGAGTATTTCGTTTCAAAAAAAATTTCGAAATTGATGGGAATTTATTTTGTTTCAATTTATAAGTAATTAGGAATCGAAAAATTTTGTCTAGATATTTGAAAATACCAAATTTTGCTCCTTGAAAATTCAAATGTGTTTGACTTCTAATTGACAATATACTTTCGAACGTGGAATTTTCGTAATGCAAAAGGATCGCGATCTTGAGATGTGAGCATTTTCATTCTTATGTCTAAGGAAATTATGTTCGAAATTAGGATCCCAAGTTTTCGAATTCGGATTTATTATTATTTTTTCATAGCTTCGTATTTTTGACCTGGTTCTGATTCGAAGTTTGTGATTTTGTTTTACTAGTGTAATCTTTCCATTTTTTGATTGTAATGCAGCTCCTCATTTCACAGATTTTCTTTGAGGTGGGAAATCTCCTATTTTCTCCCCAAAAAACATATGTTTAGTGTGTAACATGATACTTTACCTGGGATTAAAAATTTGCTGTCTAATTAAAATACATAAAAATACGATTATGAATTATCGAGTTGAATTTTTTAATTTAAAAATTATGATGGATAATGATAATAATTTATTATGTTTTTTTTAATTTTCAGATTTCCTGATGCCTTAATTTCCAACCTTCAAAGTGATACCAGGCTGCTGTACCAGATCAATTGTACCACCGGAGCCGAAATGCCACGATCCCGATTGGAAAGTGTACAAGAAACGATTGCTGCATAACGAAGATGATTGATATTGCGAATGATGGCCTGTGATTGCTCAGCAGTTACCAATCGTGAGTAGATATAATTATAATTTAATTAAACACGATTATGTAATGTGTGTTGGTGATCTCTACAATGAGCTAGAAAATGGTTATAAAATGAAGCACAAATTTCCTAAAAAAAAAAATTGGCTTGCTTTCAGCTGAAATTCAAAATTTTTTGTTTATTTTTTCGCACGAATACTTGAGTTTTTGAAGTTAATGTTAATAGACTTTTTTTGAAAATGACGCGTTGAGGATTTTTTTTTGCATGAGAATTTAAATGTGTTTGAAGTGGAAAATCCTACAGGTTCATGAATAAAACCGTTTGAATTTTGAAAAATTTGCCAGGGTTTGTGAAATTGTCGTGCCTTTGAAAAAATGTCCATGTTTTTTTTTTCAATTTTTTGAAAAATTGTGCAATTATGGAAAAAACTCTTCCAAGTTTTGGAAAGTATCGTCTAATGTTCAAAAGATTTTCTTGTTTTTCTAAACTGTTCATTTTTTTTTGGAAAAACGAGCATTTTTTACGAAATTATGAAACTTGTAAAATTATTCTAGTTTTGGAAGACTCATTTTTAAAATGACTATCCCAATTTTGGGAGATTCGTCAGTTTTTGGAAAAGCATCCGGGCTATATCAACTCGGACCAAAAATGAGGGCGGATCTTCCGATTTTGCTCAAATTTTTTTACGAGTTTTATTCACATTACCGCGATCATTTTTCTTCTAATCGGGGGGGGGGGGGGGGGTGTTGTAATTTTTATGCAATTGCGATTTTTTGCCAAATTTCCCAATTTTGAAGGCTCATATCTCGAGATCGGTTATACTTGGAGGAAAACTATTTGCGGGATTTGAAAAATAATTGATAGGAAATTCAAAAATGATAATTACATTTTGAAGAGCTCAAAGTTGAACGTTGGAGGTGAAAGCTCAACTTTCACAATCAGTACAAAAGATGAAAGCTACCTTTTAAAAATCTGAAAAAATTACAGTGAGTAGTCCTTTTTATCCCTTTTTCAATCAACAAATTTTCAAGGTGGGATCTTTACACCCCTTGAGGGTACAGGGGCCCAAAATTTTGACCAAAATTCAAAAAAATCGAAAAAGTGAAGTAACACATCGATTTCTACTAATTGGAAGGTCCCGAGTTCGAATATATACTCGGGTTTTTCATCCGACCCCTCTGAACCCCCTCGATAGGGTCAAAACTAAAAAAAATGAAAAATAACGTGTGACCTGTCGTTTGTTAGGTTTTTGGGGTCACTGAGTTCAAATATTTGCTCATTTTTCGGTTTCGAACCTTGCGTTCCCCCCAGCCCCCAATTTTTGGGAAAAGTATGTTAAGAAATGAAAATAAGCGTGTGGCATATCGATTCTCACTAATTTGATGGCGTAGAATTCGAATATCGACTTACTTTTTGATCCGACCCCCTCTCTCGTGCTCTAACCGACCCCCTTCCACAAATTTATGGAGAAAAGTAAAAGTTATTCTACGCAAAATTTCCCCTGTGGGTGTTTGTGCTATGCCTACCTGCAATATGTGCCCGTATTCATTGGATTTTAAATTTGAATAATCAGTGTAATGGGGTATCATTTATTACAAGTCCATTGAGTAATACCGCATTTGTTTTTATCATTTTTTCAGCTCCGGATTCCCTGCAATACCGCCTCGAAATTATCGAAGCTATTTTTAAGTTTTTTAATCTAAGTTGATAAATTAGTTGTATGTGTTTTATATGTTAGGTAATTAGATATTTATTGTTAATTTTTAGTCGAGCTCTCCCTCCCTCCTCTAGCCGTTTTATAAAATTGGGATCTTTTTTTCTGGGTACAAAATTTGATTTAAGGGAAATAGGTTGTCCATCGAAGGTTATGATTCGAGGTTACGTGTTCTAATTGCCTTCGAAATGCAGAGGCTGATTGGTGCAAGCGATTGCAAAATTTTTTGGTGTTTTTTTCGGCATTTTTTATGGTCGGGAGTAATTTCGAAGGTGGCGTGAAGTAGGGAGCGGGGGAATAATTTAGGCGCAGCGCCGATGTCGGTATCTGGTGAACCTGGACACCTCACGACAACGGAAGAGACCCCAAGTTTTCTTCGATGCCTAGTGCGATCACTCCGAGATACTGGGAGGTTATCCCGGCGAGGGCTAAAGTGGCATGCTAGCGGTCGTTTTTAACGACGGGTATTTTTCGTACCATTTTAATTTCAATCAAACGTGGTGATTAAATCGCAGGTCAAAGTGCGTGTGAAATTGGTAGATGAAGTGATTTTTTTTTTGATTAGGGCCTGCCTAATAAGTGTCCCGGTGCCTTTGTCGAATTTGGTTTTTTTTTTAGGGATTTTCAGCTTAGGGCGTGTCATTTTCGGGCTGAATTCAGAATTCAGCCCGGCAGGGTTGGAGCTTGGTTTTACGAGGCTCTGGCCGGTGAAAGGTAACTTTAGTTCCCTACCAGGTGCTGTGCTTCTTCGGAACTCAGTACACCGGCAGAGGGGAGCGTTCGTATGGTGAACGGTTACCCGTAGCCTTTGGCACGTGGCCTTTTCCCCGCCTTCGGGGAGTCTGTTAGACATCACGATCACTCTGGCGCTTAGCTGACAGCTGGCTTTGTCCCTGGGGTGGCTGGTGGGTTAGGGCACGGCCCCTGGCCTCGTGGATTTGGGCTGGCAGCTCTGTGGACGAGTGCGCTATATACCTTGCCACGAGGTGAAGACCGCTTGGTATGAGATCCACGTCGCTGTCTGATAGGTAAGGAAATTAGGCGCTGCCTTGGCGACATTATAGTGCGGGTGTTGACCTGGATTTTAAAAGCTACTTTTGATTGCCAATTAATTGGTGCGAAATGAGATATCATTGAGGGTTCAAATTTTACTCGAATTTTAAAAATTGGTCATTTTTGGCGTTTACGAAGATACGCGGGCTCAAATTTTGGATTTTTTGGTAGAAATTTGGTGTTTTTTTTAATTTGCGACGAGAAGTGATCTGTGTTTTCGATGGGATATTTCACCTTTTTTTTTCTTTTTTTTTTGGAAAAGAAATATACTCAACTTCTGCATTTCGGTGGGAATTAGTTCAGGTAATTTCTAAATCAAACTTTGATGTAAAGGGGGCTGTTGTTTTGGGGTTTTGTCGGAGTAGGCGTGTTAGTGGGGACCCTTGGGTATATTTATTATGTACGTAGTTGTATTGAAATGTTGTTTAAGTTTCAAAATTGTGATAACCGATCACGGTTTTTTTGGCTGCCGAGCGGCCGGCAGTTTTTTTTTAGCCCAGATCGGTTAAAACTTAGATTTTAGAGTTGTATATTTTTTTTTGCCGCTGTGTTCAAGAATACAAAGTTTGGGTTTGGTTTGTGTTATTTTGCTGTCGCCAATGAATGGTTATCGGCCAACAATCATTGGTAGGACAGTGTTCGAGTTAGAATATTCATTTTTTCAGTAGTAACGAATCGCGTAGGTACTTGGAAAATTAAATCAGCGACCTCGAACGGATCGACGTACGAAATACCAGTATTCGAGCGAATTCAAGTCGCCAATACCGCATTTAATGTGCATTTTTTCGAATTAGGCGAAACGCCCCCTTTTTTTGAATACATTGCGGCTCAATTAGGGGAGAGACGCCAAATATGGAATAGCATCTTTATTTGGGGCATAGCTCGGGTCGTAATTAACCTAGAAACCTGAAAGTGGTCTTAATGTATAGATAAAAGTCCAAAGTTTACCCTCCTAAAATTTCATTGGCCGAAAGTTCACCATTCCCGAGATATTTCGATTTTTGTGAAAAGTGCACTTTTGAAATTTCGAAAAAACGGGTGCCTAATATGGAATAGGTATATATATATTTTTTAATGACCAAAAATGGCTGAAATACATCAAAAAAAGTTTATAAATGACTAAAATACAACTAAAAAAGTTGAGTAATGACCAAAATACATATAAAAATTTTTCGTAATGGCCGAAAAACATGCAAAAAAAATTTTTAACAAAATTTTTAAAAAAAGTCCAAAATGAAGTTTTTTTTGGCGTAATAAACATCGTGGCAGCCCTTAAATATCACATGTAATCATACCGGCCATTTCCAGTGCTCGTATGATAATACAATACGTTATCAATTTTGCGATTAAAGCCAATGGACAAGCAGGGTGAGTCTATGTAGGGGGTTGAATTTTTTTGTTGCAGTTTCCATTATGAAACACCGAAATACATAACGAATAACAAAAGCTGCATCCGAAATTTCTTTTTCAACGAAAAACGCTGCGTTTGATAATGAAATTGTTTTGAAAATTTTAAACACCAGAATACCTGTTATATTTTGTAGAAACTTATTTTTGACCAAAATTCCGAACATAACAGAACCTAATTGCAATTATTTTTCCACGTCAATAAAAAATCGGCACTGTATAATTTAAATAATATTGTGTAATTCGTCTTTAAAAACCCTGATTTCAATACATCTTCAGATTTTTTGGTCAAAATGTTACCCCTTTCCCTAGTTTACCCTTTGGCATTAATCGCAAAATCGATAACGTATTTGAAATCAGTGCCTTCGAAAACCTAGATATCGATACGCATGACGATTTTTTTTGCCAAAATGTAGCCCCTCCCCTAAATAGGCTCACCCCATCTCACCCCTTGGTTTGAATTGCAAAATCGATAACGTATTTGAAATCAGCGCATTCGAAAACCTAGAAATCGATACGCATGAAGGATTTTTTGCTAAAATGTTCCCCTCCCCTAAATAGGCTCACCCCAGCTCACCCCTTGGCTTGAATCGCAAAATTGATAACGCATTTGAAATCAGCGTCTTCGAAAACCAAGATTTTGATACGCATATCGATTTTTTGTCAAAATATTCCCCTTTCCCCAAAATAGTCACCCCCCCCTTGAACTGAATGAAAATTTTTGACTGATCTGGATTCAGAAACATTGGAAAATATTATCCAGCAATTTAAATCGCGATTACGGGATGGAAAAAGTTGTAATACTAAGTTCACTTTCTAAATAGTAGGTTTTGGGCGAAATGGCAGTCAAAAATGACCCCCCTCACCCCTCCAGGAGGGGATATTCGGAGTGCCTCTGGGTCTTAATTTATTGTGTTGGACCTGTACTACTCAGACAGCGTATTAAGAACTTCGACCGATAAATATTATTTCGTACAGAATTGAATAATCGTGATTTTTACCCAAAAACGTGCAAAATTGACCCTATTTCAGCACCTTTAGAGCCGTCGGTTCACTCAAAGTAGGGGTATGGGAAGTTGTAAAAGATCGATATATATGGTAATCTACCCGTAGAGTTCGAAAATCGTAATAAAAATTCGGTTGGAGGGTCGTCAAGGGGTGCAAAATTGAAAAAATGTCATTTTTAGGTAGTTTTGAGGGAAAATGCGAAAATACGAGTTGAGAAATCTCAAATTTGAGGCACTTCTCTCCCTCGGATTTTGATAGTAATGACATTTTTGAACTCAGCGGAATTCAATCTTATGGAAATGACACCAAAATTGGACCGATAGCCCAATTTCAAAAAGTGGGGGGCTGAACCCCCCTTTAAACCTCCCCCCAGCCCCTCCTATGGGGTTTGGCGATTGCCTCCCGGTCTCAAAAAATTTCATAGGATGTCCTTGTACACCATACCAAATTTCACAACTCTATCATCTTTTGCCGTTTACTTACCATCTGCCACTGGACTACATCGAGCGACGGTGCATTGGGGAGACAAGGAATCCCCTGCAAATGTCTGGGTCTATCGTTGGCGTTGTTGTACGATACGCTGCGGTAGCCGGTTTGCTCACTCCTCCGCATGCCATGTTAACGGATTCTCCGCAATTCGGTGGATAAAGGGAGTGCGTGGGATTCCAGACTCGTTTAGCACCTAGAATCTCGTATTTGACGACCGAGCCGTCCGCGGAGTTTGATGATACGGGGTTACAGTTCCGGCCTGTCAAAGGGGATAGGTTGGCTACCCGCAATGGTCCTGTAACTTCGCGTGAGTATCTAGTCCATAGATTAAGAATACTTGGTATTCTCAATCTATGACCTAGTATACTTTCACGGCGTTACAAGGGCTTATGGGTGCTTTATACCTTGCCCTGAGGACCAGGCTTGCCTCGGTCTTTTTGTTGCAGTCTTTTAGGGTCTCCGCAACATTGAAAGTGAGATGGTGTGTAGTGGCCTCATTGTTGAATTCTTCAACATCCCAGGCTTATGGAACGAGCCAGTGGTGTGTTGATCCGGGTTCCTTGAACGATCTTTGTTGTAATTAAAGGTGGGATGTTGTCCGCTGCAACGTTTGTCTGCATTATTTGAAATTTTCTTTTAAAAAAATTGATTCTTTTTTGAATAACAATAAGGGGCAAATTTGGGATTTTTTGATAAAAATGTTTTTTTTTTTTCATTCTTGGTATGAATATCGGAGTCAGTTTTTGATCCGAAATTATTTCACTGTTCGGAATTTAGAAATGACCTATTTTGGCAATTTGATAATTTTTTTAGTCATTTTTCACTATTGAAGTGGGATTGTGACAATTTTTTTTTCCAAATTTTCTTGATTTTTGGACAATGTCTGTTAATTTTTCATTAATTTTGCATACTTATTGTTTTATATATTTTGAAAAATATTTCCCATTTTTGACATGGATATGTCTTTAGGCCTGGGGGGTAAAATTTTGAAAAGCGTTACGTAACGGTTACGTAACGTAACGGTTACGGTAGATCAAGACATAATGACATTATGTTGGACTTTAAAAAACTTGGAAATTAAATTGAATTCTAGATCCAAACATAATAATATTATGTTAGACATTATGTTTGTTATGTTTACCTATGTAACGGTGAATGTAACTGTAACGGTTATGGTAGATCAAGACATAATGACATTATGTTAGACTTTGAAAAACTTGGAAATGAAATTGAATTGTAGATCCAGACATAATAATATTATGTTAGACATTATGTTTGTTATGGTTATGTAACAGTTGTGGTAGATCAGAACATAACGACGTAATGTTAGACTTGAAAAAACTTGAAAATATTATGGTAGATTGAGACATATAGCAATATTATGTTAGTTATGGTTATGTAACAGTTGTGGTAGATTAGGACATAATGACGTAATGATAGACTTGAAAAAACTTGAAAATATTATGGTAGATTGAGACATAGTAATATTATGTTAGAAAGTTGTATAAGAGGAAGCGGAAGATCTTCAACTAGGTGGATGGATGTAATATAAGACAACAAATATTATATCTCCTGAAAAGTATATAGATTAGAGGAAGAGGAATATGTTTAACTGGGTAGATGGATGTTATATTTGTTCATGATTCTTTTCTTTGCATAGTTCTATAAGAGGAAGAGGACAATCTTCAACTAGGTGGATGGATGTAATGTAAGATGCCAAATATTAAATCTCTGGAAAGGCATATGAGGAAAAGAAATACCTATGTGTAACTGGGTGGATGTATGTTATATATGTTTATGGTTCTTGTCTTTGCAAAGTTGTATAAGAGGAAGAGGAAGATCTTCAACTAGGTGGATGGATGTAATATCAGACAACAAATGTTATATCTCAGGAAAGGTATATAGTATATAAGAGGAAGAGGAGTATGTTAAACTCGGTAGATCGATGTTATATGTGTTTATGGTTTTGATAATAAGAGGTGTAATAGAAATATGGCATCAGGGAATAATGGTTGCTGTTGATTGAGATTTTGTGATTTTTATATTGCCTAGTAAAAGAAGCAGTGTTATGAATGATTAAATTATAAATTCCTCAACTTGAAAGTTGAAAAAGAGATCAACATTTTGTGGTTCTTGGTAACACTGTTTATTTTTTACTAAGCAATCTGAAATTATGTGGTAGGTATAGGTGTAGTTGAAGGTATGAGATCATTTCTATTACTGATTTACAACGAGTTTAAATGTGTATATATATGTGCATGATGTATTAGTTGGTCGTGTTTACTTTACACGTAAAAATTGTTGAAAATTGTTGGTCGTGTTACTCTGCACGTAAAAATTGTAAAAAAATTGTTGGTCGTGTATTTTGCACGTAAAATAAAATTGCTCCAAAAATATATTGGTTGTGTTATTCTGCATATAAAACTGCTGAAAAAATATAAAGATTTGAAATATGTTAAATGAAATGGAAAAAGATGATAAATGTAAAGCACAAATTATATTACATGAAGTAGAAAACAATAATGATAAATGCAATGCACAAATATCAAGAAAGATGATACAGTTAATGAAAGAATGAAACGATATAGAGAAAAAAAGAAATTGAATGGAATTTTTAAAAAAGATGATACAGTTAATGAAAGAGTGAAACAATATCGAGAAAAAAATAAATTATGTGGAACTTTTGAAAAAGATGATACAGTTAATGAAAGAGTAAAACAATATCGAGAAAGAAAGAAATTATCTGAAATTCTTAAAAAAGACGATACAGTTAATGAAAGAATGAAACAATATCGAGAAAAAAATAAAGCATGTGGAATTTCCAGAAAAGATGATACAGTTAATGAGAGAGTGAAACAATATCGAGAAAGAAATAAATTATCTGAAATTCTTAAAAAAGATGATAGAGTTAATGAGAGAATGAAAACAATATCGAGAAAAAAAAGAAATCTAATAAATCAAAAAATGAGCCTAATATGAATTTAAATTTAAAAGAAGTATATTCTGAAGAATTTATCGAATGTTTTGAAGAAATAATGCTTTTCAATGATGAAAACGGAAGAATTGTTAGGAATATATATGAAGAAATGGATGATGCTAAAACCATCTCTCAAAATTTACAAATACAGATAAGTAAAGAAAGAATAAAACTTGCAGATGAGGAATTTTTGAATAGATTTATTAATAATGCATTGGGTGGGTATTGCTCTATTTGTGATAGAATTTGGTTTGAAAAAGATGTAAGAAATACACCAAAAATTTGTTTTAATTTATTGAAGGAAACATTTCCAAATGAAGGAATAGAAGAATTCAAAGTGTGTAATACTTGTTATAGTTCATTATTAAAGAATAAAATACCACAATTGTCTCGTTCTAATGGATTTGTATATCCCATGTTACCAAATCTTTTACCAAAATTAGATATCATAACTGAAAGATTTATATCTCCACGCATTCCTTTCATGCAAATAAGAAGATTGAGGGGTTTTATGGTTCAAAAGGTATTATTGGACAAGTTATAAATATTCCAGTGGATGTAAATAATATGGTTAATATGTTACCTCGAAATTTAGATGATGATTATTGTTTTAATATAAATATTAAAAGGCATATAATTCATAAATCATCATATTGAGTGGAATTATTAAAAAATCGAATGTAAAATCTTGGTTATCATATTTGGTGAAGAAACCTTTGTAAAAAATTATACAATATTACAATAAATAATACATTTTTTTCAAACAGTTACAGAAAATGAAAAACATGAGAATGATTCAATAGGTTGTGAACCTATTATAGAACAAATTAATGAAAGTGTAGAAAGTGCAAATAATTTATTATTAGCAAAACAACATACTTTGATGTGGTCTGAGGAAAAATATTGGATATTGCTCCAGGAATGTATCAAAAACCAATTAGTTTACTTTATGATGAACATGCTGAGGAATTATCATTTCCTAGTATTTATTTAGGCGAACCTCGAAATTTTTCTATTGAAAATGTTACCCCTTTTATGATTGCTACCAGTGAGATACGTCGGAAAGATAGACGTGGTGTAAAACCAGAACATATTTTTGTATATGGCAATGAAACTTATGCGATTACGTTTAGCAGATAGTTATATCTTACTTTCAAAAGTACAGCAAGTACTAATACTATAACAAGGGTAGATATAGAAGACAGAAATTTTGTTGAGAAATGCATAGAGAAAAATTTTTCATTTTTGAAATCTATTCCTAATTCTGCATTCTATTGGAATCAACGGGAAAAAGATGTTTTTGCAATGATACGACAATTAGGGAAGCCAACAATATTTCTTACTTTGAGTGCAAGTGAATATAAATGGATAGAATTAATTCGTATACTCTTTAAATTCGCCAAAGGTACAGAATTTAATGGCTCAAATCCATTATTAGAATTATCTTCAAACAAAATAGCCTCATTAGTTAACGAAGATCCTGTAATATGTTGTTTGTACTTTGATAAATTAATTGATACCATTATGTTAATTTTATGCTCTTCAAGATGTACTCCTTTTGGACAATTTCGAGTGAAGGATTATTTTAAAAGAATTGAATTTCAACAACGAGGCAGTCCTCATGCACATTTATTGTTGTGGTTAGAAAATGATAGTAATGAAGAAATTTGTGAAAATATGCCAAACACAATTGATTTAATTAATGAATTATGTACCGTGAATGTAAATAAAATTGAGAATCTTGAAAATCAAACTCATAAACATACGTTTACCTGCTATAAAAATTCAAGAGATGAGGATAAGAAAAAGTGTCGTTTTGGAGCACCATTTTGGCCAGTAGAAAAAACTACAATCTTAATTCCGTTATCAAAAGAAGATGGTAGGCGTGAAGTTCTTCAAAAAAAGTATAAAAAAATGCATAATTCTTTGGAATTTGAAAATTTTAATGATATTGAATCATTTTTACTGCATCATGAAATTGAATCTTATGAACATTATTTGAATGTTCTTCGTTCTGGTATAAATCGTCCACGTATATTTTTGAGGCGGACAATAAATGAAATTTGGATAAATAGTTTTAATCCTTGGATTGCAAAAATCTTGAAATCAAATATGGATATTCAATATATTTTAGAACCATATTCTTGTGCAACTTATGTTTTAGAGTATGTTAATAAATCAAACAGAGGACTTGGTAATTTGCATCGTGAACTAATTAATTTACGTGATGAATATCCGGATAAAGATTATTCAGAATTAATAAAGGATGTAGGTATCAAAGTTTTAAATTCTGTTGAAATGAGTAGTCAAGAAGCAGCATGGTATTTATTAAAACTTCATATGTCTGAATCAAGTAGGAAAGTTGAATTTATTCCGACAATGTGGCCACATGAACGTGAGAAAATAAGAAAAACTCATAAACAAATGAATAATGAAAAACTTCCAAAAAATTCCATTGATATATGGCAAGAAAATGTAATTGAAAAATATCAGAAGAGACCAACAGATTTAGAAAATATTTCATTGGCAGAATTTACTGCAAATTATTATAAAAACAATAAAGGAGAATATAGAGCCAGATTGAAGCCAAAAATAATTAGATATTGTAATTATGATATATCACAATTGAAAGAATATAAACGTGAAATGGTTTTATTACATGTTCCTTTTCGAAATGAAGAAGTTGATATTCTAGATCGAAATAAGTTTATTACGGTATACAATGAAAAAGAAGACTATATTTTGGAATCAAGAAAAAAGGTTGAATCCAATATTGATATTAATGAAATTCTTAATTATTGTAAAGAATTGCACATTGATGAAGATGTTGATGATGATTTATTAGAGGAAAAACAAGATGATTTTAATAAAAGTAAATCAATTACAGATGATTTTGTTTCATCTGTTCTTAATTCAAATGATGACGATTTAAGATTAGGATCTTTAGAAAAGTCATGTTGTATTATTCGAAAAAGAGAAAATGTAATGACTGCTGAACAGTATTGTGTAGAAATGAGAAAAACAAATATTGAACAAAGAGATTTGATTTTAGAAATAATCAATAAAATTTGTAATAATAATAATAATGAAGAACCATTGCAAATATTTTTGACAGGCCAGCAGGTTGTGGAAAAAACTTTTACTATGAAATTAATAATGGAAACATTCAATCGTTTTACCCAATCAAATAATTCAATTTACAATTCGTATTTGGCATGTGCTTCAACAGGTATTGCTGCTGCTGCTATAAATGGTACTACTGTACATTCAGCTTTCCGTATTGGAAATTCAAACAAAGAAAATAATATTTCATTAGAATCATTGAATTCGTTACGTATATCATTTCGTAATGTTTTAATTATATTTATAGACGAATGCAGTATGATAGGTTCTAGGTTATTACAACAAATTAATAATAGACTTCAAAAAATTTTTCAAAATTATAATCAACCTTTTGGAGGAATCTATATAATATTTTGTGGTGATTTGCGTCAATTACCACCAGTTTGTCAGACACCAATTTATAAAAGGAGTAAACTGCATTTTTGTTGTGAAATTGTATGGCAATCGTTGGAATATTATCCTCTTGTTGAAGTTGTAAGACAAAAAAGATGAAAATTTTTCAAGTATTTTGACCAAAATTGGAAATGGTGAAATTTAAATGATGATGAAAGAAAATTTATTGAATCGAGATTTGTATCAAAGTTGTATGTGGATGTTAATTATAAAGATGCCATCAGAATATTTTTTCATACATGTGATGTAAATAATTATAATAATCAATTTTATTCTGGAGAAGATGTAATTAATCAAATTGCGTATGATGTATACTCAGGTTATAATACCAATGAACAACTTATTAGTGCTAGAACAAAAGTGCATAAAATGAAAACTGATGAAACTGGAGGACTTCCCTATATATTGAAATTGAAAATTGGAAACCCATATATGATAAAAACGAATATTGATGTCTTTGATGGATTAGTTAATGGTGTGATTGGTAATTTGGAATTCATAGAAAAAGATGATGATAAAATTAAACGATTATGGTTATCATTTAGCGATGAAAAAATTGGTAAATTATTAAATTCAAAATATCTTGGAAATATTGAATTAAACCCAAATTTGGATAAAAAATGGATACCTATTCTTCCACGAACAAGTACAATTAATATGAATAGTAAAATCATCAATTGTAAAAAGAACACAATTTCCTTTAGTAGAGGCTTGTGCCATAACAATACATAAATCTCAAGGAGGTACTTATGATACTGTAGTGTATGAGTATGATAAAAATCATGATCAGCAATTAGTTTATGTTGCATTAAGTAGAGCAACTTCTATTACAGGTTTATTTCTTACAAATAAAAATAATGATTTCAATTTTTATCATGCTAATGGAAAACCAAATATTGAGCTGAAAAATGAATTTTTACGATTAGAACATCATAAATTAGTTACAATTGGAGAGAGATGTAGAGTGTTTCTAACCAAATTCATGATAAACCTAAATCCCTATCATTTTGTACTTTCAATGTTCAAAGTTTGAATGCTCATTATAAAGATATAATGACAGATTCTGTATTAACTAAAGTAAAAATCATGGCTTTAACTGAAACATGGCTAGAAAATGATGATGTAATTAAGTTTAGTCAATTTAGAATGATCTCACAATTTAAAAGGTCTACACATCGAGCTGTGGAGTCTGTTTTTATGTAAATAAAGAATTTTCAACTGAATTTAAATGTAAGAAGTATAATCTTCAAATAGTGAATGAAAAAAATCTTGATATTGGTGATATTTGTGCTGTAGAATTATACATTGGCACTGAAAAATGTGTCATGTTTTGTGTTTATATTTCACCAAATACTCATATAAATTTGATAGAACAATTTTTAGATTTTTATTTAAAACCATTAACTTCAAAGGAGTCAAAACATCGAATTATTTTATGTGGAGATTTGAATATTAATTTTAATAGCAAAATTGGTGAAAATGTATCAAGTATGATTTCAAAAAAATATAATTTGATCCTTAATAATGATCCAATACATCCCACCACAAAAAATAATTCTACTCTTGATGTGATTTTTACATATAATCTAAACGATGTTCATTCAATGAATTATGTTTCATATTTTTCTTACCATAATCCAGTATTGGGTATTTTATTGTAATATCTTTAATCTGTGTGCCATAAATACCATTGGAATGGTAATCTCTCAATTAAAATCAGTAATATTTCACTGATCTTCAATGATATAAAAAGTCAGAATTGCAGCACAGGGAAATCAGTGAAAATTGCTGATTTATACCGTTGAAATATCACTGTTTTGTGTTTCAGTGAATTTTCAAAGAAAAAATCAGCAAAAATTCACTGCCAAAATCAGTGAAAATTCACTGAAAGAAATAAGTGAATTAGGTATAAAAGAATAGTTTGTGTATTGTAGAGAAAAAATAAAAACGAAAAAAGATACACCTAAGGTAAAACCACTGAAATTTAATGACTGAACAACTGAATCGAACATACTTAGAAGAATAAAAACGAAAAAAATACAATTGAGTTAACACTGCTGAAGTAACGACTAATTCAACAAACGAACCAAAGGTATAGGAACAACAAAAATGACAAAAAATACACGTGACGTAAAACTATTGAAGTAACGATTAATTCAATGATCAGACCAAATGTATACGAACAATAAAAACGAGGAAAAGTATATACGAAATACGAAATACTCATGAGATGAAAAAAATAACTCACATAAGGACTAGTTCAACAACTGGACCAAATATACAGGAACAATAAAAATGGCAGAAAATACTCAAAAATAAAACTGTTGAAGTAACGACTAATCCTACTCTCTCATTCCGAATCAGTGAAAAATCACTGATAAACAATCAGAATTGCAGCACAGGAAAAATCAGTGAAATTTTACTGATGAAAACAGTAAATTATTCACTGATTGCAATTGAGAGAGTGGTGAATAAATTGATCAATTTTTTAAAAATCAATATGTAGGTACATACAAAGGAACTTCATTCATATCCATGTTCTAAGATTTTTGCTTTAAAGCAAAAAACGCTTTAATTTTTTTTTCTTGAATTTTTTCTGATTTTAACAATATTTGTCAAGTTTTGAAATTTTTTCGCGATTTATACATTTTTTAAATATTGTATTTTTTTTTTGAAAATATCACAAGTATGAGAATATTGTTATAATTTTTGTTTTTTAAAATTTGTTTAAAGATCGAGAGAACGAAATACTTTCATATTGTGTATTTCAGCCTTTTTTTTTGTAGCTTGTTGAATTTTTACAGCTTCACTTCATAGGTATCTACCATCGTGATTTTTTTTCTCAATTTGTATTATGACGAGTTATGTCGATTAAGATAATGTTCGGAGAATTAGGAGTAAAAATGTCATTTAATATTTCGGTCAATTTTTTTAGTTTTAAATGATTTTTTCAACGAATAGAATTTTATGCGCTTAGCTATGTATATGTACTTGTGTGCTTGGTTTCTTCAAGTGGTGAAATTTTGGAAAAATTGGGTACCAATTTCCGAGAGTCGTTCAGATTTTCCCTTTTTTCGAAATTTTGTATTTTTATATTAGATATACCTAGTTTGATATTTGTGTTTTTTTTTGTATGTGTAAATACCCAGTCATTGTAATTTATGAAAAATCACTCCTCTTATATTTATCTACGTTGTATTTAATTAATTTAGATTTATTTTTGTAAGTTTTTCGCTCACATTTACTCTAAATTTTTAATTTTTGTGTCCATCCGGCCAATGCTAATTACTGAATTTTTTGCTTGAAATGGTTTTAGAACATTTTTCACATAACTTTTTTTTGATAGATTATTGTGTTTTGATTTTGTGGCATTTGAATTTTGTATCATATTTTTAGTGCCGTTAAAATAACGTATTCATCATTAAAATTCAATTTCATTGCCCCCCCCCTCCCTCTCACCATCACATCTACCTGTTGATTGATATAATTTAATTTACTTAAAATGTACCCTTCGTATTTATTTTTCAAAATTATCTTGCAATTTTTTTTTGGAAAAAATCAACCAAATTGGAACATTGCAAATAAGAAAGTTATTTTTGAGTCTTGCCTACCTATAGTTTTAAATTTATTGAGTACCGAAATGGGTACGAATACCATAGTGATATGAAAATTCTGTTATCAACCTTTCTCTTGTGCTCTATTTTGTTTGCAGTTGATTATGAATTTAATTCGATCGATTGTTTAACATAAGATTTCAATGATTTATACTTTTTTATTCAATGTACAGTAAAACGGGGTGACGTGGACCTACGAGGTGAAGCGGTCCACTTGTTGAAATTTTTATGTTTTTTGCCAAGTACTCCCTGAATTTTGCACATAGCGACCTCTAACAAAAACCATCGTGTAGGTCTCGCTTCCGTGAACATTTTGCGTAAAAAACATTTGGGTTTACAATGAAATTAAGGTAAGTTAAGAACCGTTGAAATCAAAGCAAGAATTACTGATAATTTTGTTAAGGCGTAAACTATGGTCTGCAGAAGGAAATAATAATTGTGTCGCCAATATAAAGTTAATCAGGGTTGTAGAGAATTTTATGCTGATCATTTTGGTAAAAAAAAAATTTTCATTTTAACGATTCTAATCTGAAATAACAACGTTTTTATGAATGAAAACAACTATATTTTAACAGTTTTAATGCAAAATAACGACATTTTCATGAATGAAAACGACAATAGTTTAAAAATACTGCCGGTAAGATATCATTGCACTTACGTAACTTTGTTATCAAAGCACCAATATGCATTTTAATCAAAGTTAGGACCTGCAATATTTTTGAATTTTTGTTTTCATTCATAAAAACCTCGTTATTTCGGATTAGGATTCTTGGAATGAAAAACTTTTTTCACCAAAATGATCTGTATGAAATTTTCTAAACCCCTAATTAACTTTAAACTGCTGAAACATTTTTAAAAAATTTTCTTAGGCCATTTTTTTCAATTTATCAAGTAGAATGAAGATTTTTATGAATAAAAACATCCATTTTTGAGTCTTTTATTCGCTGTGGTGAAGGAGGGGGGGAGGGTATAAATTTTTTTCCAACTTTTTTTAGGTCTAAATTGACCAAGGATTTCATTGGTGCAAAAAAAATGGGGTGGTCCGCTTCACCCCAAACTGGGGTGAAGTGGTCCACACCTTTGAATTCGTCTCAAGGTCACATTTTTTTACCAAAAATGTTGATTTTTTCGGTGAATATTCTTGAAATATGGGCCTTTGATTTAATACCAAAACGACTTCCTGAAGTTAATATAGGGCAGAGATATTTTTAAAAAAAGCTGAAATTGTATCCACTTCACCCCGTTTTACTGTAGTCTTTAATGTAAAGCTTCAACTGCGACGCGACGTAATATTTTAGTTTCGTCGCGATTTGTGTTCAAATAAAAAAAGGTGTGTGGTGGTGTTTTATTCTGCTCTAGGGAGAAAATGGGAATCTAATATTAGGCAAATTTATTTCCCAGCGATGGGATGTTTATAGAATTGTGAATTCTATTCTGCCTAGAGGAATTTTCAAAAGCATATCAAAAGAGCCACATTTCTAAATTTTTTATTTTATATTCGTCGCTTTATCGGAAATTCGGAACTTTAAAAGTGGAACTGTTTTGCTTCACTCAATGACATTACACGCTTCTGAGTAAAATTTATCAGTTGGGTTCTGATCTCCAGAAAGAATTATCAATGCCTAAATTTACGATTATTGCATGTGTGTTAATAAAGTTTATATCTTTTATGGAATCAATTTTCGGAAATGATTGTACCTACCAATGTCATAGTTTATGAGATTTCGAATGTTATAATTTGCATTGATAGCAGTTATTTGAAGACGTCCTTTAATGGAAGGGTTATGTTAATGAAAAAAAGTAATTACTTATCGCTTTATCAAATGTTGAAGTAAAGGGTTCTATGTGGATTCTGGATAATCTGAAATCATACTGTGTAATGTTCAATTACATGAATTGGTCCGATGAGGGAATTCTGTAACGTCATCGGTACCCGCCGTAGTCGTAGTCGAAACGCAGGGCTCGTTGATGGGGGTGCATTTTTGTATCGCTGGATTAGGGTTTTATCTTAATTGTAGTTGTAGGGCTCTTATGACCTGCGTAATGCGCGAAATCTTGTGGCTTTGTCGAGGGTCATTGATCCCCATATCTACCTTTGCAAATCCGGGGTGGAAGGCATTACGTGGCTCGTTGCGCAATCAGGTGTCCGGTCTTTTTAACAGCGTTGAGCAAAACCTGAAGATGGTCGGACCCGGACGGTCTGTTTAGTATCTTAAAATTTTAACTTTCACTTTCTATTTTCACACTTTCACTTTCTCTCGGTTTTCCATCAAAAGTGATTTTTTAATGATACTAAACAGACCGTCCGGGTCCGACCATCTTCAGGTTTTGCTCAACGCTGTTAAAAAGACCGGACACCTGATTGCGCAACGAGCCACGTAATGCCCTCCACCCCGAATTTGCAAAGGTAGATATGGGGATCAATGACCCTCGACAAAGCCACAAGATTTCGCGCATTACGCAGGTCATAAGACGGTCCTACAACTACCATAAGACAACGCCCTGATCCGGCAAGAGAAGATAATTCACCCATCGGACCGATTCATGCAGGGTAACCCGATACTAAAAGGTATTAGGGTGACCCTGCATGATGAGACTTCTAACACAACTTACCTGTATCACCAATTTAGCCCCAAACCAAAATCAGAATTTTTTTTATCTCCCAAAACCAAACATTTTTCAATTTCAAAAACAGCATGCCGGAGATTTTCCCTGGCACGCCCCTTGTCGCGTTAGCACGCCGGACCCAATTCCGGCGAGGTCCCAGCCCCTACGACGTGGACGTGCGACTAGGAGTTGGACCAGGAAACTGATCCTGATCCCGTTTAGGGGCCTTGATAATAAATTTTTTAACGAGTTCAAATTTTAGATATTTGCTACTTATCGATAACTGTGAAATTATAAATAATTATTTTGTATTAGGTACCTAATACCTATAGAATAAATTCAGTTTGTATTCGAAGTATGTACTTAATATTACGATTCTAATAAATTAATTTTCTGACTAGTTTTGATTTTTATCCCATTTAAAAACTTGAATTTAAAAAAAAAAAAAAAAAAAAATTAAAAATTCACCGTTCAAAAATACAAATCTATGTTTTAAAACATGCAAAGGAATAAAAAATTTTTAAATACGATTACCTTTCTGCAATGAAATTGAATACCAGCTACAAATATGCTTTTCATGAAAACATTAGGTTACAGAAAACCTTTTTCCGAAATTTCAATCCAATTCACAGCATCTCTTTAATCTATATTTTCGACATTTTAAAAATTTTTTCAATTTTGCTTTTGACTAGAATTTTTTTCAAACAAAACTTTTCCCCTAAAATTTTTATAAACCCATAATTTTTTCAAGTCAAATTTTTTTCTCATAATTTGGATCAAATTTAAAATAAATCCGATAACCTGAACAACACAATCATCGATTAACAAATGAATACGATCTTATGTAAAGACTGTGCTGGTCGCAGATGCACGTTCTTCCTATTTATCCAAAAACTAAAAGCCAACCAATCCGAAATGCAAATGCAGGACGAGAGTAAGTATTTAAAATGTAAAAAAATTAAAATAAAAAACTTGTAAAAATTTCCAAATCAATTTGAATAATTTTAAAAGTTTGATTTATTCAATATCTAGTTCTTACACTAAAAAAAAATATATTAATAAATTTTATTTTAAAAAATAATAACGCGGCCCCATTCAAAAAGTTGACAAAATTTAATCTAAAAATAATAATATTTATCAAGACATTTAGTAAAATATTATTATTTTTTAGATTAAATTTTGCCAATTTTTTGAATGGGGTCGCGTTATTATTTTTTAAAATAAAATTTACTAATTTTTTAAACATTTTCTATTATTATTTTTTTGCGTGTAGATCATTTTTTTAAATTTGATATTCGATTAACTTTAATGAAATAATTCGTAAATTTCAATCGAAATTTTTATATTTTATTATTAATTTTTTATATTTTAAAAATTTATATACTTACTTAAAAATATTTTTTGTTTTTTGAGTTTTTTAGAAGAAATTTTCTACCTTCTTACGTAGCGTACTAGTTTATTGACGAAATGTCGGCATGGTGTCATGAGAAATATCTTACTCGTCAGGGTTAAAAAAAAAACTAAGCTAAAAACATTATTCCCACGAAGATGTTACTCCTTCAACAGCTCATTATGAACTGAGCCAAAAGTCCAGCTCTCCACAGAAGTAACTACACAAACCCCAGATCCAAGTATACAAAATAATGGGACCCAGATGGTAGCAAATTATCAAAAAAAATAAACAAACAAAAATACCAAAACGATATGTTAGGGGTTCAATATGTTCCATCACCCCCCCCCCCCCCATCGTTCAAAAAAATCATCAATAGCGAAGTAATTAAAAAATATGAAAAAAATACAACTAAAATTTCCTTGAGAAAATAATCGTAAAATAATAATTTACAAAAAAATAACGAAAAAAAAACATTTGAAGAACATCTAAAAGTCGTTTAAAAGGCTGTACTTAGGTGAGTTGATTCCCAAAGAAATATTTGTGGAAAAATACAGGGGAATTGATTCCCATTTTTTTTTTTAGAAATGTACGAATTGATTCCCTCTTTTTCAAGAGTGAATGTGCGAATTGATTCCCATTTCTTTGGCAGGGTATGTATGAATTGATTCCCACTTTGTTTTCCAAAAAAGGAATTTTTGAGGAGAGCGAATTAATATGCACAAAACGTTTCTACGACTTAAAATTAGGTTCAGAAAATGTTGGTTTGTTTTAAAATGTGGATTTGGGGCCTACAGAGCAGGTTTCACTCCAGTTCTCAAGAATTGAAATGAAAAATTTTCCCATCATCGAAATTCGAAAAAAACCATGAACTAACCCCTTCTCATTTTTTTGGGCCAAAAAAGTTTTTGTCCCTGATCGACGTGCGAGGTATCTAGAATGGGGTATTCGGACACGGCGAATTCAATGGCGCCATCAGTTTTGCCCGATCGGTCGCCGTTTCCGAGATACGGCCATTTCCGAGGGCAATTTTCGCCAAAATAAAAAGTATCTCAAAAACTCGCGAAAAGTGTGTTTTTAGACTAATTCGGGGTCGCTGATTACGAATCTGAAGTTTGTTCGGCGCGATAGCCAATGGTTTTCCCAAAAACCTCATTTTTGAGGCGAAAATTGGCCATAACTCTCAAACGAAGGTCCGGCGCCAAAAATGGACCCCGGATTCGGAATCAGCGACCTCGAATTAGTCGAAAACGACACTTATCTCGACTTTTTTGAAAATCATCGAAATTCGAAAAAAACCATGAACTAACCCCTTCTCATTTTTTTGGGCCAAAAATTTTTTTGCTCCCAAATGACGTGCGAGGTGTCTAGAATGGGGTATTCGGACACGGCGAATTCAATGGCGCCATCAGTTTTGCCCGATGGGTCGCCGTTTCCGAGATAACGGCCATTTTCGAGGCCAATTTCAGCCAAAACAAAAAGTGTCTCAAAAACTCGCGAAAAGTGTGTTTTTCGACTAATTCGGGGTCGCTGATTATGAATCTGAAGTTTGTTTGGCGCGATAGTCGCTGGTTTGCCTAAAAACCGCATTTTCGAGTCGAAAATCGTCCATAACTCGAGAAGAAAAGCCCCGCGCCAAAAATGGACAGCGGATTCGGAATCAGCGACCTCAAATTAGTCGAAAACGACACTGATCTCGATTTTTTTGAAAATCATCGAAATTCGAAAAAAAGCATTATAATCAAAGATTCCGGCAACCAACACAATCATAGCAAAAAGAATTCAATTTGTTTAAAAAGAGCGACAGAGAAAACTGTATTAACATATTTTCTTAAATTGAAATTCCAGTTCAATGAACATAATACGCCCAACAGTCATTTAACCCGTTGCTATCTTAAGTTTTTTTTACTCCTCTTCTTACCTACCTCCGACGAGAATGTTTTGTTCGAAAATTTAATCCTGCCTGGCGTACGGAACGTGGAAAAAAATCCTACTCTATTCATTCGGCGTGATAATATGCCTAAAGGAATAGGTATATAGCGTATCTACCAGCAATGAATTTAATGAAAAGCTCTCCTTATGTCGAACTCGACGTCGTGGCTAAATGTACTCTCCTTCGTAATGTACTGTTTATTGAAATAAATGTGATATGTCAGCGTTTTTATTTAAAAATGTCTTCGTCGTATTGTAATGCAATACTTTGATTTTCCCTTTTCCTCCAGCTCGAGTCTCGAAGACGAAGATTTGATTCAAGTAAAATACCTAGGTATAAATGGACAAAATCTTAATAAAAAATGTGATATAGATTAAGTTCTCGAAAGGAGGAAAAATCTCGAATGGGGAAATGAAAATTGTGAATTTTACTATTACGTACTTATCAATGTTTCTACCACATTGGTCATCAATTTAGAAAAGAGAAAACATTCAAAATGGAATTACTTTTGCAAGAATGGTGACCAAAGTATGGAAATAACCTCAATTTAGCAATTTGATGAAACAAATTTTTCAATTTTTCATAAATTTTCGGAGAACGGAGAAGCTTCGACGTCAAGAGCAAATTCAGGTAATGTAATCAGCAACATCAAATTTAACAAAAACTGCTCTTAATTTGAGAGATGGAACGTAACGAACGTGCATCAAGCATCAATCGCAAGCTCTAAATATCTCTACTAAATTCCCCGTACCACGTACCAAAGAAAAAACCATGTAAACATTGAATACCTACGATTACCTAATTTTATGGTAACGATTTTTAAATAGAATAATAAATTGAAATCTCCTGCAAATATTACACCAGACAACTCGAAACACATTTTAAAATTGAAAAAAGTACCCATTGAAGGCTATCTGTCATGATAAAAACGAAATAATTGACCAATTGACGAAAATGGCGAGAATAAAATAATTTGAATTTCTAAAAAAACGAATTGAGAAACTATGTTCTGTTTTTAAAAAATTGGCTGATGTTTTGAATTTTATTCATTGCATAACATAATTGTTTAAAATTGCAGATGCATTCGATGTGATTTAATTCGTTAATCAAGTTGCCTATCGGATGTAATAAAAGGCATTTTCGAAGCAGAATGAATGTCATGTATGTTGCCTATCGCAAGCAGAAAAGGCATTTCGGCTGCAATAATTATTTGAATCATCGAGTTTAATCAAATTTGTTATTTAGGTTGCCTACCGCAAATAATTACAGGCATTATGAACGTGCGATGAAATGACACATTTATTTTTTTAATCCATCATCTTGATCATTTTTTTGTTTTCTTTGATTCACCACTATGGGTGAGATGTATTCGTGTTGAACTTACCTTTCGAACTATATCATAGCTGAAAGTACCTACTTAAAATTTTTTTGTCACATATGACCAAATCGGAGTTATAAAATAATCTCAAATTTGACATTCATTTTACCTATCTATCAGCAACGTGTCAGAATTGAAATTTTACGTGATATACAAAGTTAGAAAAACCAACGACTTCGAATTATCATGTTTAGTTTAACCTTTAAAATTGACTGAAACCCCAATTTTAAAGCAATTTTGTCCCAAGGTATTCAAAAAAAAAGCCATTTTTGCCCAATTCGAAATTTCAAAATCACTAATCACAAAATCTGAGTCAATTTTCCAAACATACGATTCATTTTGTTTTCCTTGCCTTCAAAAATGAGTAGCAGATAAATAAACCCTATCCTTTCAATTGCAGGTCCAAAACCATTCGATGACGATAATAAAGTAACACAAACCAAAACCAAACTTCTAATTCGTTGACACGGCGGCAGAAAAAAAAGAGCACACAAACTATTCTCTAAATTTTAACCGATCTGGGTTAAAAAAACACTGTCGGCCGCTCGACAGTGAAAAAACCGTGATCGGTTATCACAATTTACAATACATTTCAACACAAGTACATATATAAATAATAAATATAAGTATACCCAAGGGTCCCCTCAACATGTCTACTTTGACAAAACCCACAAACATTAGCTTCCTATTAATCGAAGTATGATTCAAAAGTCACCCGAGCTAATCCCCACCGTATTGCAGAAGTTGATTAATACACATTCCCTCGAACCAGTACCATGTATACATCCAAAAATAATCGTCAAATGCACAAATGAAAAACCAACTAGCAGTGACATCTAGATTCCCTAATCAGACAAGACCCGGGAGGGATTATTTTTGCTCGATAGATAACTTAGGCCATGAAAAATTGCACCAGGGTGTCCTAAAAGACCAAACACTTATATTCTTATCAGTCGCTCAAACAAACGTCATTTTTTGCTGAAATTAGGTGCTAATCAAGATCGTGATTTTAATTGCAATCAAACGCTACGTAAGATCCAGGTCATCACGCACTCTCAACTTTACACATGTCGCAAAGGCAGCGCCTAAATTCCTTACCTACTAGATAGCGACATTAGGCAGCTCATACACAGGCTGGTCTTCTCCAGGTGGCAAGGTATTTAGCATTACCCGTCCCTTAGAGATGCCAGCCTACATCCACAAGGATCGGGCCGACACCCTCGCACCAGCAGTCTGTCGTTGGTGCGCTAACAGGCTCCCGACTAGGCGGGGAGGGGTCACGTGCCAAAGGATCCAGGTAACCGTCAAGCACTCCCCATGATGGGTGCCCCGAAGGGTCAATACTCCCACACGCAAGGAGCTAGAGTTACCGTTCACCGACCGGAGCCAAGCATACACCCAGCACCAGCCCTGCCGGTCCGAATTCTGAATTCTTTCCGAAAATGGCACGCCCTGCACTGAAAATACCTATATTCCCTCAAATTCGACAAAGGCACCGGGACACTATAAGGCAGACTCCTAACTGGACCCCCTCTCCCATTCACTCAATTCACTCGTACTTGTATATACTTACACACACACACTATCGCTAATTCACCAACTTTTACCTGAGACTTACCATCGCATTTGATTGCAATTAAAATGGTTCAATTTTGAAAAACGGTAGACCGCCCCCTCAATACCCTCCGTTCTATACGACCCTGGCATGCCGCGCAACCCGAGATACTCGGTACGATCGCACCAGGCATCGTAGAAAACTCGGGGCCTCTTCCGATGTCCGCAAATACAGATCACCGGCGCCTACAAATTTAACCCACAGCAGACGGTTCTTTTCACAGTACCGAGCCTACTGTGAAAGAATACCTGAGGGCTCTCTTGCGATCAACAAGGCCGGCCGGTGCCCAGAGATCAAGAGACCACAGCCACCCCCGATCCATATTGGAGCTGACTTGCCGTGGGGTTCCCAGTTACTGGGCACGATCGCGCCAGACATCCCTCAGAATCCGAAGGTTTCACCAATGCCATTCGACACTGATATTCTCTGACTAAGCCACCAACCATCTACCCACCATATTTGCCAAAGTTGTTTCCTATCTATGCCCAAACCCCCACAGTGCGAAAAAATTACTCTATAAAATACGAAAATCAAAACAAAAATGTAAAAATATCACGTATCACTACTGACCACAGAACATACCCTCCATGAGAAACGACCCCCAAAAAAAACCTGCAAAATTTGACAGTACTGGTGCCTTAAACCTACATAAAATTTTTTCAATACTAGCATCAATCAACTTCTTCATTTTAATGGAGATTAGAACACGCGACCTCGAATTATAACGTTCGATGGACAACCTATTTCCCTTAAAGCAAAACTAGTACCCAGCCAAAAAATAATATCCCAATTTATACAAAGCATCTGGAGCGGGGGGGGGGGGAGAGCTCATCTTAAAATTAACAATAAACAACATATCCTAACATTAAAAACATACAATACAACATTATTTCACAAAAATTTGATGAAAAGCAAAAAAAAAGGGCGTCAAGAATCTTGAGGCAGTTTCGTTGAGAATCAAGATCTGTAAAGTGAGAAACAAACCGTGAGATTTCGTAAATATATTCAATATTCTTTACTTAATGGAGTTGTAATGATTGATATCACGAATAATTACAGTCCTTATATCAACAAAAAATGAGAATATTAAAAATGAGTAAATTTTTGTATTTCTTATTCAAATTCAAAACCCCGTGAATGCGGCTCTTATGGCAAGTATGCAAAGCATGGTTGTCTCCAGGATTTTATTAGCTAGCAAGAAACGAAAAAAAGAAACACAGGGTTACAAATTCATTGCAGCCGGAGTGGAGAGAGAATACAACCGATCAAATTCTGCATATAGGATGGGTAATTCTCAAAAAAAGTAAACTCGAACTAACAAAAGACGAGAAAATTAAATTGCACTTGAGTGATTTGCACCTAGACACATGTAGTTGACCTACTTCAATTAAAAAATCAAAAAAACACTTTTTTCAGCGGAAAAACTGAAAAATTTGAGTTGAATATCTAATATAGCTAATAGGTACACAGTACACTCTCCATCGATTCTAACTACTTAAATTTTGGATCAATTATCTCTGAGGATGGTTATTGACAGTTATTCAGTATACATTTTGAGAATTTGCATGCAGGGTAATTCTTGTTGAAAATTGTACTAAAATAATTCTCGTCGTAATGCCACAGTTTATATACGATTTTTAAAAAATCCAAGCGAAAATTTTCATTCACTGTGTCTTGTGGCATAGGTATAAAAGTTGAAAATCCTTCAAGGGTTCACTTTCGAACATCGAATCACAATAAAATTCTAGAATTTCCATTATCATTTTTGCAACTTTTCTGCTAAATACAACTCATCAGCGTGATTCCAATACACAAAATATTCTACACGAATGAAAAAAAAAAAACCTAAACAAAAACAGAAAATCTATACCTATACATACCCATCATCGGACATTGGTTGAACAGTTTGTCGGTGAATTCAAGTGGGAAATTGGCTAAATCTCTCATCATATTCGAGACTGGGTCTATACAGCAATGGTATTTGTTTACGGTGTAACTGTATTACAAAGCAAAAATATCAAGACTAGTATAATCGTCATCACCAAATAGTCAAAAAATAATTCAATTTTGTATACCAATTCCATGTCGGTGGGTGTGAAGAAAAGATACTCGTAGTTTTCACGGAAACCAAGTTTAGGAGTACATGCCAATATTTCGACTCCCTTCTTGTCCAAGAATCCTTTTAATATGGTTGATGCTTTAACTAATAACGATTTAGGAATTCATACCGGTTTATGGAGTATTACTGCAGAATACAAGAAAATCATTAAAAATACATTCGTATTTAAATAACATCTCATAAAAATTACAAAAATTACGACATACTTTGAAACGAGAAATTTTCGGTATTTTGATCAGGATTCTCTAAAGCATTTCCAAAATCAAATGGACTCTGACCAGTCAGCTTTTCGTACAATAGCACACGTAACGTCTACCAATAAACACTAAAACATAATAAAATCCAACATTTAAATACTTTCTCACATTTGAATTCCTTCAGAAACATTTTGATATAGGTACAGATAAAATTTCAGTTTCAAAAAATTCACAGATTTTGGAGTAAAACTATCAAAATTTTGCGATCTTTATAAATTTTCCAAAAGATAGACTCAATCCAATCATTTTTCAAAAAAAATTACCCACTTTGATAACATTTTACAGAAAAAAACAGAAGTGAATTTAAACTTTTAGAAAAGCAACCCATTTTTAAAAATAAATTAGAACTCCATATTATAATAATTTTTCAACTTATAATAATCAAATATCGGCCCCTTCTATTTCCTTTCTTGTTTTTCGGAGCTAAACATGCACAGAAATGTCACGATCACCATCTCACATTACACATTCAATTGTTTAATTCAATTATTTTCATGTAAGTACGTACTATTTGGCTGTTGAGTTTCAACTTTCAAGAAAAATATCCATTCGTTTCGATAACTTCTCTACGATCTTGGGCCATTGTTCACATCATCATAGGAATCGATACAATTGGGATTGTAGTACTTCGGCTCATCCATATTATCACAGCTATCATCGCAGTTGATGGTACAATCAATCGAGTTCTTAAGTATGATATCAATTTGTGGCTTGAGAGCAAGGCATCTGGAAATCTGAAAATTGACAAAACGCAATAAATCAGCATTATTAGTTGCCCGATATAATTCGCTAGTTAAAAGATTCAACTCAATAAATTCACAATTGCTTTTTCATTTTAATTTGGTAGCCAATTTTTTATACCAGGCAGAGTAGGAGTGTTTACAGAAGCAGACTGGACGATTTTTCACAAATTGAACGATTTTAGAAAATTAATTAAATGATTAGGTATACACTACAAATATACTTATGATTTCTGGGAAGAATAGAAAAGGATACTTTCGACCTCAATATCTTAAAAAACCGATTAGGACTAGTTCAGATAATAAAAATTCTACTCGAAGAAGTGTACAACTATAGGTACATTTTCAAAAAAAAATTGAAACTCTATAACGACAACGATCATCAGCCAAGTACCGTACCTATGTATGTAGAATTCATACAATTTCAGTCGTAAGCTATGGATTACGAGGTACTATCCATATACTGGGTACACCATAGACAACATAGCAACAAAACTACACTTAAATTCACAAACGACAATCAACTGATGAAAAATGGCGTTAAATAATCGTTCATTTTCAAGAAAATAAATTAATGGCAAAAAAAATGCTAATTCTCAATTTCGTATTCGTACTCTTTCCACACTCACGCACAAAGCATCCGAAACTAAAAATAATGAAATGAAAAATGAAACAGATAAACGGAAGAAAAAGAATGTGAAAATGAAACCTCGAATCCCTACGACTCTATCATAACAACCCGCACCAAAGTATCATTTTGTGTTTTTCATCACTGCGCATGCGTGCGAACTTGGTATTTCAGTCAGGTTTCTTCGTTTTTTTGATTTTCGTGGTTTTTTTGCCTTTTTTTTTAATTAAAAAAAGTCTATACTACATACATACTAAATCAACGTTAACAAAATCTTAATTACCTAAATGCAAATTATAACGTTATAATTTGCATTTGCATTTAGGTAATTAGGACTTTGTTAACGTTGATTTAGTATGTGTGAAGTATAAACTTTTTTAATCTAAAGATTACCCTGACCTGAGACGTTACCTCAGCTCAGTATACATTGTTATTAATCATAATTTTTAAATGTTTTATTTGAGGAGCTTGGTATCAACTATCAAAGTGAGACATACGCCAGTGACACTACGACAAAATAGACCTTATGTGTCAGAATTTTTTTTCTATTTTCTTGTTCTCTAACAAGAAAATTGAAAAAAAATTTCTGACACATAAGGTTCATTTTGTTTTGTCGTAGAGTGTCACTGGCGACTGGCGTATGTCTCACTTTGATACCAAGCTCCTCATTTGCATTGATTTTATAAAACGAAACGTTGGAAAACGGACAAACAAAACTTAAAAAATTTTAAAAAGGCAAAAAAAAAGAAAATTAAAAAACGAAGCAACCCGACTGAAATACCAAGTTCGCACGCATGCGCAGTGATGAAAAACACAAAATGATACTTTGGTGCGGGTTGTTATGATAGAGTCGTGAATCACTTACTAAACACACACACGCAAACTAATCCCTCAACATAATTTTATTTTATTCAAGTACGCCATTAAACTAGGTATAGTTTTTTGGGAATAAACGAATTTCAATTTCAATAAAGTGATTAATCGACCCTCGATTATTTCAACAATCGATTAATCGGATTTCGATTATTGAAATAATCGATTATTAATCGATTAATCGATTATTTTTGAGCTGTGCTCAATTCATTGTATTTACAGTAGAAAAAATACAAAACAAAATAATTTATTCGGTCTAATTCGAATTAAACCTAAATTTGACACATGTGTGCCATCGTATTATAGAAATTGTCTTCACAAAACGATTAATTTTTTTAAATAAAATTTTTTTTCCACAAAATGTCGAAGCACCATTGAAAAAACTGAAAATAGAAATTAGAAATAGACCGATTAATCGATTATTTCATAGTCGATTATTTCAAAAAATAATCGAACAATTAATCGATTATTTTGAATAATCGATTAATCGATCTTTTCGATTATTTTTGTCGATTAATCGACATTTTTGATTAATCGATTATTAATCGCCCAACACTAACTAGGTACAAAACAATAAAAACACAAAAATCACAACATTAATACGTACATAAGGTTAGGTAATAATTCAAACACAGATTTCAAAAAATAATTTGAAAAATGGATTTTAAGTTACTTTAACTTACAGTGACAATACTTCAATGCATTTTCGTTAAATTCGGACGTTTAAAACAACCACAATCTGGGTAGAAATCCGACGACAACAAAGAAACAACACAAAATTGAAGCATTTAAAAGTACCAACGCGAATTCAAAATCAATTACAACTAACTATAAGCTGAATTTTTTCTAACGCTTACACACAACGCATCAACAATAACATTACAAAATGGCGTCGGCGTCGCGTCATGTACTGGAAAATACTCGAACGTTAACCTTTGTTCTTGTACTATAGCACAATCATAATGTATACGCACAGAAGACACTGCGACTAACTCGAACCGTCGAACGTTCAAGGAATTTACATTTTACTTGACTCATGAAGACGAAACACTGACAAAAGACGAAATCGGATACAAAGAAATGATTCATCCCTTTCCGTTTTTTATACGAAATGCAAATCACAACTTGTTTCTGTACATTTGCGCATGCGCAACAATGTTGCCATACGTAACATAATTAAGGGTCGAATTTCGCAATTTCACAGACATTAATTTTCAATTACGACTACACGATTGAATAATATTAATTAATGCAAAAGCAAAAATGCAATTTTTTTCCTATATTATTTTTAATACGTGTATGCGATTAGGTAAATACTAAAGTATGGTAGCTTGAAAATTTGCCTCCAAAATCTTGACGTAACAGTGGGTTTTTGTAAAGGTGAAAAAGTTTTAAAGTTTATAATAAATTACGTTCAACTTCTCAGTTTTATGAAATTTGAATTGAAATTATTAAATTAAATCGAGGGGGAAAAATAATTCCTAGTGATTTTTTGAAACTGGATTGTTTTCATAATAAATAAACAGTGATGCAAGCATCACAAACTTTCCGGACAGGTGTGAAAGAAAAATCAACGAAGGTATTACCTAGGTACCATAATTGTCTGAATTTTGCCCATGAAAAAAATAAGCTTACTCTTTTATGTGTATTAAGTATATGCTCGCTGGAAAAAAATATACGTTATCTTGAAAGAAAGAGGCAAAAATGCTGACGCGAGACATATTTGGTTCTCTCTAAATGCGTCCTCCCATCGATAAGGGGAGAAATAATTGTTATCGCGTTTTAGATTACGATTGCATGCAATGTAACGCGGCAAATGACCAAACTCAAAGATTTTTGGATTAAATCGCTCGTAAAAATTTTTCTGGCGAACCTATCAATATGAAATTTTGGCATAGCCTTCCTTTTTGCAAGCCCCAACTCCTATTAAAATTTCGACGAAATATTCAAATTAGGACGGACGTAATCGTGTTCACAGACATTTTTTATCCCACATACATACATACATACATACATACATACATACATACGGAACATCACCTGGAAAATGGTCAAAACAAACTTGTACAAAATCAGATTTTGTCTAAACTCAATATTGGCGAAAACGAATTTCGACCCGAAAACGATACTTTCCTTACAACGCTTCGCGCTGTCCGGAAAGTAAAAAGGGTTCGTAAATATTCATCACCTCTACAATGTCTCATATTCTCGACTCATCGGTCAATTATAAATTGCATTATATAATATATAACTCGAGATCTGAGCAAATAATTAAATAATCTTTATGATGATAGTGAGGGGGGGGGGGGAGAAAGAATTAAATTCCTTTCACACATGTTTGTACATATAAATTACCAAAAATACATACATAGGTAGTTAGTTATATGTGGGTACATCAAATAAACATCTTCGAATAAACTTGCTAAAATTCAATCGTGTTACAATCACTAGGAAAACTATGAGAGCATCCTCAATTCCAAAAATTGTAACAATATTCAAACCAATCAAACTGCAAAATACCTAATCGTAGAATTTGCAGATAAATTCGGCATCGGCGACATCTATATCTTCAATACTAGTAGCTGCATGCTGTATTGATCACAATCTGTACGTGTTCAAATTTTTTTGAAAAGCTACAAGTTTGCCTACCTAGTTGTGCGAGAAAAAATTCGTACACTTGGACGCGATTGGTTGATTCTCAATTTCTCATTTTTTCTTTGTATAAAATAAGGTATATTGTTCATGTCAGTGATCTACTTAGGTACACAGATACACTGATAACACTTCGAAGCGAAATTTTCGGATACTTGAGGTAAGGTAGATCGTACATATATAAACGCGAGCGCCATCACAAAAAGCATCACAATTTGGTTTAATACACATAGCCAGACCAAATACGTTTCAATTTTGGATAAAAATGAGTTTTCCACAAGGTAATTCCATTCTTTGTAATTAATGTGAAAAATTTTCTTTGTAGAATCCCAAATACAATACTCGATTATGTATCAATTTTCGGAATTATGTTTTTTTTCCAATCCTACTTCAACGGCGGATGTATTCTTCACAGGTTTACAAAACTCATTTCGCAGAAAGTGGACACTGAACGAATGGAATACCAGATTATACCTACTAACAGCATAAAATATGATGAACACTTACCAATGGGTTCTATTTCGGGATACTCGAAGATAATAAATTCTACTTGGTATTCTGCACGTTTCACTGTAAAAATAAACATACCAAAATTAATCACAGATATCTATGCATAGATTTGCGTTCGTAATTTTAAAATTTAGTTTTAGCTTCACGTATTTTCACTGCAAGAAAAAAAAATCACGTCTCAATATACCTATGGCACACCTTTGAACTTATGAACCACGATTCCAACCTTAATAATAATTTAAAAATGCCATACTGACTGTCAATTATACAAAACAATGTAATTCTGAAATCGACGTCATCACGCGAGAACGTCTGAATTCTCGATTTCAAAAAACGCAACGTAACTAAGTCCAAAGAGTTAAAAAGCTGGGACATGAAACAAGAACATATTGAAATACGAGATGATACTCGATTTACTTACATAAGTTACATTATACTCGTAGTCGGAATCGGAATCGCAATTTGTATCTTGATTTTTTTGAACAGGATATTTCAATCTTCGATGGAATAATTTTTGGTAATGCGACCAAGCTGAACGATGAGCACTTGACGATTAATCTGCCATAAGAAGTCTGGTAAATGAAACTGCCGAAACTGGTATGTACGGTACGCATTCGATGAATAGATAATCTGCGTTTAGAACTGAAAAATAAAGAATCTATGTAAGTAAATCGCCAACGAATTGAACTCGCAGATATTAGATATTACGTTACCAACATTATTCAAAGATGGAAAAATTTCATCATTAATTAATAAATTTCATGGGTAATTACAAATAAGCACGTTACTTTATAGCACGAGAAAAAGCATTGAAAAAATATTTTATTCAACTTACTCATTCATGATTTCCGGTGATACTTTTCAAGCAGGAGTGGTTGTAGTTCAATATCAACAAGTATACTTTTGTATGCAGCTTATTAGCCTATTTCGGTTCGTAATTTAAAATTCGCCTTCAGGTTCACATCTACCTATTTTCACTGCAAAAAAACAAAATATCAACACATTACTTAGGTACACAATATTACATTAGATTAAAATTTAGAATAGGGACGGAATAAATATGAATCAGAAAAAAAAATCAAACATTAATAAGATTTTCTGAAGATTATCACAAGAAATACGTATCCTAGGGAACCTCATGAAGTGTCCCTCGGGGATTTTGATGAAACATGGTCTCAGTGGTAGCCCTTGGCCCAAGTACCACACCACCAAAATTTTAGCTGCCAGTTTTGAGTTTAACCCTCACAGTGAAAAATCAAAATTTTGAATTTCACCATGTATTTTAAATGGGCGAAAAATTTTTTTCCATAAAACCATAAACTATCATGGTAAACAGGTAGAGCATGTTGAGAGGTGTAAAAAATGTTATGTTCACATATTGCATAACTCGAATGTGGAAGGGGCAACTCTTAATCAAAGATCTTATTTTTAGTAATTTTTCAAAATTAAATTTTCAAAAAATTAAATATTTTTCAAAGTAAAAATTATATGTACCCCTGGCATCATCTTCAAGTCGGAAGGAACAAAAACAGTTATGCGGACTAGTTGCCTAACAACGTCGCAACTATTTAAACAAGGCGGTTTTTGTATCTTGACAACATTCAGTATTTTTTTTTGGAAATTTTATAGAAATTAAATTAGGTAGTGGTGCAAAATTTGAAGTTATTACGACCTACTACCCCTTCAGTATTAGCATTAGGCAACAAGTCCGTATAACTGGTTTTGTTCTTTCCGACTTGAAGATGCCAGAAGTACATATAATTTTTTTTTTTGAAACATATTTAATTTTTTGAAAATTTAATTTTGAAAAATTACTAAAAATAAGATCTTTGATTAAGAGTTGCCCCTTCCACATTCGAGTTATGCAAATGTGAACATAACATTTTTTACTCCTCTCAACATGTTCTACCTGTTTACCATGATAGTTTATGGTTTTATGGAAAAAAAATTTTCGCCCATTTAAAATACATGGTAAAATTCAAAATTTTGATTTTTCACTGTGAGGGTTAAACTCAAAACTGGCAGCTAAAATTTTGGTGGTGTGGTACTTGGGCCAAGGGCTACCACTGAGGCCATGTTTCATCAAAATCCCCGAGGGACACTTCATGAGGTTCCCTAGTCAATTTGAATAAACACATATCTTACAGCGTGAGGCATCGACGCCAAAGAGTTGTTCAATTTTTTTAAATTCCGCTAATACTTAAACATTACACTGCTACACATAAACACACGAACGAATTCTCGATTCATAATTCGTATCGGAATTGGAATTACTGACATACTGACAATGAATTCTGAATTTGCTTTGAAAACTGACAAAAAACCCTGAGGAACTTTCGGTATCGTCGTATTAAATTATAATAACCTTTTACAAAACAAGCTGACTCGCCGTCGAAAAGTCTCAGAACTCAGAAACCAAATCACACGTAAAAATGAAAGATGAAACAATGTAAAATTGCAAACGTTCGTGGTTCGCGATTTAGAACCACGATACGTCAAAAAGAAATTACTGTAAACTAGTAACTCAACTCTCGCCAATTCACTTAAGTATTCTATAAAAAAGTGTATGTTAATACTTACAATAATAATTAATCGGTAACACCAAATAAATGAAATTGAACGCGAGACGCCAACAAGGACATGAACATGAACAACGAAGGAATGAGAAAAAAATGGCGACCCGACGCCACCCGACGCCAAAATTGTAAAAAAATTGAGTGATGAATCATCCGTCTCATGCACTCATACCGCGTCACCTTATACGTCATACGGATTCCAACTAATCCGATCGAAGCTCGTTTCTGATTGGTTGATCACATTTTTCCAATTTTTCATTTTTTTAAATTTGTGGCAGTGATTGTAGAAAGGGCCGTTAACTGCGATTTGTGAAATTTCTCAGGAAAGCGAAAAAACAAAACTGAAATAAATGTTATCACGTCGTATTTTCCCGCTCTAATTTCTTTATTTATGGTGAATTAATTATATTATTATTGGTTTTTCTTTTTCCTTCGCGTTTAATAACAGAATATTTATGAATATTAAAAAAATTTATTTATAAGATTGCAAGCGGCGTTATAATAACCAGTTCGGAAATATCTTATTTGTCCGGCGCCGACGAAGAATGAAACGATGACGCGCCAACCACCGCCATGCGCGTTCTGCGGGCAGCTACATTACTCCGCTTCGTGCCCGACCTATACTATGTTGGAGGCACGAAGATCGCGCATGAAGGAACGATGTGGGATTTGCTTGAAAACGAATCACACGACCGTGACGTGCAAACGACAATTTACGTGCCACTTCTGCAGGGTGACTAATACTCACCACTCATCGCTATGCCCTCAGCAGTTCGGTAAGACCGAAACAAAACCGAACGCAGAACCGATGTCAGGAAAGTCGACGGAGCCAACCGGCAAAGCAGGAACGAAGGCCGCCTTTTTTGTACGTAAATACAAAGGGGCCCACATTACAGCGCAAGTAATCGTCGAAAATCCGGACACCAACCGCCGATATAAGATACGAGCCTTGTTCGATAATGGATCAAACGAAAGCTACGTATCGGAAGCCGCTGCACGCTGAATGGGACTCAAGCTGTTGAATCAGCGGAATGTGCCCGTATCAGTTTTCCTGAAGTCGCAGCCAATCACGTTGGCAACGGCGACGACTTCCTTCGTTTTGACGAATAACGATGATTTCCGAACAACCATCGTAGCGGATACTTCGCCAGCGATACCGCAAACAGTGCAGTTATTCGACTACGATGCCTTCCGAGAAACTTACCCGCGTCACGCTAACAAGAAGTTCATCGAGTAAGCACCGGGCGCACCAATAGAGATGCTCATCGGAAGCGATTATTACTACGACATGATAGAGGAGAAAATCGCCGTCGACGAAGGCCTCTATCTGAACGCAACGAAATTTGGCTGGATGCTGGTAGGTAGGCAATCTTGGGAGTCGCACGAAAAAGCCACCTACTTCCAGCTATCGCCGACCGAAGCGATAACCGAGTTATGTAGCCTCGAATCGTTAGGGATAGCCGAATTACCCCTAACGAAAATTGAAGAGGAAGAACGCGCGCTTCAGCAGTTCTACATGAATCTGAAGTTCGTTGATAATCGATACGAGATCCGGTGGCCATGGCGTCGTTACCCGCCGGACCTACCAAACAATTTTGGAATTGCTATCGGTAGGTTGTGGTCCATGCACCGGAAGCTCAACGCTCAAACGTTCGAAGAATACAATGGTATCCTGGAAGAACAAATCAGAAAAGGCATCATCAAAGAAGTGCCAAAAGACGAAATCGCCGATGCGAAGTATTTCCTGCCACATCATGTCGTGAAAACTCCAGGAAAATCGACGTTAGCTCTCGTAGTCTACAATGGGAAAGTAAAGACTGCAAAATCGAAAAGCATACGACGAGATTCACAAAGGAGTGAATTTGCTCGCCGACGGAGGAAAAATCGTTATACGATTCAGATTGTGTTGGATAGGACTGCTTCGCAGATAATTTCGTTACCGGTTTTGAAGCAGTCAAGCAGGCCCTCGAATATTACGAATTTGCAGTTCAAGCTTTCGCCGACTGCAGCATGAACCTCCGAAAATGGGCTTCCAACGACGCCGGTGTATGAGAGAAATTCCAGCAACCCGACAAATCAGCTGCAATCAGGGCTTTCCAGCCAGTCAATAGTTTAAAGGTGATAGCCGATAGATTATGGTAGCCAATGGGGTTTAGCCAATAGCCAATAGCCAGTCAATAAAAAAGATTTAGCTGGTAGCCAGTCGATGACCAGCCAATGATTTTCCGATTTTCAGCCATTCATAATTTCAATTTACTCGATGATTTTATCGAAAATTATTAAATTTTGTTCTTATATTTCAAACATGAATATATTTATATCGTTTTTTTCTCGAATTTTTCATTTATAATGATATTTTATGAAGTTTTGATTTTACCATGGTCATGTACACATCGTGACGAGTATTTTAAGGGGTCACATGCTTTTTCAGCCAATAGCCAGTCAAACAACAGCCAATGAATTTAGGTAGCCAATAGCCAGCTTTATTTCAGCTAATGAAAAAATTCAGCAAATAGTGTCTTCGTGCACTTTCTAGCGTACGAGAAATTATATATAAAAATAAACGATATTCGACGTTTTCTTCATTTTATTCACAATTAAACGAGCATCTTTAATTCTAATAATTAACGGTAAAAAACATTCGTTACAATAGGTTAAATTCACCCGGTTACACGAATCACAGTTCAAAACTTACAGATAGGAAAACTCGGTCTACGACACTCGCCGCAGAAAAAGAAAAACAAGAAAAAGAAAGTTTAAATTTCAAATAAAATAAAAAAGAAAAGTTAAACTTTCGCAAATTAAAAGAGAAATCTATCCTTCGTCGTCGATTTCTGTTTCTTCTATGGTGTCCAGTTCGAAATCAGACGCCGAATGTTCTTCAATCTCTAATATTTCGACTTCGTCAATTTCGAAGTCGTCTTCAAGTTCATTGACCACTGTTGATCGTCGCGTAGGTACCGTAGGTCCTCCGGTGGATGTGGAAGGCTGCGGGTCCGCGATTTGGGGTACGACTGGTACTTCTTCAGCGGTATCATCCACATGAAGCTCGAACGGAGCTATTCTATTAGTAGCGTAATGTGCTAACCGTCCCGAGGGAAAACGTACTTCCACCGTACGAATAATGTTATCATGGCTGGGTATTAATTTTACGATCTCCGCTAATTGCCAATCATTGCGTTTGATGTGAGGCAATGCTAACAAGACGATTTCACCGCACTTGGGTTGGCGATTGGTAGATTTCTTCGATCTGATGAGGTCTTGACGTTCTCGCAGCGACCGCAGATATTGCTTTTCCCATATTTGCCATAATTCTGTGAGGAGTTGTTCGCTTTTCCGCCATTTGGAGATGATCGAGCGATGAGTCGTCGACGCCGATTCATTTTCCGTTGGGGGCTGTAGAGACGGAGGGAATCTTTGCTGGAGGAAATCCGATGGGCGCAATATTTTGATATCTTGATCCGCGCTAATATACGTTATCGGACGTGCGTTGATCATAGCTTCTATTTCCGTCGCTACAGTACACAGCATTCTATTCGATAATAAAATATTTCGGAAGCTTCTCTTCAAAGCGTCTTTTATTAGCGCAATAAGGCGTTCATAGATGCCGCCGCGCCACGGCGCGTAATTGGGGATGAACTTCCATTCGATTTGCGCGGTCGTTAAATAGGTAGCTAGCGGCGATGTCGGTGTTTTGAGCTCCGCCGCGGTAATGGAATGAAATACTTTTTCGCATAAAATAAATTGTTTCGCATTATCCGATATTATATACTTCGGCGTAGTTCTACGGGCGATGCATCTTCGCAGCGCAAGGATTATTTCATTTGTCGTAATGGATTCAAGAATCTCGATATGGATCGCGCGAGTTACGATGCACGTGATGATTAAGCCGTAGCGTTGCTCTATGACGGGTGCTTTGTTCACGAATGTTCGTGCGTGTAGCGGCCCGAAAATATCAATTCCAATATTCGTGAACGGTAATTCCATAGCCTGGAACCTGGCTTCTGGGAGAGAAGCAATCGCAGCGTCTTTGAAAGGCTGAGTATTGAATCTCACACACTGTCGGCACGCTTTTCTAAGGGTCTCGTGTACTGCACGTCGGCCGCTCGGTATCCAGTATTTTCTTCGTATCGCCGCGAGCGTATGTTGTACGCCAGCATGAAAATTACTAACGTGCGTGTGAAGAATTAGTAACTCGACAAAATGATTTCCGGCCTGTTTTGGTGGCAACAGAATAGGATTACGAGAACTATAGCACAGCGGCGCATTCTGAAAACGTCCGGCGCTTCGCAATATTCCGTGGGAATCGATATATAGATTGAGATTCGCACTGGTAGGCGAAGGCTTCTGCGCACGTATACTGTCTAGTTCTTCTCGATACCAGCGAAGCTGTACAGTTTTTATCCAAAGGCGCTCTGTGAAAGCGTAGATGGGCGCCGGTAATCGTCTTTGAATTCTCCCATTGGAAAATTTAGCGAGTAATTTCGGTATAGCCCGGATACACAATACTGTAATATTCATCAATTTACTCAACGACGAATACTTTTTCGGGTCAATACCGAACGGAGTATAGGTAAATGTTTCGATGAGCAGTACCGGTGCTTCCGTTTCTTGCGATATGTCGATCGGTATATCTAGCTTTAGCGGAGGTTGGGAAGGCCAATTTTCTTCCTTTTCGGTGAGCCATAATGGGCCGTGGAACCAAGTCGACGCGCGTAGCATGGCCATCGATGTTCCTCTCGTGGCTAGATCAGCGGTGTTATCCGTAGTCGGTACATACCGAAATTTCGTGGCAGACAGCGTTTGAATTTCCTCCAGCCGCCTGGTCACAAAAATGGGTAGAGTTTTGGATGTTTCTATCCACGCTAGCACACATTTGGAGTCGGACCATACGTATTTTTCTATGGTATCGGCCATATCTAGCGCATCGATAATAAATTTCAGGCATCTGATTCCCAGGACTACCGCGATTAATTCCAATTTCGGAATGGTGAGCGAGCGATTCGGCGTTACGCGTGATTTCGCAAATATTAGGTGCGACGTCGTTTCTTCGTTTTCGGTGCGAAGGTACACTGCGACTCCGAATGCAAGGATCGATGCATCTACAAAACAATGCAGAGACGAGGTGCTATTCGATGGTACATATCTGGGTATCTGCACCGAATTCGTTTTGGCAAGCTCTTCTTTAATAATAAACCATTGATCGACGATGAGTTGCGGTAATACTTGATCCCATTCATGTTTGGCATCCGTTATGTTTTTGAGCAATAATTTTGCCGGTAATAGGACCGGTGTTACTATTCCGAGCGGATCAAATACGGAGTTGATAGCGCTCAAGATACTTCGTTTTGTCGCCTTATCACCGATTTGTACAGGCTTGATTGCCAGCGTATCGACTTCGCTGTCCCATCGGATGCCCAAAATGTTAATTACTGGGGCTTTTTCTTGATCGTCTTCCGGTATTTGCGCCTGAACGTCTCGGTGATTAGTTGCCCAATTTCGCAGATTCATTGACATTCGGTTGAATTCTGCTTTTAATTCCGTGTATATTTCGACGGCTTCTTTCACGGTGTTCGCTCCGGTCGTCAGATTGTCAGAATATAATTCTTTCTGTACAATACGTAAATACTTCGGATTTTTAGTCATAAAATGATAGTAGATCGTTGCTAGGAGGAGGAACAGGCTTGCTATAACTCCGAATGGCGTTCTGCAGAACCGATATATTTTGATGTTTTCCAACGAAAAGGGCTTAGCTATATCTATCAGCCACAGAAAGCGTAATACATCCCTGTCTTTTAATTGCAGCTGGATCTGGTGAAACGCCTTTTCGACGTCTGCGAATAATACGATGAGTTTCATTCGAATTCTCAGAAGGACTTTTACGATATGCAGCAGGAGCAGTTTGCCTTTATAGATGCAATCGTTGAGCGATTTATTTTTCTTCAATGTTCGAGCTGAGGCGTCAAAAACGCTGCGTAGGCGAGTCGTTTTTTCGTTAGAAATTATAGGGTGATGCGGTAGGTAATGTATCGGATTCGACGTGTCTACTTGCTCCACTTCCTCGATTATTCCAGCGCGTTCTTGTTCTTTTAGCAGCTCATCATATCTTTGCAGAATCTCCTTTTGTTTCTCGTATGTACGGATTAATGAACGGAGTCTGCCAAGGGCTAACCCAAAATTATCGGGCAGATTAGGGGGGTATTGCTTCCAGGGCCAGGATACCTGGTAGCGCCCTTCGTGCTCTTCGATACTATCGTAAAATTGTTGGAGCGCGATTCGCTCATTTTCCTCTTCATTTAGAGAATCAGTAGCTATTCCAATTTGATCCAGTGACCAAAGTCTTTCAATGGATTGAGCTGTACCGACCATCACCGGAGTGGTACTGTTGTCTTTTGGTATTCGGCCGGAAACTACCCACCCGAACGGGGTTTCCAGTAGGTCGACTGAATCATCGACTTGTACGTGTTTGAAAGTTAGCATTTTGCAGAAATAATCACTGCCAACGAGTATCTGTATTTCTTGTCCGTCTCCGGTGTCTGCGTATTCGAGTCGGTGTTCGGGATAGCGTTGCTGGAACATCGTCGTATCGATGGTGGATACTGTATCGATTATGGTCGGTGTAGTATTTGCTTGTATCTTTATCGGCGTGCCCTCATTCGTTAATAACTCGAACACCGTCTCCGTTGTGGACATTTTGCTGGTTTCGCCTTGGAATGTCGTGATATGGAAGATATCTTCTCTATTTTTCGGCAGATCAAGTGCTGCTCTCGTTGATTCTAAAATATAGCTGTGTGAGCTACAGCTGTCTAAGATGATTCTACAGCGCTTTACTGCCTTCGTTTCCGGATTACGAACAGGTGCCATTAGCGTCAGGAACGTTCCCTGTTCTTTATCGGTTAGTAAGGTCGTAGCCGCTGTCGCATCTTTCTTCGGTTCGGCGACTTTCTCGTGCGTCGTTGATGTCGATTTTTCAGCAGGCCCGAATTTCCGTGGACATAGGGACCGGTGATGTTTGTGCGCTTCCTTACAGTGGGCACAAGTAGTTGAGCTCCTACACTCACGCTGCGCGTGATTCGTGCGTAGGCATATACCACATGCTCCCTTTAGCTTCTCACGACGCTCCTCGGTAGTTTTGTATTCCGGACACTCGTCCGCCCAATGACCTGGTTTGTTGCAATAGGGGCATTTATGATTCGCTCGAGGTGCGCGTGCTTTTCCGGTACTCGAAGCCGATGCTGCCTTATTCGCCGCCGTTGTTGAAAGCGCTGCAGTTGTGGTACCGGGAAGATCAGGTTGCGTTGTGGCTATTGGTTGCAATTTCTGCGCAAACAGGACGATTCCGCGTATCGTTTTTTGAAGTGCAGTCACCGTGCTGATCGATTCTTTGAACGGAAGAAGCGTTTCCGGCTCGTACTTTTTCACCACTAGATGATATAACAACACACTGGTATCTACGTCCTCGCCTAGTTGCTGTAGCATACGTAATAGCGGTTCTAGTCCATCGTACGTGATTTTAATACTTTTCAGCGACGTAGACGCGCGAGGCACAGCTTTTAATTTTTCGTAAAGCTGTTGTACCTGTATCTTTTTATCGCCGTAGGTTTCGTCTAAGAAGGTGCGGGCTAATTCATATCCGGCGGACGTTAATGGAAAGCCTGATATTTGTGTTTCTGCGGCGCCTTTAACGTATGAGCGTAGATACGTGAACTTTTGGATATCTGTCAACTTGGCCGAATGTATGGCATGTTGAAACATCTCCTTAAATTCGGGGTATTTTGTATGGTCGCCGTAGAATTTAGGCACGTCTAATTTAGGAAGCTTGAATTCCGCTTGCGTATTTACCCGTCGATCTGGCTCAGGCGATGATGGCGGCGTGATCTTTAGCACACGTGCAGCTCGTACCGTTAGTTTCTTCGCTTGTCTGAGTATTTCTATAGCGCGAGTAAAGTCGTAAGGGTAAGTTTTCTTGACTACCGGTCGAAATTCTTCAAGCTGCGACTCGTCTAACTTCATGTCATCATAGAGCTCCGTCAGTGTATTGATATCGGTGGACTCAGCTAAGGCGTCCGAAAGTTTTTTCGTCGACTCTTCTAAGCTTTGGAGCCACATCTCGAATTCTTTACTGAGCGTTTCGGCTACGACGTTTGCCATCGCGACACGAGACCGAGTTAGTATTCACACGCGGCTTTTCGAAAAATTTTCTTGCAACCGATTATCGAACGTACCTGAGGTCCGCTTTTTCGATTTTCTCTGCTACCATGTCTTCGTGCACTTTCTAGCGTACGAGAAATTATATATAAAAATAAACGATATTCGACGTTTTCTTCATTTTATTCACAATTAAACGAGCATCTTTAATTCTAATAATTAACGGTAAAAAACATTCGTTACAATAGGTTAAATTCACCAGGTTACACGAATCACAGTTCAAAACTTACAGATAGGAAAACTCGGTCTACGACAAATAGCTGATAGCCAAAAGCCAATGAAGATTGGCTGGAAAGCCCTGGCTGCAATTTCCGTTCTCGGCGTAGTATGGGACCAATACGACGATACCCTGCACCTAAAACAGATAGAAGCACCGGAGTTAGTAACTCTGCAGCCGCGCATACGTTTAGCCGACTGCTATGCACGATCGAAGACGAAGCGAATTACAGTCTGCACGTATTCACGGATGCCAGTGCGAAGGCATGTGCGTGCGCCGTGTACCTACGCAAGGCAACGTCCACGAAAACCAAAGCCCATCTTTCATTTGCCAAAACAAAATTGGCTAAAATAAAGCAGATTCCCAAGTTGGAGCTGATTGCAGTCCTACTGGGAATCAAAGCATTACAGTACGTGCAAGCTGCCATAAAATTGGAATGTAAACAATACCTGTGGTGCGATGTGCGGTGCGTCCTGAGTTGGATCGATTCCGATAGGATCCTGCCGCTCTTCGTACAACGCCAAGTCGAAATTATACGCGCTGCACAGTGGTCCAGGAGACCCCTCAAAACGCGCGAAATTCAGTATCACAAAAAAAGAGCAATAAAAGTGGGTAAAAAATAGCGTACTTATAGTTTTTTTGGTCGTAGATTACGAATCTGACAAAAAAAATTGATTCGGGGCAATGGGGAGGGGGTAGGGAGGTGCTGAAATCGAAATTCACCTAAAATATTGTGTAATATATCGAAATCTAGGTTTTCGAGGTCGTAGATTAAGAATATGACGATAAAAAATTTTTTAGAGGTCATGGGAGGGGGTGGGGAGTGCTCAAATCAAAATTCACCATAATTTCGAGTAGCATGTCGAAATCTAGGGTTTCGAGGTCGTAGGTTACGAATCCGACAAACATTTTTTGTGAAAGTAAGGGGGAAAGGGTGGGGGTGCTAAAATTGGTGTTAAACTAAAATATCGTGTAGTAGATCGAAACCTAAGGTATTTTTGCGATTTTAGTAATATAAATTAGACCAAAAGTATAAGTGCCACACCTCAGCACGAAAAATGTTATAGGTAAAATGGTAGTTTCAAGTACCCTGAACACGATTTTCCAAATAGTTTTTGCGTCTGTCTGCGTCCGTGCGCATTATAAGCAAAAATGTGTCTTTTTCAATGATTTTCCGTTTTTAGTGTTATTTTTAATCTGTCAGTGTCATTATTTACATGCCGGGAATGTAAAGGGTTTGTAAATAATGACAATGCTGGAAAAAAATTACTAAAAATGGGAAAAAATCGTTGAAAAGGGCATACTTTTGCTTATAATGCATACTGACGCAGACGGACGCAAAAAATATTTGGAAAATCGTGTTCAGGGCACTTGAAACTACCACTTTACCTATAACATTTTTCGTGCTGAGGCGTGGCACTTATACTTTTGGTCTGATTTATATTACTAAAATCGCAAAAATACCTTAGGTTTCGATCTAATACACGATATTTTAGTTTAACTCCAATTTTAGCACCCCACCCTTCCCCCCTTACTTTCACAAAAAATGTTTGTCGGATTCGTAACCTACGACCTCGAAACCCTAGATTTCGACATGCTACTCGATATTATGGTGAATTTTGATTTGAGCACTCCCCACCCCCTCCCATGACCACTAAAAAAATTTTTATCGTCATATTCTTAATCTACGACCTCGAAAACCTAGATTTCGATATATTACACAATATTTTAGGTGAATTTCGATTTCAGCACCTCCCTACCCCCTCCCCATTGCCCCGAATCAAATTTTTTTGTCAGATTCGTAATCTACGAGCAAAAAAACTTTACGTACACTATTTTTTATCCACTTTTGTTTTCATTATGCCGGTATGTGTATAATGACAATAATGGAAAAAAACTCACTAAAAACACAAAAAATCATCGGAAAAAATGCACATTTTTGCTTATGAATAACAGGGACGCAAGCGGACGCAAAAACTAATGAGAAAATCGTGTTCGGGGCACTTAAAACTACCACTTAACGTATAACATTTCGCGTGCTGAGGCGTGGCACTCATAGTTTTATTCTAATTTATATTGCAAAAATCCCAAAAATACATGCATCTTAAACTTAGCGTAATTAAATTATGGCTCATAATAGCCCAAAACTGAATACGCCACTGAAAAGTACTCACTTTGATGCATATTTTTCACTAATTAAAATCCAAAATCCATCGATTTTACTGCGAACTAGATACCTTCGAAGGGGGAATAAGACATTGAACCCACATGTCAAATGACCACTACCGTCAATTGAACCACAAATTAATTGTTTGTAAAAAAAGGTGTCAAATGACCAACAATTATTTTTTTGTAACGTCAAACAACCACCGTGACATTAAACCACTCAAAAAATCATGTCAGTTAACCACCCAGTCATCCGACCTTCCAGTTCCTTGAAATAATAAAATGTCAATTGACCACCATTGAAAAAAGCAATATGACAAATAACCCACAGTGTTGATTTTGATGTGTCAAATGACCTCCATGTAATTTCGACAACAATTTTATTTAGGTCAAACAACCCACACGACTTTCAACCCTCAAAGAAAAATGAAGAATGGGGCAAAAGTGAACCGTCAATAGCCCCACATCACTGATTTCTGTATGACAAATAACCCACAGGTTGAAAAATGAAGCGTCAAATAACCACCACAAAAGCCTATATTGTGGTGGTAATACTCGAGTACGATTTTTCGGATCAAAAATCTAGTACAATTTTTGATGCTTTGAATTCGGAAAAAGAAAAAGGGACGGTGAAAATTTCTATTTACTTTTTCAGTGAAAAAAATGAATTCGAAAATTTTTGTACTATCCTTTGGCTAAACTCAATTGCCTTGAATACTTGACAGTACGGCAAGATTACTCTCCGTTAGACTTGAATGGTCATTTCCCTTCCAAACAGGAATACATTTCAATCCTCCTGCAGAATCAAAATTTTGAGACCTACCTAAATAGAGGAAGGGGGCTTAGATTTGATTTTGGGATTAAACAGCTGTCAGAATTAAAATCTGTATACCTTTCAAAACCTATCGAAAGTAATACTTAACTGAAACAATATAATAATTTTTTGAAAACCGATACCAATACTGAAAAAAATCGTTTTCTATATTGGTTTTGAATTTCAAATTTTTTACAAAATTCATCAAAATCTTGGCGAAAAAAGTAAATAAGAAGAAATAAAAATTGTCCAAGGATCGTTGAATTAGTTTAAAATTGTACCCAAAAAAATTGTAAAAAATTTGTTAAAAGAACAATTTTTACAATACTTTTACAATTTTTTTGAACATAAAAATTTTTCTCACATTGATTGATCGGATCTACATACGAAATTTTACCAGGAATTCGAAAAATAATTCGAAAGTGGTATCATACCTCCAATTCAAAGTGCCTCAAACCCCAAAATAACAGGAACTTTTCATTACCTTTTTAAAAATTTTTTAATTTGTGAGATTGAGGACTTTTTTTAGGCACTAATAGCCTTCTAACAGTTCTAATTAATTTTTTCATTTTTTCTGCGAAATTTCAGATTCGCAGTCAAAATCAAAAACAGAAATCAATTTTCCCAAAATAAGAGCTGAAGTCCTTTTGGGCACTTGAGAGCATTTGATATGACTTTGTTCCGTTCCGTTCCTTTCGTTCCGTTCCCAACCCTTGCTATTTTTAGTTCTTTTCGAAGTCGAAATTCATCAAAATTCAAAATCATTTTCAGCTTGTAAGTTTTCTATGTTCAAATCTTCACAATTTTGCAAAAAAATTCAAGTTGAAATTTTCATGACTTTCTTTAAAAATTTTCATTCGAGTTCAAATTGTTTCAAATTGTATCCTACTCTGAAAATTTTTCGAGCCAGTTTTACAATTTTTTCAAAAACGTCAACAAAATGAAAAAATTTTTAATTCAATTGGTAAATTATCAATTTTTTTCGATGTTTGATTGAGTTTAAAAAATCAAAAAATCAAAGTTTAAACTTGGAAAAAAATTGAAAAAAGTTGAGAAAATTAGGAAAATTTCAACTCCAACATTCTTGGAGTAGAAAAAAGTTTGAAGCAGAAGAAAACAAAAAAATTGGAAAATTAAACCCAAAACCATTCAAAAAATAACAAAATCGACATTTTCTTACTAAATATTCGTTTATTCGTCTACTTTTAATTCTCATAAAACACGCGTTCAACAAAAAAAAAAAAGAAAAAAAAAGGAGAAAAGAAAAATATTACATAATACATAATTTAGATGACTAAGATGACCACTATATAAAATATCAGCTAAGTAGTGCTATAGGAGTTACTATTTTCCTTTGACTTATCGACTTAAACATTACATAAATACAACGTAATATTGAATTTCGTATTCGAGGAAAAACAGCCAAACACGAATTTACAACATTCAAGTAAGTAGTTCACAATAAAGATCAAGTCAACAAAAAAACGAACTTTTTTTCTCATAAAACTACATACGTGCTTATAAAATATTATTTCTAATACGGTGAAAATTGTCCTAATGGTAATATACGTTTGGTGCAACGAAAAACAAACAAAAAAACACACTCACACACAAAATCTAATAAACTAAAGAAGAAAAAAAAAATCTGACTTGTTATTCGTTAAAATAAACAGCACACGATGATATTCTTTTTAAAAAAATAATAACTGGAAAAATGTATCTATAATTAGGTACACGCGAAAAAAATTTAGGGCACTTAAAAATAATAAAATTGTAATATTGCACAAAAATCTATATAAATTCATGCTTATGAGTATAAAAATAAAGTAAGAAAAACTGGACAACGAAAAAATATTGTATCGAGGATTTTTTTTTTTTCAAAAAAATCAATTTTGTTCAAAACCTGCGTTGTTGTTTACATCTTGGGAAATTTTTCAATGGTCTTTATGAGGTATACGCGTTGAAAAAAATATACATAAATAATTAACATGTACAAAAATACTGATACGTTTGAAGATGATTAATTCAAATTCATTTTACACGCACATAGTATGTATATTTAACGATAAACGAGCAACGAGAACAAACCGAGGGGGAAATAACATCCTTACACAATAAACAACAAAATATTTGGTTCGTGGAAATTCGCTAAAACTAAATAATTAACGTAAAACGTACACGTCGTCTCGTCCGCGTACCGCGTAAGAAATGTAATCATTTATACGTAATGGTAATAAAACAAAAAATAAAATTTCATAGTGAGATCTTCAACTAGTTTAAGAAAAAAAAACGTATAGGTTAACATCGTTATCAAAACGTATAATCGTTAATTAAAAATATCAGTACTTCTCAAATATTTCGTCAGATCTCAGCAATATGTTAAATATTTTGATTTACATAGATTTTATTGGCTATTCGTATGTTATTTTATAACAATTATAAATAGTATCGCGATTATCGTAGCAGGCAAACTTGGGGATTGCCAATAAAAATACAAACTCCATAGGTTCATAGTAATTATTATAAAGGAAGACTTCGTGATATTGTATGTAATCTTATAAGAGGAAAAAATAGTAAAAAGTAGGTATAAATACTAAAGAGCAAACTTCTCGCAACATTGGATCTTTAAAAATACTCGCACATCATACATCAAAAAAAAATCATAACTCAATCGATATAAAAAATTAGCACTGAAAAATCCATTTGCAGCTTTTATTTTCCTTTTCTGGAAAAAATACTTTTAAAATAATAGTAAAGGTCATTTGCAATGCAACTTGTTGGTAAGTTTGGAAAGTATTTCATTTTGAATCTGCGGCGATTCGTAGGTATATAAAACATGTACCAGGTACAGTTTCGAATACATATTTAAAACATTAACATAAAAGGAAAAAAATTACGTACATACAAATAAAAAAAAATAAATAGAGATGTTAACGATGACATTTTACAAATTACTTATCGATAATATTCACACAAAAAGAAAATAGTATTACGATGATCACAATTTACGCACAGTAAAATGATTCGCTTCGAAATGAGCTCGAATTGGAAATTCATGGGAATCCCAATGCTAGGTCCTAGGTATAGTAAATCACAACGAAGTGGCAAGACGATGGCGTTTTTATGTGTTCTTCAAGCAGCTGCTGAATGCATACCTACGGTATCTGTCGAAACAAATGAAACAAAAAAGTATGAGAGGACGGTCATCATTAATGATTTATTTTTTCTATTTCTAAAGCGTTTGATTTTTATGAGAAAACGATTACTATCAAGTGTTTAGCTTTCCAAATAAAGTACCAGTGATACCAGGAGCTGGAAGGGGCTGAAAAATTGAAATTTGCTCATCGTTGCTGAATTTTCTTCCGATAGGGCGACAGAAATCGACACATTTGTGATGGATGAGGCAGGAGGGTGAGAAAATTGGGTATCCCAGTAATGGAACAATTTTGTTTTTTAAAAAAATATCAGGTTTTTTGCTGTTTTTTTTTTGTAAATGGCCCAGTTTTTTGTTTTTTCCAACATTTATTTCGAATGAAAAGAAGGGGGAGTAGAAAAAAGATCTCAGCGATGAAAATGTTTCGTTTTAAAAAAAAAACTGTTGGGTTTTATTCTTGTGTTTTTTTTCTGTAGATGGCTCAGTTTTTTGTTTTGTTGCCGAGTTTTTGAATTTTCATCTCAGAATAATTTGGAGTTTATTCTGCAAAAGATTTGAAGCTCTTTTTTTGTTCTTTTTTTTCAAGAAATTATTTGTTTTTCATTTGATTTTATGCATTCCAAAAAATGGTTCTTTTTTTGGAGTTACCTCAGAATTTGTGGATTTTTTTATTTTCAATTTTTTTATTATTTGTTTTTTCATTTCATCAATTAAAAAATTGCTTGCCATTTATTATAGGTATTTTGAAAATGATTTTTAATTTTTTTCTCTAGATGATGTTTAAAAAATGAAAATTTTAAGACCAAAGAAATCTTTAAAATCTCCCTCACTCAGTGAATTTTCTTCCAAAAAATAAAATGCCAATTTCAGATATTTCATAGAAATTTATCAACAAAAAATTCAGTTAGATCTAGTACTGTCCATTCCAACAGTTTTGTACAGAAGAATGGAAGGAGAGGGGTGATTAATCATTCTCAAAAAAATCCTAAATAATTGACATCATCACAGTTTTCACAAATTGGTAAACTAGGTGATTCAGAAATTATTTCAATATTTTCTTCCATGGAAGCACGAATAGCATTAAAACCAAAGGGGGTGTAGGAAACAGAAGGAAAAGATTCAAAAAAATGAAAATATTGAAAACAAAAAAATTCTTCAACATCTCAAAAATTAGGTCAATCAAAATCATCGGTGGAGAAAATACCAACATTTTTTGGATTTTATTGAGTAATAACTTGATAAGTGATTTTTTAGAGATTTTTTGATAGATTTTCACGATAATAGCTTAGTTTTTTTTTCTAAAAATGGAGTTTTTTTTTAAATTTTTTTTCGGTGGAGGGAGAGGGAATAGATGATGGATATACTCTGATGAATAATTTTGTAAAAATCTTTTCTAAAAATGCTTCGATTTTGAGATTCTTTCTCAAAACAGCATGTGTTTTTCCCCAAAAATTATTTGTCTTTTTTTCAGTACGGTTTCACCCTGATTTTATTCTTCAAACATTTTTTATTTTGGGTTTTGTTCTACAAATGTTTTTTGTTTTTTGGTTTTATTGAATTTCTTGAGATGGTTTAATTTCAGTTTTCTTCTTTTTCTTCTGAAAATAAAAGTGTTTTGTTTTTACCCAATAAACGCGTTGTAATTTTTTTCTGGGGGGGGGGGGTGTCCGAGAACCATTTCAGCATTGGTATTTTGCTTTTTGCTTTAAAAAATGTTTTTGTTTGATTTCATTTAAATTTTTTGATTTTTTCTAAAAATTATGCAGTTTCCAAGCAAATTTTTAAAAATTTGAAAGAATTTTAGTTTTTTGGTTTCCATTTCCTGAATATGAGTTTCCTTTTCTTCCCAAAATTACGTATTCGTTTGTTTTCTAAAGGAGAAAGTGGGTAACTCCGAAAACGGTTTTGGTTTTATGGTTCAAAACTGTTTTTTTTATCAATTAATTATTTCTCATTTCTTTCTGAAAATAATTTGAGTTTTAGGAGTTTTTTTTTTGAAAACGGTAAGCTTTTTATACGCAATCTTTTCTGACGATAGTTTGGTTTTATTTTTTTTCACGATGTTTTGTTTTTGAGGGTTTTTCCTAATGATGGCTTAGTTTGTTCGGTTTTTATTTACTGAAAATGGTTTTTGATTTTTTTTTCTAAAAACAAGTGGGTACCCATTTGACCTGGGAAATAGGGTTTAAATGACTTGTTTTTTTTTTAATTTTTTTATTTGAAAAAATAATTTGGTTTTGAGGGTTTTTTTTTGGAAACGGGTTAGTTTGTTTTAGATGGTGTTGATTTTTGAAAATTTTCCTCGAACTGGATTTGTTTTTGGTATCATTCAGCATACATTTTTTTGTTAAATTTGGGACCCTAATCCACCATTGTAATTAACTCAAGAGAGGGGAAAACACCAGAATTATTCTCTCATGAAAACAAAAAATTTTAACAAACGATCTACATAATCTTAAAATACAAATGAATCTCAAAATCAAACTTACTCAAACTAAGAGAGCTAAACTGATGACTTGGAGTCAAATAATCAACGCTCCACTGAAAAAATCCAAAAACAAACGAGTATTAGAGAAAACACCCTTAAAGAACAGTGGTATCGGAATGTATATCTCGTTCAATGCACTCAATAATTACCTCCGATACCGAATGTATAAAATTAGCGACTTCGTGATGACCAGGATAAGGCGGTGGAGGTGGCGTACCTTGCATTATAACCAGAGCAGGTTGATGAGGCGGCGAAACCGGTGGCGAAGGGCAAGCCCAATACAATACAGGGGTAAATGGCGGAGCAAACGTGGGCGCCGGAGCTCTTGAACCGGAGATAGGCCCGAGGATAGCTGGCGGAGGTCCGAAAGGAGCAAATCCGGCAGGAGCAGGAGTGAAATGGGGTGTCGTTGCGATTATCGTGTTACCTGTAATCGAAACACTTCGTTAAAATTATTTCTTCTACATAAAAAAAAATAATAAAAATACATATTTATCAATATTATCATGAATTATTATACGACTTTTTTCAAAACTCCAACTTGTAAATTCGCTATCGAAACAATGAACGATATAATATTATTACTCAAATGAGAAATATTTTTCCGGATATAATTACATGCAAAACCCCAAATATTGGAATGAAATTTACAAGACAATTCGTTTGTATTATTTCGAAAGGGGCAAGGGCAAAATGAACGAAAAAAACTCGAAATAGCTAATTTATATAGCCTAAGAATAAATAGAACGTACATATGTATATTAAAATGATGAAACTCACCAAGAAAAGACCATACACCACCGTTAAACCCATGTGTCCATTTATACCAACCCGTGCATTACACGAACTTTCCCAACTGTAGATCGGCTACACTGCAAATCTTCGTATAAACCGCCGTTAAAACACAAAAAAGCCACCAAAAGCTTCCTTAACACCAAATTATAATATGTATGTATAATATAAAAATATAGTATAGGAATAGATACATATTTCACTCGTCACGCTTTTGAATTATTCGCATTCGCAGTTATACATAATGTGCTTTTGAAAAACCTCCTAACGTATTCATGTATTACCAATGCATAACGTTGTTATTCAATTACACATAAATTGGGAATAAATTCTAGGAAACAAGGACTCTAGTTTTTATAGTATAAAAATGGCCATCTAAAAACATGCGTTTTGACGATAAAAATTCAATAAATGGTGATAATTACATCAGCACGATGACGTAAAACTTCAATAATTGAAGGTTCCAGGATCCAATACCACGACACCGTTTGAATAATTAAACTAGAGGACGTATCACACCATGCAACATGTATAAGCTCATTAATTAAGTTGAATTCGAGATCAGTACTGCTAATTTTAGATCAGAATTCGATCAAATGTCTACGAAAAATCGTAAACTTTATTATAAATTAACTCAAATCTAAAATTAACAATACTTTATCCCAATCACCAACTTTATAAATTTGAATTAGTCAAATTTGATGAAATTCTGCCCATTATGATCAAGTAAAATGAATTTTAATGAAAATCAGTGATTTTTTCATTCAAAAATCACTGATTTTTTCAATGATTTTTTCAATCAAAAATCCGTTTTTTAATATCAAAAATCACTGATTTTTCTCTGCAATTTATTACTTGTCAAAAATCAGTGATTTTTGATTGTAAAAAATCAGCGATTTTGATTGTAATAAATCAGTGATTTTTGATTGTAAAAAATCAGTGATTTTTAATTGTAAAAAAATCAGTGATTTTTGATTGTAAAAAAATCAGTGATTTTTGATTGTAATAAATCAGTGATTTTTGATTTTAAAAAATCAGTGATTTTTGATTGTAAAAAAATCAGTGATTTTTGATTGTAAAAAAATCAGTGATTTTTGAATGAAAAAAATCAGTGATTTTTGAAAGAAAAAAATCAGTGATTTTTGAATGAAAAAAAATCACTGGTTTTCGGTAAAATTAGTTTCTCTGATTCAAACAGACAGAATTTCACGAAATTTGACTGATTCAAATTTGAACAGAACTATTAAAACCCAATTATTGCAAACGTATCGAAATTTTGATAGGTAGGTACACGTATCCAGACCATTTAGTCACAAAATCAAATAGAAAATCGTTAATTCATACGATTGTAGCATGAAAGTACCCATGTATAGGTATTTACACTAATTTAAATAACCACACCTTAAAAATGCTAAGCAATTTGGTTATAAAAATAGGTAACCACTGATGTGAAATTTTCGACGTTTGACGTTCCTCTGAGAAAAAAAATCGTATTTAAATAATAAACATAAAAGTACGTTTTAGCACTACAAACACGTAACAGAACGCAATCGTTTCGTCGAAAATTTCAATCCCAACCTACTTCGCTATCACCATAGTCACCAATTTTTCCCAATAGATAAGTAAAATGAAAGAAAGAATAAAGTAGGTAAAAAGAGCTAAAAAAGAATACACAATTCGTTACCATTCTACTTTTTTTTTATTATCGCTTAATGCAACTGAGAAAAATAATAATAAATGTTCACTTTGAAATAAATAATCTATGTGATAAATTATAATCATAATATCAACTATACAATCCGCCATAAATGACCTTTGTTTCTTTTTTAAATATATTATAGTAACACGGTCATCGGATGCCGCGACGTTAATCAACAATAAAACAAAACGAAAAAAGCACCTTTAAGCTTTGCGAAAATTTTATTTTCTCATCCTCGCAAGTATTGCCGAATTTTAAATAATTCAATCGATTCTTTGGGAAAACTGTTTCGAAATTTTATTCAATATTTTTAAATTCTTACCCAATGTTTTTTTTCAATTTTTTTTTCAAATTATAGCAAAAATAATAATTTTTTGGTATTTTCAAAATCGAGGTCTGAAAATAAACAGGTTAACCAGGTACCTAGATCTATGTACTACCTACTTCATCAGAAATACAATTAATTTTTCTATGTAACGTGAGTTGAAAAAAATCATGTTCGTCTTTGTTCAAAGTTTCCTCAGTCGTATTTTTCACTTTTTTTTCACAAGTATCACACAATTCGTTACTACGAAAATACCGAAATTTTTCCAAGATAAACACTAAAAGTAATAGGGCTGACAAGTCTGACGTCATATCACTACTACAAATGCAAATTATTAGTTTGTTTACATTTTGTAAAGGGGAGTCGACGAGAAAATTAACATTGAATCTTATGGGAGTCGTTCTGTTTTTCCAATTTTTTTCGTTTTGATGTATTAATTTTTTGATTTGTTGACAATTTTGACGAGTTGAGCTGTCAAATTGGTCAAAATTGTAAAAACAAAAAAAATTCAACACATCAAAAATGAAAAAATTTGTAAAAACAAAACGACTCCCATAAGATTCAATGTTAATTTTTTTGTTGACTCCCCTTTACAAAAAGTACACAAACTGGTACATGAACTGGTATTTGCATTAGTAGTGGTGCAATGACGTCAAGACTTGTCAGCCCTATAATGTGGCATAGTATTCGATTCCCTTGATTCCATATTTATTGAATGTCTATGATATCAAGCTTAATCCCCCCCCCTCTAAAGAAAAATTCTCAACAATACCAATTTTTTGCAATAAAAAGACAATTTTGCACATTTTTTGTTCTCATTTCGCTCAAGCAGTACTCGTATTTTTTTCAAGCTGTAGGTTTCATACAAAAACCATTTTTCTGAAATATGTCTATTCCCATCCCAAAAATGAAATGGACGAAGTACTGCGTCAAAATTTAAAAAAAAATTCAAAGATGAGAACGCCACAAAATAATAGTTAGACTCATTTTTAGCATTATACTTGACTAATTAGAAATTTCGTGAAAAATAATCAAGGAATCTGGAAAGAAAACAGATCATTTTTTCCAAAAATTCGTCTTCGAGGTTATTTATTTCAATACGAAATTGTTTACGGTTTGTCACTTGACAATTTTTACCAATTGTACATTATTTTTATACCAATGTAGAAAGCGACTCAATAATTCGATCACACAAATTATCTCACCTCATCCTCCCCCATTTACTACTTTTAAAAAAATAATACACTATGCCTCAAGCGTGGATACAGAATGCCCAAGATTTCAAGGGGGAGAGGTGAACATGAAATTTTCAAAGTCAAGATTTTTTTGCATTCTCTAGTGAAAACAATACCTACCTAGGTACAGGTAGAAATTGAATAACGAAGGCAAAAAATCAAAAAAAAAAAAGATTTGTGGAATAAAAAATCGAAAAACAACTTTAAAAATAGAAAATGGCAAGGGATTCTCCACTCCCCAAAATGGGCATGAATGCCCTACACAGGAGATTGCTTTGAATTTTTTGAAAGTAGAGTTAGCCAAGAGATTATACCAAGAACTCAAAAACGACGTGGTAAAAATGTCATCCCAACTTCACATTTACCATTCCTACCAGGCCTTAAAAACTGTCTGTGTTCGAAAAACATTTGATTTTCAAAAAAATATTCCCCCAATGGTATCCATTTTTCAAGTTTGATCCTTTTTTTCAGGGATCCTTGAAAAACGTAACTTTTTTCACTGGTTTTTCTACATTCAGTGAAAAATCAAAACACATTTTTTTCTGAAATGATGTTAGAATAATATACGAATATTTGAACTCAGAAAAATCATCAGCGTTAATTTTTCACCTTTTTCCAATATTCGGAAAAACATACGCAATGCATTTTTCTTTATCCTGAATATTTTTTGGACCGATGGCATAATGGAATATTGCAACATCGTTTTTCGTTAAATTTTTTCAAAAAAATTGTTTTGATTTTTTAATGAATTCGTATTGAAAAATCAGGGAAAATGTGATATATTTTATGAACCCATGAAAAATAGAGTAAAGATGGAAAATTTGAATCAATGGTATTTTTGGGTGAAAAAATTCATACTAAAACCATTTTTGAAGAAATTTTCTAAATTTTTTATCAATTTTTCAAAATTCTTTCGAGCGTAGTCAAATTTTAATGTTTGATGGAGAGGGGTGAATCTAAAGTCGGGAATGACTATTAGATCTAGGCATAACTTTTGAACCCCCTCCTTCTCCAAATTTTGAAAAAAAGTGTAAAACCTTTACTTCAAGTGTCCACGGTTTAATGAGTAGATGTCCCAAAAAATGTGGAGAATTAATATCGTTGAAAAAAAAACGTTAAATAACATATGGTATGGGCAAATATGTTTATAAAATTTAATCAACGCGATACTTTAAATAATTATGGGATGGATGTCTTAAAAATTGAAAAAAATTCGCTATTAATGATTTTTCGCTAACCTTGAGAATTGAAAAAGAAAGAAACGTAAACTGAAATCAAAAAATTCTTTGAGAAACATTTCACCAACCTGAAAAACTTTCATTGCGAAGATTTTTTGCCTAATATTAAAATTGAAAGAGTTTCCATGACATTTAGAGTCAATTACCAAAATCAGACTTTTTGCTAGTTTTTTTACATCATAAACTGCACAGCTCTTTGAATTCTGATTTCAGGCAAAAAATTTACATACTTAATAAAATTTGTCAAGTTTTCAAAATACTACTAATTTCTACAAATAATTTTTTTATTCGTATTTACTTGGGTATGTAGTCCCTTCAATTTATAAGCTGGGAAAAAAACACCAAAAATAAATTTTATTCAATTTTCAAAATACAACCAATGTCCGTGATCGAATGTTTACTCTGATTCTTTTTTTTTTCAACTATTCACCACTTCGATTTTGACGTATATCAATTTCACAAATCAATAATAAGATGGATTATTTTGCACTTTTTTCAAAAGTTGAAGCAAGGAGAAATAGTCAGGAAGCTGTATCAAGATTTCGAAAAGACCTGATGAAAATTCCACCCTTCTCGACTTAGCCCTTACCCATCCCTAATCAACTATAAAATTTGACTTCAAAAATCCAAAATTTTTGAAAAATTGAAAAAATGTTATTATAACCACATAAGATATTTGTATCCAAAAAATGTAAATTAAGCGTCCACTTTTCGTATTTGTCACATTTTTCAATGGTATTTTTAAAAAATCGAAAAAACTTATTCTGAAAGAAAATTTTTCTTGAATATGAATGCCTACTTTTACCCAAAAAATTATCGGCTTCAAATTTCCATCGTTATCCCCCCTCCCCCATAACAAAAATGGCCAAAATAGGCAGGGGTAAAAATTGAGTTGATAGTGACAAAGGTGTGAATATTTCCGGCAGGTAATTTCAACACCTAGACACAACTTCCTGGTAACCTCTCCTCCACCACTCGAACTTCTAAAAAAAAAAAATGAATAATACCTATTCATTCTCAGGATATCCTGCAAAATATGACCATTTTAAAAATTAACTTGATTCTTAAAAACATTTATCCATTTCTCAAATAAACCACCAAAAGGCAAAAATATCCATCAAAAGCGTCCCTTTTCCATCTAAATATTAAGAATAATACGCTGAAAATACAACTTTCGCATGCAGTATGATCAACGATCCAGCACGATCGTAACACACGTTGCTAAGTTACATAATAATGCAAGATGACGAATTATTAGAGGCAAACCTTTGATTTCTTTGCAGAGACCGTAACTATATTCACTGATGAAATTTATAAAGTAGAAAAGCACTATAGCTAGGTAGATTTACACGTTTGTGGTTAAAAAAAAAACAGAACCAATTTAAAAAAAAAAATGAAATAAAAAGCAATGAAAAATATCGAGTAAGTATTCCAATATATAAGTAAAATATTTCCATGCGACATTTTCTGTTACACCACAATACTAAATTAAAAAAAAAAAAAAACAGGCCAAAAACACCTAAGTCTGAGCACCACCCCAAAAAATCTACGTTTCGCTTTTCAATAGATAAAAAATAATCAACTCAGCATACGCTGCAATAGCCAATATATCATTCCACGTAAACTCGGTGTAAAAATAACCCATCTAATTTACCCAAATTAAATTTTTTTTACATTAGAAAAATGAAAATAACAATGCACATACACAACAGGTATCGATACGATATCAAAATACGTATAAACCCCTTAGAAAAAAATTGTGAACTAAATTTACGTACGTAAATAACCATTTCCCAAGCAATCTGCGACTCGGCTGATACACACCGGAAGTTCAACAACTACTACATAGAAAGGAAAAAATTTACCTTATAATTTCGGACTCGATTTACATCTTCCACCACCACAGGTTAACACTTAATCATTCAAACTGCATACAGATTTGCGCCGAGAGAGGTATATAATTTACAGCGAAAAAAATCCGAAATAAAAATATTAAAATAGGTATAAAAATATAGCAAAGGCGAACTTTCAATTCACATTACGAAAAAAAATAATCACGATTTTCAAGCGTACATTTCGACACTACACACGCGGTTAACAATGTAAAATTCAACCGACACCGATAGACCGTACATCGAATTGCTATTTTTTTTACATTTCCCATCCAGATCCGAAACCCAATTGAGGATTATAAGAGAAAATAACGCATCCGCAAAAGCCCAAGGTGTTTATAAGATCACACGTAGTACTAAAAAAAAATTATGATAAAGGACGAACACGGTTATCGAAGCTGGACCTGGTCTCCACGAATTTCAGTGGCAATCCTGGAAAAAATTCCAACCAAATTTCAGCTTCCAGCTTCGACGACCGAATCCTTAAATTTAAAAACTGTACAAAAAAATCAATAGGAAGAGAACATAGAACTAAAAAAATCTAAAGATGCACCTTCGTAGTAGAAATTTTTCCACATAACCAAGCCACAACCAGCACGTGGAAAACTTCCTACAAATATGTTAAAATTACAACCTCTATTAAAATAAACATTACCAAGTAAAAATTAAATATAGAGACAACTGGAAGTATAAATTTCCACTCAAACACATAGAAAAGAAAAACACACCTGAATCGATATATTTTTCAAACATATCGATCAAGTAGGTATGGTATAGTTTTAGTACTAAAAAAAAAAAACAATAGACAGATACACACACACACAACCAACGAAGGAATGTTAGAATAAAGGTTTTTAAGTACTCGTACTTTGTTTCCATTTTGATTTCAGAAACCAACCAGAGATCTAGCTAAATATTACATATTCATCCATTTTAAATAGATACTAAAAGATGATAATTATTTTTTTAAAAACGCAACAAATGAACCGAGAAGTTCTTATGGAATGAAATCGAGAGGAAAAATGAATAAAATGAGCACTAATGCAAATCTGGAATAATAAATCACAATGGTAAAATCGTCGCTCGTATCGATAGATTTATCTGACGAATTAATTATATACAGGAGAAGGACGAACGCTTATTGGCTCATTTTTTTCCGAACCATTTGTGTTTTTTCGGCCAATAAAATGTTAGTCAAATATTCGAAAGATAACTACGAACCAACGGTGAGTCGCACTAGCTGCATAATCTAAACGAGAAAACGTAACGTAGGACCATAAAAAGCTACCGGTTAGAATAGCGATAGAAAAATTCATCGTCAAACCTCGTATCTCGCAAGATGATCTTTACGATTGTTAAATTAACAAGTAACAAGAGAAATAGAAAAATAAGAGTAGAAATTAAAATAATAACCGTTCAAGGATAATAACGATAATTTAAAAGTTAATTTACGAAGGTATGGAACAATAAAATACTCTACCTCGACAAAGATAGGAATATCAATTTACTAGAATCGATGTAAAAGCAGATCGAAATTATAATACATACGATCGACAAGTCGAACGAGACGGGATCGAGAAAGGCTCGTGGAGAGCTTCAAGTAGGAGCATAGAATTGAGCAGATTGAAAAGCCATCGTCTGGGAAGACATAGAAGGTGGTAACGGTGGCGGAATCTGAGGAGGTGGCTGCTGCAGCGGTGGCATGGTAAATACGCCGGCAGCCGAATTAGTGGGGGTTAGAGCCATCGAATATGGTTGTTTGACAGTGACACCGGAAGGATTATGGGATGATGAGCCATCACCGGCGAAGGCATGATCTCGAGTACGTTTCAATATAGAGGAAGCGGCGTATTGGATGGAAGGAGCGATTAAAGCGTTTTGCTGGGCATTGTAGGCAGCAGCGGCGGCTGCAACTGCTGCTGAAGGCATGGCCTGAGTTGCAGTCGAGGTAGACGTGACGCCGGTAACTTTCGACGGATAGGATTGCATAGGGGATGTGAAACGAGGGAAGTTAATAAGAAAGAAGGGCTGATTGGGGGTCGAGGTGGCGACATTATTTTGAGATAATTGTAAAGCCGCGTTCGAGACCGGATATACAGGAGGCATTAGGGCTTTTTTGGCATTAACGCCAGCCGCGTTACCAGCCATAGACTGAGTGACAACCGAATTAACCGGAGTTACTGTCGAAGAGGGATGAATGCCTTGGAGGAGCGAAGCGTTAGCGGAATTCAAATCGCCCCAGGGCGATTTCTGAGCATTAGCCAAAGCCGCCAGCTGCATTTGCTGTTGTAACTGTTGCTGGGCGGCTAACTGATTCACTATCCAGGCGGTCTCCTGCTGAGAGCGGATAGCCTGTGCTTGGGCCAAGGCGTACTGTTGTATTTGCAAAGCTGCCACTTGCGCTTGGATCGGCTCCCAAGTGACGGCCGCAGTAGCCGGATTATTTTGCTGCGGCATCAGAGCGGCCGTAGCCGCCGCTGCGGCCGCCGCATGCCCGGTTTGCGACATATTGCCGGAGGCTGCCGCCAAAGAGGCCGCCGTCGCGTTCGGAGTAGACTGTATTAATGCTGGCGAGTTCAACATACCCGGTGATAGTAAGGTTTTGCCGACCGGTGATAGCGGAGCGTTCGAAGCGGGGATTCCTCCGGTTAGCACCAGACTCATGTCTTCGCCGGAGCATTGGAACACTTCGATGTAGCGTTGTTTCTTGCCGAAGTACATGTATCGGTGGTGCCTCATCTGGGCCGCCGTGTAAGCGCTTTGTTCGGAATCCATTTGTATAAATGCTTCGCCCGAAGGTTGGCCCTGAAACATAGCGGGGTTTAAATTTCGGATTTTTCAACTTTTTTATGTACTTATTCATTGGTCAGTTTGATAGCGAGAGATGTATTGGCAGATTTCATAGACTTAAAAGAAAAGCTCGGACTTGATATATTTTTTGGGAGACTCCCCGATATGATGGTCAAAATCTAAAAATTCTTTCAATTTTCGAATTCAGCGCGAAATTTTAACTCGTTTTGATAGATTGAATCAAAATTTTTGATTAGGTATTGAAACAAAATTCCTTGATAAGACTGTCAATGGGAGGGGGGGGGGTGAGAAGGGAGGTATGAGTCAAAAAGTTTTCAATTTTTCAAAATGCAAATGAACATGAGTATTTAACGATAAAACAGAGGACACAATTCATAATAAAGTTGCATGGAAGTAGCTTTCGCTGCTACCATTTCGTTCATTTCCCAATGAAAATGGAAATTAATGAATAATGTGAACAAAAGTCATGTCTAAAAATGATTTTTTTTTAAATGATCGGACAAAAGCCAAAGTTCAATGAATGTATTCGATAAAAAATGAAATTGAAAATATTGGAACAGTAAGTTCTGATATATTTTTGTTCATTTCTCTATAAAAATGGAAATTAGGCATAGAAATGGTAAACTGCTCAAAAAAGTTTCATGAAGTTGGATCCAGATTTGGGCCTCCTCTATAATTTTATTGAAAATCAAACCAACGTACTAAATTAATTTCAGTTAATGAGAAATGAAAATAATGAAAATCTTAGCTCCGTTACCATTTAATTTATTTCCCCCAAAAAGAAAAAAAATAGCAAATAAGTGCTAAGAAAGTTTCAACTTAGTCTGAACATTCTCAAAAGAATTGGATTTGTTTGGGGGAAAACAACTAAATTAATTCCGTCTTATTTCCGTCAACAAAAGTGTGGATAGTTGAAAATGAAAACAAATTCTGTGACCTTTTCGTTCACTTCCCCTTAAAAATGGAAATGTTCGCCTTTTAATAAATTAAAACCCCACATTTTATTTATTTTCCACAAAAATAAAAAATATGTACAAAAAATCTCAAAATTCTCAAGAAAATTAGAAGCATTGGGAAAAAACGGCAATTTTTCGAACTTAAGGGGTAGGAATTACTCAAAAATTAATTTTTATAATGATCGAAATTGTAGATTAGGTGGTGAGAAAAAATTTTTGCTGAAAAATTTTTCTAGAAGACCGAAATTTTTGATGTGTGGGATGGGGGGGGGGGCTGTATGTAACGGGGAGCGGGACGAAAATAGTCGTGATACAATACATATAACTCACCGAATAGGAAATTTAATTCTGAATACTTTTGGTTATTTACAAATTTTACTCATCTTAAAAACTTTTCGGTAAAAATGAAAAAAACGTGATTTTTATGATTTTTTGAAATACTTTTTTCAAATTTGAGGGGCACCGGTGGCCCCAAATTGGATTTTCTATAGAAAGTAATTTGTAGCTGAAATGTTGAGGGACAACTTTTGTGGGAAATTTTTTTCACGCGAACCCATAGGAGGAGCGCTACAGACGTTTTTAAGAGGGGGTGGACCCTCGGAAAAAGGAGAGGGGTAAAAAAAGGCATCTGGGCTAAATTTGTTTGTTGTAATGTCTAGAACACGAATCAATTATAAAATTGCTTTTTACAGCTCAGTCGAGCGGATGTGTTTTTTCGTGAAATTGAGACCCTACTACGGGGTAACATTTCAGAAATTGCTGAAATTTTTTCGAGACCCTTCTCCTCTCCCTCCCCAATGTGTCATTCATATCAATAAAATAAGTCCCTGTTTCTTATTCTTTTGATTCAGTTTTGAACTTAATCCTGACTTTTTTCAGAAAAATTTAAAATTTTTAACCAATGGTTTCAGTAAGTTTAGGGTGCCTATTGATTTTTTTTTCAAAAATTCCATCAGCACGGCACCCACTTTTGGCCCTTCATTTATCAGAGGTATTCCCAACGTCACTTTTTCTTGCTTTTTCGATCTCGCATAAAAAAATTATTTTCGAGAAATTATTTTCTAAAATCGCCTTAATATGAAAAATGTTGCCTTAAAAAATCATTGATGGTGAGTTTTCATCGTTACCCTTTGGAGATAACGATGAAAAATCACCATCAGTGTTCTTTTATGACAAAATTTTTCATATTGATACCATGTTAGAAAAAATTTTCTCAATTTTTTCCCCATTTTTTTATAGATGATGAAAAGACATAAAAAAACAACTTTTTCAAATTCCCCTGAAAAAATGAAATGGAAAGTCAGAAATTGGCGATGATGGTACTTGCGAATAAAAATATCAATATTAAAACCATAATTGGACTTGCTGAAACATTTTTTAGACAAAATTTTCCCTTAAAATATTTTTAGTATTTCATACAATCAAAAAAAAACACATTTTTTCCGCTAAAACACAACTGACCACATAAATAAGTAAAATACCCCCTCCCCCTTCATCTTGTACTTAATTTCCTAAAATAATTAATTTAATTACGTCGAGAAAGATTAGGAATTTCTAGGAGGAAAAAGAATGAATGTCGAATACTAAAATGGAATCTCTGAGAACATTTTATAATCGCAAAGATACGTTGAAGTATTCATTAATATAGCACATTTTTAGTTATTCTTAATACAATTTTCGTATAGAATAGTGGATAAATCTGCATCTACTACATTGCATTATTTTCCAATTTTTCAATGTAAAATCTGCAAAAATGAAAAAAATTCAAGGAAAATTTATAATTTAGAAGACTAATGGAAAATTGAAAATCACCATCGTTCAACCCATCACACCCCCTCCCCCTTCCCGCAGCCTATACATCTCCGCTTCCTCGGCACTGATTTCTAACCACTTACCTGGGCATTGTACACCATATGAACACCTTGAAACACAATGTTTTTAGCAAATTCGCCCAAAAATTCCAAAATATGTTCGACCGAAGCTTCGTATGGCAGTCCCCTCAATCGTACGCAGTCTTTTCTCGTTCCGCTGGTTATTACATGTTGCGGTAAAAATGATAAATGAGGGGGCATCGGAGGAAGTGGTGGAGCAGCAGGTGTCTGAGTCGATTCCATCGTTCTATTCAGCACCTAGAAAAAAATCACAGAAATCATTAGAAACATACCAACTATCTAACTACCTACAATCTCCACATCATAGGAGAGATCGCCGAATCATAACAAATGACGTCACTTATACTCCTCAGTCCTACAAAAACACACATATTCCGTTTATAAACTAATTTCAATAATAAAACGATCAAGTTGCAAAAATATTGGATCAATATTACACGTTTCCAGACCGCACCGGTGCATCATTTCATACACAAGAAACAAATTTTCTGCGAAATTAACGGATTCGATTAAACGCCAAGTTGACGAAAATTAACCAAGAGGCGTATTTTCTTTGGAAATTAAACACGTCGCTGTTCTCTTTCAACGTATTCAGCAAATCAAACGGAAAGATATGTACTGCAGAAACGTCATGTACGAGTACACGAGAGTCTTTCATATAATGAGAAGAAAAATGTGTTTGAAAAAATACCGATCTTGGCAAAAATTGGCGGTATTTTCTTTCATCGATTTTATAATTACGATGCGATTAAATAAATAACAATGGAGTGAACTTGAAAATCATACTGAACTACACATTTACATAACTTTTAGTACAAACAAATGCATGGACACGTTTGCAAAACTGTGGCAAATTCGATGTAACAATAAAATTGCAAAACATCGACGTGTTGATTTGGAAAAAAATTCATTTTGTAAGATCTAACGGTTCGGAAATAAAATATGAAACGGAAAGCAAAACCATAGGAAATAAAATAAGCAAATAAATATCACAGGACAATTTTTTTGGAACTTTTTTTGTCCCAATCTAATTGATAATTATTTTAGATCAAAAATACAACAACCTAAAAAAATTTTGCATTTAGTCCAACTGCAAACTGTAAATTTTTCAAAAAAAGGTGGCTTATAATGAAAAATACATGTAAGTTGGTACAATAAACAACAAGACCAAAATAAAATTTTAGATTTTTGAGAACGAGAGCCACTCAAAATTTGTCCTGGGAGATGCAGAGGGTGAACTTTTCAAGCTTTTACCCTTCTATTTGGTAAGGCTGAGCAAAGTCGACGTTCTTGGGGTCAATTACATATATTTCGACCTTTCTGATTTGACCTCTACTAGCCGAATATTTGATTGAAAATCCATTCCTGACCATTGTGTAAGGTGTAGGAGCAAAAAAAAACTAAATTTTCGAATATTTTTTATAAATATTGGTTAATAGAGTGATTTCTGATTTGAAATTTGGGTCACTTATAGTGATCGGATTTCAAAAGTAATGACATATTCGTGTTCAGGATGTCGAAATATATGAAATCGACCCCAAAAGCGTCGACTTTGCTCAATCTTGGTTTGCGGCCAAAAACAATGGCAAATTCGGAATCTACAGACTTTCTTGAAAAATGCCTAATCTCCAATTTTAATACGTCAAAATTTAAGGACACTAATGAAAATTTGAATAATTTTTATTTAATTTTAGCTTGATTTTCTGTAACATAAACTTATGCCATACTGAAAACAAAAAAATAAAAAATACCCGAAAAAAAGGGTTTTTGCCATTCCCGGATATAGTCTAGTGGCAGATTGCATTTTTTTTGGACATAAACTGCAAAAGGTGATAGAGGCATGAAATTTGGTGTGGTGAACAAGGACATCATAACGAATTTTTATTTTTTTAGAGCCCGGAAGGTCATTACCAAACCCCATAGGAGGGGTGAGAGGAGGTTTGAAGGGGAGTTCCGCTCCTATTTTTCGAAATTGGACTTATTGATAAGCATCTAATGTGATTTTTTGAAAAATTTCAATTCATACTGAAAAATATACTTAATAATTATTTTTAGCTACTTTTTAGCAATCTTGACAGGCGTCATAGCTTACCCCAAAATAATTTCATCCATGACAGCAATATTAACAAAAAAAAAGTAGAAAAATTAATAAATGGAATGCACGATTTTCCATTTCTACTCGAATTTTCTAATTTAAAACACGTCAATCGCAAATTACAAAAACTCACCTGTTGAACTTCGGCGGTGGTACTTCGGAACAACTCTATATACCTCGTTCCTATTAATTCGCGATGTTTACTTAGAGCTTTCGGAGCATCGTCTTCGCTCGAAAATAATACAAAAGCATCTCCGGTGGCTCTTCCGTCGGGTTTCTTGACAAAAAGCACACCATCGTCGCCATCCATAACCTTGCATGACGATTCTTCGCCGCCGGATTCAAAAAATTCTATCTGTAAATGAAAAACATCATTCAGATTAAAAAAAACATCCTCCAACGAAACAAAAACTGATTTGAGTGATTTTTTTTCAAAGCTTACCACTTGTTTAGCTGTACAGTCGTATGGTAACCCACGCATTCGAACAATAACCTGAGCTCCTTTAGTGAGAAATGCTTGAGCTTCATTGTTGTTTCCTAATTTTTTTAAAAATTATTCGAATTAATATTTTCATATGGAATTCTCAAGTTATCCAAATATGAAATAGTTACAGAAAGTACTCACCTCCCGCGACATTAACGAAATCTTCCCCTGAGGCTTTATATACTTCGATGTAACGATTACCTATATGATGCTTATGTCTTTTAAGAGCCATATCTCTATGCTCCTGATTAATAAATCTAACTAAAGCTTCGCCGTTTCGTCTTCCTTGTGGACTTAAGCAAAGGGCCACGCCACCTCTGCGAATTAAGAACAAAAAAAACCAAAACGTTACCACCCCTGATCAATCTATCAAGAAATAAGGATAAAAAATGAAGAAAATCTCACTTGGCGACATTCAATCCTCTAAAAAATTTAGCTATATCTAAATCAGACGACTGCCAAGGTAATCCTCTGGCACGAACAACGCAATTATTATCCACTTCTTCGTCTTTCCAGCTAAACAGATAAAAATAAAACACGTGGAAAAATTAGATAAGTATATACTTTTGACAATACAATAAAAATGTTTCTTTCGGTAAACCGAGGCGAAAATTAAAATTTATTATTCTAATGTACGTCCGTAGCAATAACTTGGAAAAACATAGGTATCCAACAGATATTTCACAATATTGTGTCGTAAAAAATTCAAGTAGGTACCTAGCATCGACATTATCGTACAATAGAAGAGTCATGGAACCGAATTCACTTTCAACAATCTCTCCCCTCACTCCTCTACAGCCATATTTATGGATACGAAACAGATATGAACAACTAATCATTTTGAAGAAATTTAAAATAACGTTCGAAAAAAGTCCAAAAAAGATGCTAAAAAGAAAATAATTGCTGAAATTTTCAGCAATATTCAACAATGATTTAATTTTTGGAACAATAATTTCCAGCCCACCAAAGAAATTTGTACGAGAGTAGAAGACAGAAGAGTAAGTAGGTATACTTTTCAAAACTAGTTTTAGAAGGGCGGAAGGAGAAAGGGGAGCGGGAGAGAGATCAATTTAAAATTTGCATCGTGAAAAAAAATCAAGTACCCAAATTTATAGAGTTTTGTTGAAAAAAATGCATAAGGAGTACATCAGTACAAGCAGGATCGAATTGAACGGGAAAAGAAAGGGAGCTGAATCAGAAAATTTGCAAAAGTAATAACTCATTTAGGACGACAAAAGAGAAAATTGCACTTCTGAGTCGAAACATCAGAAAATATTCATAATTTCAATCCAAAATTTTCAATTTTTTGGTTCCTCTCCCGATAATGCAAACTTCAGATCGTGTCTAAATAATGAATACCGACAGGTACAATAAAAGAGAAATTTTAGTAACTAATTTTTTTTCTTTTTCATTATTTTGGGAAAGAGAAAAAGAGGGTATTTCCACTTTTCCAGAGAGGATTTGGACTACTGGAGGAGAATCAAGAACTTGAAATTGGTTCAAGTGTTGCATGATTTTCTCTTGGAATAGTGACGGAAAAATTAATATTTTTTAAATTCTTTAGAGAAGAGAAGCGTTTTGAAGGTAATTACCTATAATGGCGATTTCCAAGAATGAAGAAAAAAAGACTACTGAACTAAAAAAAAATCTAAAAATTACATAATTTTTGGACTGTTCTAAAATAGAAGGATTTTTTCATGAAAATTGAAACATTAGATCATAAATGCTTTCTTCCCATCCTAAGCAACTGGGAATTAAAAAAAAATCATTTCACAAAATAAAAAAAAATTCATTCATTTTTAATATCTCGTGTATAGTTTGAGCCTTAAGGGTAATAATATGTTTTGGCTACGACTGAAACAATACGAAAATTATATTCAAAGCAAAAAATAATGAAGTGCAACAAAAAATACAAGAATGATACCGAATTAAAAATTTTCTATAATTTTTGTCAACTTTGAAATTCCAGGGTGTCTAACAAAATCTTAAACCCCAAAAGAAGACTTTAGAAGGACCTTGGATAGTACGGGTGCCACTTGCCAAAAATGCCAAAAGTATGGACCTGAAAAGATATAAAAATTTTGAAATATACGATCGATAGGGGACCTCTCCCCGACCCCAGAACTGCCATTAGAATTTTGAGATCGAATTGCAAACTCGTTCCAGGGGTTCCCAAAGTTATGAGGTTTTACCCCCTACCTTGTCACCTATTTTCGCTTATAAGTTTTGATAGAAGGAAGATAAAAAAACAGATTAGGGCTTAAATCACTCGTAAAGGACTACCATTTATGTATTTGGCAGCATTGGTCTCCTCACCCCGATTTTTACCGAAATAGGGGTTCCTAAAATCCAAATTTGAGAAATTCACTTTTCAAAGATGGAAAATCAAACCAATTTTGCTCCGTTGCTATTTATGCTATTGAAAAATGGTTCAGATGAAAAAGTTTCGCCATTTAATGAGGATTTCAAATATGTGTCAGTTTTTGAGCTAGCGTTGAAAGAAATCGAGATATCGAGCATTGAACGAGGAAAAAAAACCGCAACTAACGAAAAATGTGAAATTCAGTAAATGTGCTCCAGGTGCGAAATTATAAATTCCTTATCTCATGGTATTGCTTCTTACATTCATAAATCTGATGTAGAAACAGAAGAATGGAACTTAATTAAAAAATGTAAGCATTTCAGTGGTTCCTAAAATGAGTATTTCAATTTAAATCCCATCTTTGGTGTAGTTTTCGTTGAAGTTCAAATGATCGTATAAGGTAACTGTTTTTGAACAATAGTAGGGCAAAACAAAATTCTATGCCAACTGTAAAACCAAAAATTGCTGCTTGAGTAAAAAATGAAAAAAAAAAAAAACCGTCATGTTTCTGAATTAATGTTAGCTGTCATGCGAATTTTTTGTCCGGCATATGATACTAGGATACCTTGCACCCCTGCCGATCCTGTGTGGCATGTTTTTGTTGAGTGGGCAATGGGGGCATCCTAAGGAACATTTTAATCATGAATGCCCGGAAAAAAAGTTGACCCTGGATACAAAATGGCGGTCATTTTGAATGACAAAAGTCTATTCAAATTTCACATTTCGCTCTGTAACTCGAAAACTAAGAGACTAACGATAAAATTTATAATGACAAAAAATGTTCTACGTAGAATTTCCAACATTTTTGGTCATTACGCTAAACCCGTGAAATCATCCCGTTAGCGAGATACACGCTTAACTTTCGAACATTTTTAAAACCTAAAATAACCTGATGGAAATCAGCTGAAAGAACCAAGAATAACATTTACTATGGTTAATGTGCTACCTATATCAATGATTAGAATTTTGGAATCGCTGAACCCTAGAGAGTCACAGTCGGTGCCAACACCGCACCCCTCCATGCACCTTGGACAAAGCTCAAATATATTGAAAATTTTTCGTGACATATCGTTTTTTTTTTTTAGATCGTTCAACAAGGAGGTGGTGTGGGGATTAAAACGAGATTTCGAGTTTTAGGAACATTCTGAAACTGTACCTAATAGCAAATAATATGCTACACAAAATTTAAGATTTTATAATTTTTAAACCAAGCTTTTTATTTAAAAGTTCAAATTTCAGTTTTGAAAAAAAAGACACTTTGGATATACTTTCTAACAGCGCAAATGAATGGATTTCATAAACAATACTAGTCTTGAGATTAGGATTTCGAAGTTCGATAAATTTGTGCCAAACCGCGAAAATGAATACTCCTCCTCCTCCTCCTCCCCCCCCCCCATGAAGGTAATTCTGTAAATTGTGGATGATCGAAATCTATAATTTTTTTTAGCAAAATCGGTACTTTGAAGGGTGAAAACTCAGTCGAATTAGGTATACGTGTAAACTTGTGTGGAAGCAATATTACCTAGGTACTCTTTGAAAATGCCCATGCGCAATTTCAGGTGGGAGTATCTCGCTAACGAGATGATTTCACGCGTTTAGTGTAATGACCAAAAATGTTTTTATCGTTAGTCTCTTAGTTTTCGAGTTACAGAGCGAAATGTGAAATTTGAATAGACTTTTGTCATTCAAAATGACCGCCATTTTGTATCCAGGGTCAACTTTTTTTCCGGGCATTCATGATTAAAATGTTCCTTAGGATGCCCCCATTGCCCACTCAACAAAAACATGCCACACAGGATCGGCAGGGGTGCAAGGTATCCTAGTATCATATGCCGGACAAAAAATTCGCATGACAGCTAACATTAATTCAGAAACATGACGGTTTTTTTTTTTCATTTTTTACTCAAGCAGCAATTTTTGGTTTTACAGTTGGCATAGAATTTTGTTTTGCCCTACTATTGTTCAAAAACAGTTACCTTATACGATCATTTGAACTTCAACGAAAACTACACCAAAGATGGGATTTAAATTGAAATACTCATTTTAGGAACCACTGAAATGCTTACATTTTTTAATTAAGTTCCATTCTTCTGTTTCTACATCAGATTTATGAATGTAAGAAGCAATACCATGAGATAAGGAATTTATAATTTCGCACCTGGAGCACATTTACTGAATTTCACATTTTTCGTTAGTTGCGGTTTTTCCTCGTTCAATGCTCGATATCTCGATTTCTTTCAACGCTAGCTCAAAAACTGACACATATTTGAAATCCTCATTAAATGGCGAAACTTTTTCATCTGAACCATTTTTCAATAGCATAAATAGCAACGGAGCAAAATTGGTTTGATTTTCCATCTTTGAAAAGTGAATTTCTCAAATTTGGATTTTAGGAACCCCTATTTCGGTAAAAATCGGGGTGAGGAGACCAATGCTGCCAAATACATAAATGGTAGTCCTTTACGAGTGATTTAAGCCCTAATCTGTTTTTTTATCTTCCTTCTATCAAAACTTATAAGCGAAAATAGGTGACAAGGTAGGGGGTAAAACCTCATAACTTTGGGAACCCCTGGAACGAGTTTGCAATTCGATCTCAAAATTCTAATGGCAGTTCTGGGGTCGGGGAGAGGTCCCCTATCGATCGTATATTTCAAAATTTTTATATCTTTTCAGGTCCATACTTTTGCGATTTTGAAACGATAGAGCCATCTGGCACCCGTACTAGGAAGAGCTTTCAGCATGACCTTTTCAAAATTAATATTGTACCCCCTCCCCCCCCACCAAAAAAAATCAAACTCATTTCAGGAGGACAAATTTTTTCTGTTTCAAAATATTTCATTGTTTAAGATGGAAGAGAAGAGTTTTTACCATAATTTCGAAAAAAAAAGTAAATTCACCGAGCCTAAGCGAAGCCAAGGCGAAAATTTTTGAAAAAAAGGGCACGCAGAATCTAAACATTTTTTCATTAGGTAAAATTTGTGCTTTTTCCCGTGTTTCGTTTGAAGTTTCAAAAAAAACAGTATCTATGGACATTTTTGAAAATTGCAATAGAGATCGTTACCTCCTTTGATAAGTGAGAAGGACAATTTTTTCACTTGAAAATATTAATTGCCTATGCTGGGAAAGGAAGAAGTTTCATACCATCATTTTGAAAATAGAATTGTGTAAATTTACTGAGCCCGAGCGAAGCGAGGGCAAAATTTTTTGGAGAAAAGAGCATTCAAAAGCTGAACTTTTTTCAGGCACCCATATCATCTTTCATCATCTCACACAAAGTTGCCACTAGCGAAATTTCAAATATTAGTGATTTATTCTAGCTTTTGGCGGGTGAGTCTCAAAATTTGAAATGGGAAGGACTTTTTACTCAATATAAGGACTTCGGCAGGACCGGAAGGACTTGTTAGACACCCTGAATTCGAAATTAGGTATCTAAAATTTTGTTTAACTTTAGACGCGTTTCCCAATTCTTTGCGATTTTGTCGATTTTCAAAACAAAGCTCAACTAGACAGTTTGTCATCGTCAAATCCTCCTCACACAGGCTCTGAGTAGGACTGGAATAAACGGGGGGGGGGGGGGGTGAGAAGCTTGGCTTTCAATAATTATGAAGATTGCGTTTTTTGTCGGAAAAATTAGGTAAGTTCGAGCCGAAAAAAATCACGTATTCTACTTATCATTTGGAGTAAAAAATGTTATATACATGATGGGTCATAAACGCTTCATTACTGAGTTATTCGCCTTTAAAGGGGGCCCAGATTTCACCCAAAATTGACAATTTTTGCTCTAGCAGTGAAAATTTTCGGGGGGTAGGTGGTGGAAAAAGTGAAAGGAGGTCCATAGAAGCGTATACCAATTTTTTTTTTTTTTTTGGTTCATAAGTAAGTGTTTTAAAATAAAAAATGTGTTTCTGTACCAGAAAAATGGTCGAACAAGAACAAAAAATCATTTTTTTGAAATTTTATTCACTTTTAGGGGTATTACTACTTATTTAACACCTATTAACCCACATTTCTGTTTTTTTTATTTATTGGATGCTGAGTAATCAATTTATCAAATTTCGACCATCCCACAAAATTACAATAAAAATCGAATTTAATGATTTCTCATGATTCCTCATTATTATAAAAAAAATTTCGCCTAAAAATTTTTTCTAAAAAATCAAAAAATGGAGGGTATCTCGGCATAATTTATTTTGTGGCAACGCTGTAATTAACTTCCGCGTAAGTAACCCCGACGCTCGTCTCGTTAAACGCAACATTTTACGGGCGTCGCGATGCGCAACGTTGCCGAATTTTCAGTTCTTTACTCGGCAATATCTTAGAAAGAAAGCGTTTTGGGCCCATGTTGAATATGACATTTTTTGTTCGTATTGATAAGTAGAATATGAGGTTTCAATATTTCACACCTTAACCGAGCCACCCTGTATACCTACTAAATGATCATTTTACAAAAGAAAACTTTAAATTTGAGTTGGGGAAAAGATATTTTGAATCAAAAAACTGGAAAAACTGTTTTGATTCGGGAATTTTTAACCACTTTTTCTTATGCTGAATTCGGCTCATCCCTGCCTCTAATTATCTCAATATCATCAGATTCCTTTTTTTTTTTCATCAAATATTCAAACTGATATTTTACCAAGAAAATAAACTTTCAATTGATACTTTTGTCATCACATTCTTTACCCGTCACGTTTTTTTTTTGTTTTTTTGTTATTTTTTTTTGGAAACATCATCAAATAATAATTGATGAAAAAATCACAAACCACCAGGTAACGTCTGAATCTTCGGTGGTCGAAGAAATGAAAAAAATTGAACAAAAACAGAAAATTTTACGATTTCAAGGTTTTTAGCCAAGAAATTTCGAGAATATCCCAAACATAAAAAATATTACGGGTAATAAAAAAAAGAAAGTTTCATGATTTTACGATTATTTCGTAGAAATAACAGGAAAATCGTAAAAAATCTGGGTAAATAGATAAGCAGGTAAATTTTTAACCTTTCTGAAAAAAAAAAAACTCTAAAAAGGAGTCCGTAATTCGAAGTTCTCCCCCCCCCCCGGAAAACTTATCGCTTTTAGACCTTTTCAGATGTTAAAAACGAACGCCAGGTGATTTTTTAAAAAAAATTCTTCATTTTGGAAGGTGCTGTATCTACAGAATGAAATAAAACATTAAAAGCGCTTACGACAGGAAAAGGGAAAGAGAGACCAGGTAAATATTCAATGCGAGTAGTTTTAATAAAAGAATTAACAGACTGAAAAACCGTCACGCAGGTAGACAAAATTGCTGCTATCTGGTATCTGCGTAAAACAATAAAGATAAGTTTATACCTATTCTAACTTTTGAATAATATCTTACAGATGCCAAATAAATAGAATGGCGAGGGAGGAAGGAGGAAGTCCACAGTCAATATACACAAAAAAATAACGAAACACAATTCAAGACCATCTATTTACAATATCTACATCCACCAACCACCATCCTCTGTAAAGCCAGTACATCCTCTAGGTTTACTCGCAACTTTAGATTTTTCTAGAAATGGAAATTTTACCACATATGGCAACGATATTCCAAAACACGTATATGCAGATATCGTACTCATAACTATACAACTAACACATACACTCGATCATAACACATCCAACGTACTTGAATTGCGGGACCACATAAATCACCAAGCATTATCAGGCGATAAACCATGATTTTTTTACATTACCGTAGGATACCTCTTGTACACAGCAAATGTGGGGAAAAAAGTCAAAAATTGCGGTCATCTTATCAACCTTCAGTTCACGTTTACGTGTAATAATTCAAAATATTATCTATCCCGTTAGATAATTTTTTGCTCGACGAGCAAAGAGACCAGAATAGTTAACAGATAAACGATCAGAAATTCGAAATTTCCGTTCGTTCGACGAAACGCATAAACGGCGGAATAATTATCGATAAAAAAACCGACGAGTCTGCATGGAACACTTGCGCAGGTGCACTCGTTGTACCAATAGGTATACCTAGGTACTTGTAACTTTTCGCCGTTTGGGGTTTGGAAAATATACACATTTGACGATGCGGTATGGGATTGGGACCGGAGTGGCGGGCAATCTTCCTCTAGAAAGTTGACATTTTAACGGGTCATAATGCGATAGGACGTGGCGGTGGCGTGTTAACATCACTTCATACTGCGCGTATCGAAAAAAAAACACGTTAGAGATAACTCGTACCTATTATAACATAATGTTCGTTTGAGCGAATGAGCGAATTTCAAAATTCTCGCCTACAATGACAACAATGACTCTTTAATGCGTCAACTGTGTAAAGCCTGGTCTTCTGTAGGTCTAGGTAGAGGTATCGATGCGTGTTACAAATAAAAATTCATATCTCACTCGGTTTCCGCACATCGAACATTATCAACAAGTGACGTCTTCTTCTATAGGCTACCCACCTTAGGCCCATGTTTTAATTATTCGACAAATGTTCAACGAACCTACACAGACAGCAATGTATGCTGAAAAAAAAACAATTTGTGCGAACGATGGTACTCAGTGCCTAACCTGATCTATTTCTAAGTTCCAATTTTTTCAGCTCTAAATTTTTTTGATTTCTTTGATTTTAATTTTTTCTTAAATTGTATCAAATTTAAAAATTTTCCAACAAGAAATTCTTTTAAACTTCAATTTGATTTTTTCAAAATTTCTTCCAAATATCTAACTAGAATTTTTTTTTAAAACTTGAAATTGGAATTTTTTAAAAATTCAAAGTTGAAAAAAATCGAGAAAAAATTCGAAGTTGAAAAAAAAAATTGAGGAAAAATTAAATTTCAAAATTGACAGAGTATGATGCACCACCCGAGACCAAAAATAGTCTGCCAAATCTATTCAAATTTTCCAAATCGTCTGATTTTTGCAAAAAATTGAAGTTCACACATTCTCCTTTCTTTTTGCGGAAAAAATCTCTTTTTGGCGCATACCTCATCCCCACAATTTTTTTTTTGATTTTTTTTTGCATCTTGCCCCATGGGTAAGGTAAGATGCAAAATGCCATGGGACATATTGAAAACACAGGCATCATAATGAAATTTTTGAAGAAAAAAGCACATAACTTTCAGTAAGTTTTTTTGAGCAAAAAGTGACCAGAAAATGACCAAAAAGCAGTGATGGAAGAGCCTTGCTCAGAGCGCTCCCACTCTTGCTCGCTCATTTGCTCTCTGTTATTTTAGGCTCTCGCTCTTCACTCGCTCTTTTGAAAATTTCAATCATGAATCTTCTCCCTCTATATTTCTTCTATTTTTTAAAATGATTCTTGCTCTTCGCTCTTGGCTCGCTCTTAAAATTTCCCCCCCCTCGCTCCCACTCCTGGCTCTTCAACAAAATTGAAAATTTTGATATTCAAACACAATGGCAAATGCTCTTTTCGTGATGGGATCATGAGATATGACAAAAATGACTAAAATGGGCTCGAAAAATGAAAATCACGTATGAAATTTAATTTTCATTCAAAGTTGTCTCAAAAAATTTTTTTTTTCTCATTTTTCACTATTTTTGCATCTTTAATTTTCACAAACCCACTAATACAGAAAAATGAAGAAGAGCGAGAGCCGGCAAATATTTGCTGGCTCTCGCTCCGCCCCTGCTCTCCTCAGGTTAATCACTCTTTATAGTGAATGCTCTTCAAATGAGTTGGTAGATTTTTTTTAGGAGCGTTCTCATTAGTTTTGAGATTTCAAATTTTTTTGCTCTTTGCTCTCACTCTCGCTCTTTTAGGCTCCCGCTCCCGCTCGCTCCCGGCTCTTTCATCGCTGCCAAAAAGTAACCAAAAATTCAATTTTTGGGGGGGAGGGGGTAATTTTTTTGTAGTTTTCTGCAAACATTTCAAAGATAGATCAACTGAAAAGACGTGAATAATTTCATTTATTAAATTCCTTCGTCAAAATAACAAACAAACTAGCAAAAATAAATTTTTTCATTTTTTTTGACGAATTTTGAAAAATAGAAATTTCTACGTAAAAATTCGAATTTTTGCCTGGAAGTGCAAAAAAAAGTGACCTTTGAAGAGAAAAAAGTAACCAAAGCGACCTTTTAGACGTGAAAAGTAACCAAAAGTGACTGAAGTCGAAAAAAGTGACGAACACCCTAAAAAAGTGCCCCGCTATGATGCCTGCAAAGTGCAAACAGTAAAGACATGGTGAAGAATCATTAATTTTTTTGTCAAATTTACTCGAGCATATTTGAGGTGCACACCACAGATTTAAATGAAAGTGTGATTTTTGGGGGAAAAATGTTTCTAAAACCTTCGTATTCAAAATTTTAGCTGCTTCAGTTGATTTTACGATTTTTTAAAACAAATTTTGGATATTTTATCAGAGAAATTAAGCAAAAATATGATATCTAGAAAAAATATCACAAGAATATTAATTGAAGCATGTTCAATACCATTTATGTGACTTTTTCAAAAAATTCGTATCAAAAACAATGCAACATGCAATGCTCCATTTCCAATTTACAATAATATGCCTCACCATTACTACATTCTTTTGAAGCACTATACTGGAAAGAAATAATGAGAGAAAATGCAAAACAAATACCCCATTCGATAGCTAACTAGATGTACTTCGTATAAAAATTAGCCTCCATTTTTTTTCAAAACTTGGAGAAGAAATATTACCTACATAAAAACGGTAATTTACAAATTTTACTACAGGAACATAAAATCACATTGATAATAACCTACAGGAAAACAATCCGGAAAGTCTAGTAATTAACCCACTAATCACGCAGAAATTTTTTTCAACTACATCATAGACGGCAATAGACCGATTTCCATCCTCTTCGATTTCTTCCAATTTTTTTTTCAGCTTCGTAATTTTTAAAATTTTCTCCAACGTGAAAATTGTTTCCAATAATTTTGAAATTTTTCTTTAATTTTTTATATTTATGAAATCTTTCCAATTGAAAATATCTCAACATTTCTTCCAAATTAATAAGTAATTAAAAAGTATTTCGAGTTGGAAGAAATTTCAAAAAAATATGAAGTTTAAAAATGTTTTAAAAATCAAAGTTGGATAGATTTTGTAAAAATTCCATAATCGGGAACATTTTAGCATTAAAAATTTATCCAACTTCGATATCTTCTAATTTTTTCTGCTTCGTAATTTTAAAAATTTTTTCCAACGTGAAAATTGTTTCCAATAATTTTGAGATTTTTTAAAAATTTTTTATAACATGAAATCGAAAAAAAAGTCAAAGTTGGTAAAATATTGGAGAAAATTTAAATTTTATAAAATTTAATCGACGGAAACATTTAAAAATTGGACACTGAAAAAAAATTAGAAATAAAGAAATTGAAAAAATTTGAACTCGAAATAAATTTGGACTTGGATCGTCGGAATCTCATTTGCAGCGAAATTAATTACGAGCTAGTCGATCGCTAGAGCTGGTTCAATGGGCAAAATCATTTGTAAATATGCCAACTATGCAAAAAATTTAATCCTCGTAATCACAACGTTGTTAAACGTTGACGTTACAAAACGCACACATCACAAATTGCATATGTATAGGTCTCAATAAAGAAGTAGGTAGTAGGTACATTACATTCTACGTCGAATGTTATCGCCAATTATTCGATCGATTAATAAACCAATGACTTGTACAGTTGTACGTACGTAGAAGTACCACGAAATAGCTATATTTTCTTCATCTCAGATCTCATATCAGACGTATAGGTAACTCACATAAGTCATAACATACCTAGAATCCATCCACCTATCGTTCTAATATCATGCATCCTGAAAATACCTATCTATCAATGAAAAATTACCATCTAGCACTGCGGCTACATATTTTCGAATGAAAATCCATCGATGGTTATCTAATTCACCGACCAAAGACCAAGCACTTATTTTCAAAAAGAAGAAAAAAACCTTGGAGAACCGATTGTGAGATTACTGCAGTCAGATAACACGATGGTAAAGTGCCATCGGTCAGTTTAGTGTGACGGTGTGACAAACTATACTACGAAACGAATCGAGCAATGGACTAATAAATACATCACAGACGAGGATACCAGTCAACTCGTATATAGGAAAGTCTAAAATTCAAACGAACTGTACCCTACACCAAGTGCTAGACTGAAACAATAAAAATTTTCATTTCGAATATATCAACGTAGGGCAGGTGAAAAATAAAATAAATTATACGATATTACCAATAGGTACCTATAATTGTATGATTTCTTAACTATAAAGATAAGTAAGATTTGTTTTCATAAATGGTTTAAGATCACATTTTGGGATTATTCATATAGTACATACGTAGGTATGTTTAAGCCTATGTATTCTTAAACACGGTTCCTTTATTTAATAGCTTTTTGTATTAGCTATGGTTTGGTATTTTCGAGCCATTTAATGGCTTTTTTATTTTGATACGTGAGTTTGGTCAGTTCTCTATTAGCCAACAACAGAACATCTCGACTAGCTTGGTCATCAATCCAGCAACCCCATTGGAATGACTATATTCTTTTATGGTTTTGTGTTATCAATTAACAAGTTCGCAAGGAACGTATTTCATCCTAAAACTTTGGGAGTTGAAATAAGCGAAATTTGCAGCCAGAAATGCTCATAAACTGGTTCAGTTAGGTTTAGGTTAGAAAAAAATGCACTATATCTTGAAATAATTCAATTCTAATTTTTTTTCGTGTTTTTTTTTTGTGTGATAATCCTTCAATCATCATACTAAAATAACCCCCCCCCCCCCGGACAGCCCTTACCCCCAAAAGAAAGGAAAATTCTCGCTGAAACCCGGTTTCTCGCGAATATCTTCTCCAATAAGCTTCAAAATCGAAAAATAATTTTATAAGGTTGAATTTTTTCATTTAAAGATGAAAAACAACTGATTTTCAAACGGTTACCTACAGTCAAAAGCGCACCCCCCCCCCAAAAGCTCGGACAGGGGATTTTTTATATTACAAAAATGTGAAAAAAGTGAATTATTTTGCACTTGAAACATAAATTTTTCCAAAAAAATTCGCCTTCGCTTCGCTGGGTGAGTATTTTAGTCCTATTTTTAAAATTTATGATTTTTCACTGATCTTTCCATATTTCTCAATCAATTCCCAGTTTGTCAGAAAAAAATCAATAATTTTGACTGAAAAATCAGTGGAAAATAACTGAAATTCCGTAATTTTTCCAAGTTTACTTGCCTCAAATCCGTTTATGAATTATCAACTTACTGAAAATACCCTGACTACGCCAACACCACTGAAATAACAAGTTACTGAATTTTTTCATTGAAATTTCACCCCCCCCCCTATTTTCCCCCGAATTCTGAGCCCCTCCGTTAATAATTTTTGGGTGCGCTTATATGCCTACAGTATTTTTGGAAATAATCGAAACTACGAGTTTCACACTAAAGCTTTAAGAATTCCACTCTCTGCAGTTAATTATGAATAAAGTTCTGTAATAAATATGGAAGCACAGGGGAAAGGGACAAAACTCGAAATTTCAAAATTTTTTGTGATTGGTATCGAAAAGTAGTTTTTTTTGGTAGCATTTGATTCTGACATTGTTTTCTTTAAAATGACAAAAGAAGCTTCTCAGCTTTATGGTTTCGAAACCTAATTTAGATTTTTCGAGTGATAATACAAGTTTTTCAAATTCATGTTTTTAAAAATTTCTTCGAACTCAAAATTGGAAGAACTTTTAAAAAATATAAAGCTGAGCAAATATAGTTTGGTGAAAATTTTCAAAGAAAAAAAGTTCAGGCAGTGCAGTCAACTAAATTTTGAATTACGCATTTTTCATAAAATTCAAGGTTTAATTCAGTGACTTGAAAAAGGAGCCAATTTTTTTTTGACCATTAAAATAAATTCGAATCAAGTAATTTTTTCAAAATTTTTCTGCATCAGTACTGCCAACTGGAATTTAATAAAAATTGCGAAAGTCAAAATACAGTTGGCAGCACTGTCATGCATTTTTTTTCAAGTTTCATCAAAAATCAACTTAGGTTATCACAAAAATTTGTCGGCTCGATTTTGAGTGCATAATTTTAATTTGGCAAAACTCAAAAAATTGTAAAATTCGCGATCTGCCACTTTTTAACTTCCTAGCAGAGATCAAAAAGTGATATCCAATTTCCAGGGCAGTAGTTCAGAAAAGCGTGGGGGGCTGAGGTCCTCAGCTGGTGGCAGTACCTAGAAAGGGGGAAAATCGCGTTTTTTAAATCAAAAACGACCCCATTTTGAGGTCCCCTAACTTCGTCCCCCTTTGAGCTAGCGGGACTCAACATTTTTTTGAGAAGTCTCTCACTCAAAGTGAACTACCTCACCATTTTTCGTCAAAATCGAGGATATATTATTTATCTACCTTATGCCTATTGCCTACACTTAACACTAAATATACCCAAATCTGATACTTCAATACAGGGGTGCGGTGAGGGCATATTTTTGATGAGCAACTCATCGTTGAAAATTTTGGGGGGCCTTATTAAATTGCCAAGAATAAAACTTTGATTAAAAAATAGATAAAAATTTCAATTTTAATTTTTAAAAAAAATAAAAATACGAGTATAACTTGACAAAAATTAATTTAAAAAGACCCCCTCCCCCTATATAAGACCAGACCACCCCCCGAATAAGTTTTCAAAAATGTTCGCCCTCGCTTCGCTCGGGCAATATTCATTCGGTTCTTTTTAAAAGAAACTGATACCCATTTTTGCACCTCCACCCCTTTTTTTATAAACATACTAAAGCTTGAAAAAAATAGTATATTGGTGAAAATAGGGTGAGGGGCGTGCTTAGAGAATTTGGGGGCACTCATCGTTGACTCGGGGGGGGGTCACCGCACCCCTGCTTCAATAAAAATTTTGATAACGTTTTCTCACCAAAATTGTGCACATACCTTCTCCCTTGCTCTGTCCAAAAACACATACATCTTACACGTTAAAAATTCAGATCGAATAAATCACTGCCAATTTAGAGCGATCTTTTATCGGTATAATACATAATGCTTGATCTCCATTCTCATTCATGAAATTTAAATTTTATTAGAAATTCTAAAACCCATTGATTGGTCTGAATTCTGAATGAATTTATACCGACCATTTCACATCTCTATACCTATCTTGCTTCTACATGGGTCGTTTGTGAGACCTGAACCTCATACCAGACATATTTTCCGTCTCAACATTCAACAAGTTTAGTACACATGTTATCACATACGTACGTACAAAGAATATAAAATCCAAGCAACAGGTGAATAAAAATAGTCGAGCTCAATTCTTAATAAATTGAATATTGTTCGACTATTTTATGCACACAGGCAAAATTTTTACACTACAAAGTTATTATGAATACACTGAAATAACTCACCATATTCCTGGTTCTAGTTTTAATTGAACGGTTTCAGGAGTACTAAAACAATGACCTTAAAAACAAACAAACAACATAAACTAATTAATAAAAAGTAAGTACAAATACATAAAAAAAAACTATAAGACATTGTTCGTTTTCATTCAAGTTTTTTTTTTCGCTGGCGAATTAGTAATTCACGGGGTCGAGAAAAAATTGATAATCTAATCAAATTTCTATTATTAATAAATATGCAACTGAGAAATTATGCAAATAACAGTACCAACTAACCGTAAGTATAGTTCAACCGATAATTGGTAAAATTTAAACGATCGAAAATATCTACGAAGTGGTTTAGTTATCTCATAAAAACGAAATAATAATCCGAGTAATATCGGTATAACATTGTGAAAATTCATAATTACCGAGAAAGATTATAATAGTTGAAATTTTACGACTAGACCATTACCCTTTTTTTTCCAAACAAAGTAGGTAATTAATTTCTCAGGCGCAGGGTCGACTGAGAAAAAAACGACCTTCCATTCTTACATACGAGTCCAAAAAATTTAATCGAATGAAGAAAGAAATCGACGACGTAAACCACATACTTGGATTTTCAATCGATAGTATTTTTACGATACCGCAAATAAAAAAATTCAACTTTACCAAATATTTGTCACAGAATATACGATAAAATTATTTTATTGTTTGTTTACCAATCGAAACGTATAGGTATATTTTTGAAGTTTTTTTTTATTTTTTGGTGTAATCCACACACGAATATTACTTACCGTCAGCTATTAACCTTTGAATAATATTTATCATATCTTTTAATTCGGCTACAGGAAATTGCGGATCTTCTGTGTGGGTCATACGTAAATCTACACGCGTTTGGTTAAGGAATTATGATAAACTAAATTAACTATCGTAATATACCTAATTAAATCGGTCATTTTTTGAGCGAGAATTATTTTGGTAAAAATATTCGACACTTTGGATACCCCTTTGGATAAATATAAAGTGAAAAATCACCCAGTGACGTGCTCAGGTAACATTGGTATCTTATCTTCTACTGATTAGTGAAACATTTTCGTATTGCCACGTTCGGTTTTTTTTCTTTTTTTTCATGAAATAACAAACGAAACCGTACTCATTTCCCTGCATGTAGGTACATTTGACATAGGTAAATATAATGTGTAAGTTCACCAGACACAAAAACACCTACATGCATAATCTCAAGTTATAAAATTATCAAACTCGTGTTTTCAATGCGAACAATAAGGCGAATGAACTCCTCGTAAAGACAATAGTGGAATGTTTTTCCATTCTCGAGCTCTTTAGGGAAAAATTTTGATTTATTGTGATTTAAAAACAGTTCAATTCGAAGAAAATACGAAAATAAACGACTGAATTACGAGTAAAGTAAACGAAGCACAAGATAATATTCGAATTTCGAACCACGAACCCGGTCTAATAGTCTAACTTATCGAACTGAACGATAATTACAAGATTACGGAGTACTGTAAACAATTCCGAGGGTTCGTGAGATATCCGATCTTATCTAGAAGCTGGGCTGGTAGGTATCTAAATTTGAACGATGATGACTTTCTAGATGCAATTCCAAAATCGTATAATCTTTTACATTTTTCATCATTAATTTGGGAATACGTCGACGAGATAAAAGACCCTATTTTTTTAGCAAACCAAATCTCGAGCGTTGCTCAAATTAACGACAACGAAAAATGAATTGTCCGGGTATCGAGAAAACAAAAGAATACCGGATACGTACGAACGTCTACGTAACTCAAGATATAATTTTATCTGTCCTGATAAATGGTAAGATGACCTTTGTAAGATGAAATCAAGATGTGAGTGGAAAAAATGTTGTAAATCTTTGAACGATTTGAAAATACTTCTCGAAATATTTTTTCTGGGTGTTATTTACATCGAATTGGCTCATCGAATCGATCATACGGTTCGTTGATTACCAACTTTCAGCGCAACAGTGTATCAACAGGTAAAGAGGGAAGAATTGTAAGTCTCAGAATGAAGGCACAAATCAAAAATATCCAAATGAGATGGGGGTTTTCGACTCGATGTTCAATTTTCCCATTTTTTAAAAAATCAAAGTAAAAATTTCTCAAAAAAAATGTTTTTCAAATATTTTCTGTCTCAATCGAAATTTTCCAACTAGATATGTCCCTTTTTCACTACTAGAGGGGTGAGGAGGGGATAGGTATCAAATTCAGAATCGAAATGCCTTAGCAAGGGAACTTTTAATTCAACTTACTCGTAAATACAATTTTTCTTTTCTTTCAAACTCAAAAAGCGAAAATTTCTCAAAAAATCCTCCAGCTTTGAAAATTTACAATTAGATTAAAACTTTTGCCACTACGAGGAGAGAAGGAGGAGGAGGAGGTGAGGGAATTGTGTCACTAAACAGGCATCAAATTTAGATCCGAAGTGGCCTCAGGAGGGGACAAAAAATCAACAATTTTCAATTGAGATCGATTTTTTCGATTTAACGTGAAATTTTTCTATATTTTTTAAAAAAAAGTCACCCCTTGAAAAAAATTTCTGTCTGAAAAATAATTTATCCAACTAAATCTATACTTTTGCCACAATTAGAAGAGAGAAGATTGAATAGGTATTAAATTTAAAACCGAACTGGCCTTGAGAATAAAAGTCGAAAATTTGTAACTAAGATCGTTTTTACAACTCAACGTACAATTTTCCCATTTTTCAAATTCAACATGAAAATGGGAGGAGGAGGTGAAGGAGGGGGATTTTGTCACTAAATAGATTCGAAATGGTCTTAGAAAAGGGACAAAAAAATCGAAAATTTCCAATTGAGATAGATTTCGATTCAACGTACAATTTTCCTATTTTTTTTAATAATTCATGCGCGCCCACAGAGGGTAGCGGAGGTAGCAATCGCTACCTCATAAACTTTTCGTATTTTTAAAAAAAAATTTGTTCTTATGCATTATTAGCACTTGCCATTTTTCAAAAATAAAATGTAATGTCAAGGTGATGGAAAACAAAATATAATAAAAGTGGTAAAAATTGGAACCATTGGAAGTTTTCGATTGAAAAAATCTATCAAGCGAGGAAATCATCGGAGTGGGAGAGAGAATCCCTTCGTAAGAGGTCTCAAAGAGCTTGTGAAAGGTGAAATGCTCCCTCGCTTCACTACTCGAGCATCTCTTCTATCTTGCTTCATACGACAAAATTCTAAATTTTGAAAAAGTAGTCCAAATACACACCATTTTTTAATTTTATATAGCCCGAACCTCGATTTTTTAATTTTTTGATATTAGCAGTGCTTCCAATACTTTTTTCGCCCTTCCTTCAGGAAATCCAAAGAAATTAGAGAAAACGTATTTCATCTCTCTTAAAATCTTCGTTTGGATCCGGTTTTTTTGATTTTTTTCGAATTTTCAAAAATTCAAAATACGTGGAACTGCGTTGCAATTTTGGTAAAATTCTAATCAGTTTTGAAAAATGAATACTGCAAAAAATAGAAAATTTGTGGCTATACCAAGCAAAGCCGAGGGGAGCCCAGCCCTTTCCATCTAATTTCAAAAAACGTCAATTTTAGTGAAAAACATGAGATTCAAATTCATAATTTTTCTTTGGAAAAATAGCGAAATTAGGGGAAACGCCAAGGTACCTACACCTACCATAAAGTGAGAATTTTTCAAATTTTAGAACCCTATGCATTTTCTTAATGAGATCATTTGAATTAGATTCAAGACTATGTTTTTTTTTTAAATACAATATTATTTCTTCAACTTCAATAAGGTTCAATTAATTCAATTAAAAATGAAATTTTAACATTTCGGATTAAATATTTGAATATTCTAAAAAATTGATGTTTTTGGCATCTTGTTTGTCATTTTTCATCGAATTTATTGGGAAAAAAGAATAGGGGGAGGGGGTGAAGTTTTCCGAAATGCTCTCAGAGTTAAATTATGCTCGTCTGCATTTTGTCTTGCTACCTCATCAGAAAATTGTGCGGGCGCCCCTGCTTGAAATGAGAATTTTCCAAAAAAATTATCGCTATCCAAAAATATTTGATTCAAGCATAATTTTTCCAACCTTTGCACATTTTCCACTACCAGAGAAAAGGGGAGAAAGGAAGAATTGTATCATTGAATAAGTATCCAGAACTGAAATGGTCTGGACAAGAAAATACCTACCAAAAATTTGCAATAATTATAAAAATCTATTTTTCGACCCAACGAACGATTTCCCTATTTTTTAAAATTCAATGTGAAAATTTTTCAAAAAAGTCATGTCATTACTGTCAAAATTTTTTTACTGAAAACTTAATTCTTTCAACTAAATCTACACTTTTGCCACTATGACGAGGGAGGAAAGGAAGGTGATTTTGTTTAAAATGACCGGGGGAGGGGGGTGGTAAAAAATCAAAAATTTCCAACTCTGGGATCGATATATTATCGCCTCAACGTACAATTTTTACCACTTCTGCTAAAAAAAAGTCACCTCTTGAAAATTTTCTGACTTCACCTTTTTTTTCTAACTAAATCTGCTTTTTTGCTACCATGAGGAGGAGGAAAAGGAAGAACGGTGTCCAAAGTAGCTTTAAGAGGGAACAGATACCAAATTTTCTAACTGAGGGCAATTTTTTCGATTCAATTTACAATTTTCTCACTTTTTTTGACTCGAGATAAAAATTTCTCATAAAAAACTTCATTTTTGAAAATTTTTCTGGCTCAAGCCCAATTTTTTCGAATCTGGACTTTTGTTATCATTGAAGGGGAGGGGGGATTACGTCACCGAATAGGTGTCAAATTTAGGTACACATTATCGACCTATAGTCAAGAAGGAGTTTGAAGACTTATGCAATTGATTTACTTTGTCGATGGAGTGACACTTCCATTCGAGTGCTCGTCAATCAACGTGAATCTAACCACAGTACAAAACCTGACTCCGATCTAATAATATGATTCGAGAACCCACAGGAATAACTTCATAAAACCCTCAGGTACTTATTCGACTTTGAAAAAAAATTAGTTTACGAAGAAAACATTATCAAACTTGACATTCAACAATTCCTAAGTAGGTACGGTACGTGTAATCAACAACTGAACTCTCTTATCCGTTTATCACTCAGGCGCTTATTCCACTTATATTATACTTACGATGCATCGCACCATCCAAAGTCAACAATACAACATTGATTTGAACGTATTTTTTCACATACACTTTTGGAACTTGGAAGTTGGATTTCGGTTTGTTTGTAAATTATACATACGAACGCGAATAGGTCGTTTTGGTTTATAACGCGATAACACTACAGAGGAAAAAAATTCTCGCGAATACGTTTTTTTTCCACCGGAACGCGGATAAAATTTATAAACTTGGTTGTTATCGGCGATTTAAGCATTAAATACGTTGCTCTGATTTCATACAATGAGTCAAATTGTGCAACATACTGGTTTAAATATGCGAAGCATTGGATATTTTAGACCATGTGTAGATATTTGACAACAGCGATGAAACTTTTCCACCATAACCGTCTTATCAAAAATGTTAATAGCTTTATTACTCGTGATGAGGGAGCGACTGCTGATAACTGATATCTAGGCCTATTCTAACACTGGAATGGAGCACGTTATCATTTAAATTTTAAATCGGTAATCTTGTTTTGATAAGAAACGAACGAGCCCATAGGTGGTATCAATGGGAAAAAACTCTGGACTGTTACAACTGGAAATAAACGAACCGTTTTGCTGGATCAGGTGGTAAGTCTGGTAGCTGACGTAGGCAATAGAAAGAAACAGACCGGATAGGTACGAATATAACGATTAAAATTTTTTTCACCACACATGTAATATTCATACAGTTTACGTTGATTAATAATTTCAAAAAAATATGCTAAACTGAAGATGGGCTGAAAAATAAGGGCAATCAAACCAAACCTTATTTCAAGATACCTACCCACTAATCACTTCCAGTTACTTATTTTTCAATTTTACGATTATTAATGAGAATTCATACGATAACGACACTGAGAAAAATACAGAAAATCTGTTTCACTTTGAAAAATATGATTGTAAAATAATTTCTTAAAGAAAAAAGCTTTAAGGTACCTATGTCAGTAACCACATCAACGAGGGCCTCTAAAATTAAATCATAAAAAAAAACACATAAATTTTCACCGGAACCGAAATTTTGGATTTTTTCAATAAAGATAAATCAGACCACTTTCGCGATCCTAAAAATAATCCGCCAGCAAGAATAAATACAGAAAATAATCCAACAAAAATATTTTCCTATCAAAGAGTAGATTATCGATAAAATTTTCAAGATACTAACCTCGTTAATCGACTACAAATATTCCAACTTATCAATTTTTATTTTTCAACACGAAAAATATATTTAGTCGGTTCAAAATTAAAAATTTTAAAAAATTTTAAAATCCAATGTCAAAAAATTATCAAATTAATCACAACAGCAACACTACAGCTTTTCACGTATAACACCAACGAATTACATTACGTCGGTGTCGTAGCTATGACTGTTGAAAAATTGCTGCCACCAATCAACAGGTAAGGTTTACGTACGTGCAGTGTTGGCCATACGGCGACTTTTAATTTCCCTTCGAGATGACGAAAAATATAACGAGTGGTAGAAAAAGATGAGTTAGATATTTTAGTTCAACATAAATGTTTTTAGTTTTAGTTTTTTATTTTATGAATATTTTTTTTTAATATTAACGGAGCAATTTATTTACGAGAAAAATAAATTTTTTAAAATTATTCGAGGGAAGTGAAATTTTAATGAATTAAAAAATTATCGACAATTATTCAAAACGCCGCGCACATTATTTTATGCTCCCATGTTGAATTGCTCGATAGAAATCAAAAAAACAATCCTGAGAAAAGGGAAATTTTCCAGCACAATAGAAATTTACATTCGATACCTAATTGGAAAAATATACGATTGTAGCTTATCACCTACGTATCTTTTATGAGCCGGTAAATTTATTCCATAGTCCTGAATTTTTTTCATTATTACTAAGCATATTACGTAATTAAACCGAATGCTACCACGTCATCATGGAACGATCGACAATTTATGAACCAGAAATATTGGTATGACCTACAAATAGGAAAATTTTGAAAATTGTATAGGCTGTTTCTGGCGTCGGCTATTTCATTGATGTGGTTACATATTTCAAAGTGGATTTTTTTTACTAATTTCAGGGTAAAATTCCAATCTGCAAAAATTTAAAGTGAATATAAATTCAATGACGAATTACGAAACGAAATAAGAAATTTTTCCATCCAAAAACTTATTAAATTGCATTCAAAGGGCATGCCCCACTTATCTTCCTTCTCCCTCCTTTTTCACCTAAAGACCAATTTAACATAATATATCCGAAATCTACGTACAGCTAAATCTATAAATTAAACGAAAAGGATACATTTAACCAAATGTGTTATGGAGGATAATTCTTGATCATTTGGTACATTATAAAATGTACGAAAGTCTTTTCTAAGGTCATGAAAGACATTGTAATATTCTGGTAAGTCTATATTTTTCGCACTAGTTTCCGGATGCAAGCATTGCCGAAGTGGTAGCTGGCCATCGGTGACTAATCGGAATAAAGGTGATGTGGGGTCTATATTTAATGACTTTACGTATCCATCAAACTGAAACAAAAAAAAATGAAATAAAAAATCAATTAAATTCGCATTACACGAAGGTATTTAATTAAACTATGCATAGGTAATATAATATTTCAATTTTAAAATTAATATAACTGAGCAGTTCAAAAAACTAATAAAATTCGGCTCCCAAGTCTTGACGTCACAGCTGGTAATTGAAAAAGGAAAAATGTCAAAAAAGTGAATTAAATTTCATAATTTTTTTAAAATTTAAATAGAAATTGATAAATTAAGAAAAAAGTTTCAGAAAAGTAAGTTTTTTTTCAAACTTAATCATTCTTATATAAAAAATATTTACTTCAAATTCCCCCCCCCCCTTTTGATGTTTTACTACTGGTGATCCTCGTTTCATGGAGTTCTTTGCTATTTTGTGACGTTTTACTGGGAAGCCGAATTGCGAGTAAAATTAATGCTAACACGAACGATGCCTTGTGAAAATGGGGGTATGCAACTTTAAATGCAGCAGAGTGGTTTAAATAGTATACTCGACGGTGGTTAAGGAGCATTATATTCCTCGACCTCTTTTACGTGTATAATGATTCCAATTCTATAACGTAATCGGTATTATCCAGGTACCATATGAGCACTTGTCTGACGACTTGCTCAATACAAGTTCGCGATTTCACGAGTTAATTTTCATTTTACAAAAAATGAATTATTATCTTAACCGAAGTAAAAAAACAATGACATAATGAATGATTACTTCATTATGAAACGTACGTGTACTCGTTACTCGTTGCAATATGTCTATGATAAGTAAATCAGTCTTGACTCTTGAGAGAATTACTAGACAGGTCCTTAGATTTGATATTTGATTTCTATGTGTATGTGGCGAATACAAGTTTCAATTTTTTTTAAAACCAAAAACACAAAAATTATTGGAGTCTTTTTTGTCGGGAAAATAATCTTGAGTCAAATGACCTGAATTTAATTTTTTAGGAATGATAAATATGGAAATGGACCAAACAGAACGTGAGGCGAGTGGCCATTTGTCTTCCTCCTCCCCATAACACAATAAGTATTGGAATTTAGACATTAAAATTAATTTGGATTAATTTTTCCAAAGTAGTGACTTTTTTTTTGCAGGAAGTTAGTAAATTTTGCATTTGAAACTCAAAAATCGAGGAAAATTTCAATTTTAGGTAAAAAAATGAAAAAAAAATAACCGATTGCAGGGTTAGACTAACTCGGAAGATCATATATCCCTTTATATTGCAAAACTAAATTTTGAGACTGAAAAGTTAGACAGAATCTCATTTGGAGGTGTAAAATTTAAGGAAATCTCATCCGGTCCATGAACAGGACGTCTGGGTCAACCGAAAACTCTCTTTCGTAATGATGAAATTGTAGGTACTTTTAGTCAAAAAATTTAGTTCGATATAAAAATGATGACTGAAATATTGCAATTTAGATCAAAATAAAATTCCATCAGCTTTCAATTTCTACTTCAAGACCCATTTCCGTTTCCAGTTAAAAGAAAAGTAAATTTTAATTTGCCATCTAAAGGCTGCTATTAAAATTTAAAACATTTTAGAGTTTGTTTTAGACCTTTCAAATTCCCAAAACATTAGAATTGACTTTTCAAATTTTTATGACTTCTTACAATGCATTTTTGATGCTTTTTGAGACTCCAGCACGACCAAAAAATTAAAACCAGTGTTACTGCTGAAAAAACGAAAAATTACTTTAATGAATTTTATAAAATTTCATGACTGTGACCTTTTTTATGACTTTCATAACCGGTATAGACATTTAGTTGACTTATTTAAAAATCTTTATTTTTTACATGAATGAGTTATATAGCTGAGGGGGCGGAAGGAATCTAAAAATTGTAGAAAATCGAAGAAAAAATTCAAAATTTTTTTAGAAATTTTCCGAAGTCTGACAAAATGTTGGAAGCAACAAAAATGTTAATTTCTTTTATTAAGTATCTGAATAATTTTTAAGCAATTTTGGAAATTTATTGTTATAATTTTTCAAAAACCTAAATTTTTAAATATTTGTTCAAAGATTAAATTGGGAATAATTGTTATCATTTTTTATTTTATCAAAATGAGCAATTCTGAAAATTGAAATATTTTATTTTAAAAATACACATGTATATCTATGATCTTGAAGCTTCTCTCTTCAAAGAAAACCTTGCTGAATTTTTAATATTATTTTTACCGCTCTACGAACGAGCACTGCCAGCATCTCAAAATATTGTTCACATGTCAGTTCAATATTTTTTATTTTGGAATCCCATATCGTACCTATCGTTTTTGTTTAGATTTTTGAATTATTCAGTCTCTATAATAATCCATTTTGAAGAAGTAAGGAAAATTATGATCTTCCTGATATCTTGAATTTATAGTATAACAGAGTGTACACTTTATTGGCCTTTCAAATTTTCATGACTTTTTCAAGCCTTTTTTATAAGTTAATTTCTGATTCTTTTTTTTTTAAAACTACCATAGCGCAGGCATCCCAGCCAAAATTTGAAAAAAAAAGTAATTTTAAGAACCTCTGATAGTCGGAAAAGTAACCAAAAAAGTTCAAAAAAGTAACCCTTTTTTTAAAAATTTTAATTCATGATTTCACCTAGAAAACATAAAAAAGCCATTCAAATTTTAACTTGTAAGTATTTCAACAAAATCACAAACTATATAGTTAAGTATCAAGTAATGCCATGGTATACTTTTTTCAAATCATTTTTTTAAAAGCAATTTTTGATTTTTTTAAACGCAAAATCCAAAAAAATTGATTTTTTGCTCAAATTTTTGAAAAAAGAACTTTTTTGAATGAAAATTACTTAACCAATAGTAACTTTTGAGTACAAAAAGTAACAATAATGACTTTCCTTGAAAAAAGTAATAAAGTTACTTTTGCCATAGCGAGAATCGACATTTTTTTCGAAAATGTTGAAAATTTTTCAAGAGTAAAAAAATGAAAAAAGTGCAATGCTGAAATAAAAGAAAAAATAATTGAAAATTTTGCCAATTTTTAATTAAAACCCATGACTTTTCATGACTTTTATGACCAGTAGACATCGTATATACGGACAATTTTATTTAAGGGGCGATTACAGAAAGTAAAAGTTGGACTTATTTTAGAAATAAGATGATACATTGCCGAAAGAATTGAATGTGTCACAACAAAGAGGGCATAACTCAGCATATGTTCTTTTTGATGCGACAAGCGATTCGTATTCTCTGAAGTTTTCTCTATCCAATGAGCCCCCTCCCACCTTCCAATATGTTTTCCTCGAAGAATTATGGCGTTTTTAAAATGCGAAGTTTGTAATTTCGGTACCTACATTATACATGTTTGATTTTCGAGAATTTGCGTAATTAATTTTTTCACTGTGCAGATGATTGTAAATTTTTAAAATTTTAATGAAGTATTTTTTTAGTTAATTTTTCGTCATACATTTGAAAAAATAATAAAATTTGTCCAAAATGTATTTTTAGCATTTTTTTGTAACCAAGAAAATGAAAAAAAAAGTTGTAATTTTTCAAAGTGCGATATCCGCTCCCTGAAGAGATAATTTGACATTTCTTTTCACGAAAATGTTCCTTTTTTCATTCTCTTCAACTTTTGTATGAAGATTTTTTTTTAATTTTCACTTCCGGAAAAATTATACGTCATCAAACGTAGAAGGGTCGAAATGAAATTTTGTCACAACAAAAAGGACATATAACTCAACCTTTTGGTTTCAATATAGAAAAAAATAGAAAAGATATCAAGTGATAGGCGAGTTGTTTTCTTGTAGCAAAAAGATGAAATTTTAAGGTAAAATTTTTTCCCCAGCTCAATTCCTTAATTTAGCATTGAAAAAAGTAAACTCAAACTTCAATCGCGATTTCCCAAAAACTCCATTTTTTCTATACTCATGTCTTTTTTGCTGTGACACGTTCAATTTGTAAAGAAAGAATATAAAAAATTACCATGATTCGTAGAGGCATGTTTTAAGAAAACTTAGAGGAGTTAAAGAGGGCAATTTTTTTTTTGAAAACTCAAAAAAAGCAGAATTTCAGATTTTGAACGTTACAACTACAATTTTTTTCATTATTTTTACAAAATAATGGATTATTTAAAATTTAATGAAATCGTGATGATTTTTAGGTACCTTCTCCCCACTCCTCTTCTTAAAACTCTATCTGGCCATATAACATATGACAGCCACATTATTGCGTAATAAATGAATTTTAAAAATCAATTCTCTGGGAAAAATCCTAAAGATGATGCTAAACTGCTAAACATTACATCACATAAGTCCTCCGCTTCCAGACCATTCTCTTCCCTTCTCATTAACAAACCCATCTACTCATAAAACACAGCATCGACAGTTATAATAATTAAGCGCACTAGGAACCCGAAAAAAAAAATACCAACACTCGTCGCACATTTATCATTATAAATACGAAATCGTCGTTGAGTCGCACGTATAGGTACGTCTGAATTTACGTAATTAGTCGCGATAAGTTCGGGTATTTAACAATATACAATGTTGGAACTTCGAAGCTGGTTATAGAATCATACTGTTAATACTTTGGCAAGGTGGAATGAACCGAATGAACTCGTCTTAGGTCTTTCGAGTGTACAGTACTCTTCCAGTTCTATTGCACGACGCAACAAGATTTTAATAACCTCGTACCGAGATTACCTTGCCGGCAATTTACAATAATTCACTCTCCCATACGGATAGTGCAACTGTAACGACGCCATTTGCACACAGACATTGTCTGCTTGCATGCTTATGGTGCATCTTGGCTAGATCATCGTGCGAAAGAAGTCCACAGAAGGAGGAAAGGGAGAAGAGGGAACTGGACTGGTATCTGGATTGAGAAGAAAGCGAGCACCAACGTAAGTGTAAATTTTTTCATTTTATGATTATTTAATCGCGGACGACGAACGAGATGAGCGAAAATCTATATATACTCCGAAGGCTGCCGATCAATCAAGCCGAAAGGGAAAGCAACAGAACCTGATACAGGTATTCTATATTTATTTATTTCTTAATTAGTACGCGCATACGAGTACAGGACATCGAGGTACCAAAATGACTCTGTCAATTCCCCTCTTCGGAACTACTCGCCAATTAGCTCATTCCAAGCTGACTCTATTTTTCGCTCATCTTGGGAAAATTACGGTCAATTTTTGCAACCTCTTGCCACCGGTTATTTTCCTCGGTTGGCAATTCGAGCGGCTAGGAAACTGCAACGACCATCCTATTTCAATCTTCACAAGCATTGAACCAACAACACAGAGAGGAGCCGAATTGGTAAGAGGAAAAAAAAGCTACATAAAAGAAAAATCGCTGAACGTTGTAGGTACTCGTATTCGACGGAACGCGAGTCACTGACATCATCTTCACTACCGTGACAGCAATCGCGCTACCACTGCTACCATTATTCTTCCTCTTCGTCATCGGCCAGTTATGGTTGCTGGTGTTATTTGGAAGCGCGACGAGAACTGTAACTGAAAATCCCATTACACAGAAGAGGCAGCCAACAAACAAGAATTACAACTTAACATCCGGTCTGGAAGAAAGGTACGAAACCAGATTATATTACCGGAGAATCGTATAAACTCGGATTCAATGAAAATATTCTAAAATAATATTCCCCCTGAGCGCGAGTTCCAGCCATACCAAAACATATTGGCCGATCGACAACTAATTAAATAACAATTACTCGACGAGATGTTTACGCAGCTCGAGCCATACCAACGCGACCTTTACAATTAGAGCCACAGTGACACACCTTTCCGTCCATCACTATCGTGTATTTGAAGGAAATTTTAACGACCAAAATTTAGCATCTGTACCAAAGTGTCTCAGAAAATTTCATAACGAAAAAGCAGGATATTCCGAACATTTTTTGGAGGAAGGGGGCAAAAATTTCCTATTGCACATACAATTTTTCATCAGGTCAAAAAAATCAATTACAAAATAAATATTTCAAAAATGAAAGAATTCCAAAGTTCTGAAAAAAGGAAGAGAATAAATTTAAAAATTCAAAGTTTAATTGAAAAAGAGGGACGCGCGTTTTTTGCGTGCCAAACATCACCTAACATCTAACCTAACTTTTTAAAATTTTTTTCAAAGAGGACTTCATTCCGATCTCGGTGAAGCTAATTCAAAACTCAGCATTTCTCCAATTTTGATTCTTTTTCAAATTTTCTCCCAATTTTGTAAAACGTAATCTTGAATAACTTTTTTGAAAAAAATCCAAAGTAAAACAATTAAGGATGAATTTTAAAAATATCCGAAAAAATTCTCCGAGTTGAAAGAAAATTTAAGAACTATGAAGTGTAAAAAATAAACTGAGATAATCAAAGTTGGAAAAATTTTGAGAAATTTTGAATTTAAGAAAATTTTACAGAAGGAAAAAAGGTCAAAATTGGAAAAAGTGAGAGCGAAAATTTTTGCGGAAGAATACCTTTAATAATCGAAAATTTATCACTTTTTTTTTATTGCGGTTTTCCAAATCGGGACCAATAATTTAAAATTCTATTCCATTCTCTACCCTTTTTTCAACATCGTGGTCAAAGGCATTCCTTTCTCATCACAACTTATTGAAAAGTATATTTGGAAAAAAAATTAGATTTCAAATGAATTCTGTAGAAAGAAGAGGGTAAATTATCCCCCAGTGTAACGAGGGAATTTGTTTTTAATTCATTAATTAATGGACGAAGACATGCATTAAAAAATCAATTTTTTTGTAAATCACGGTCAACAAAAAACAGTGATGGAAAACTAAAATGATATTAGTTCCAGTTCCAGTTTCAGTTCTCAATTTTTTTTAGTTCCAATTCCAGTTTTAGTTTCAGTTCTCAATTTTTTTTAGTTCCAATTCCAGTTTTAGTTTCAGTTCTCAAAATTTTTTAGTTCCAGTTTTCCGTTCCAAATACCAGTTCCAAAATTTCAGTTTTTTAAACTTTGAAGGATAAAAAAATGTAAAATTTTCTGTTAAAATTTATCTCCGTTGTTTTTCCTTCTCGATTCAAAGTACAAATTTTCCTTTTTCAAGCTCAAAACAAAAAATTTCTAGAAAAAAAGTCATACCAGGCATCAAAGCGAAATTTCGAAGAGAAAAAGTGACTTTTAGTGGCTGTTTTTGAGCAAAAAGTGACCAAATAGTGACCAAAAAGTAACCAAAAGTAACCAAAAGTAGCCAAAAATTCGATTTTTTCGGGGGAATTTTTCTATAGTTTTTTTGGGGGGGGGGAATTTTTTTTTGTAGTTTTCTGCAAACATTTTAAAGATAAATCGGGAGGACATTTTTTTGAAAAATCATTATCAACTTTTAATTTTTTTCTTAAAGAATTTTGAAAAATAGGAAATTTTTACGTAAAAATTTGAATTTTTGCTTGAAAATGCGAAAAAGTGACGTTGGGAGGAAAAAAGTGACTTTTAGTGACCTTTGGATGAAAAAAGTGACTTTTAGTGACCAAAATCGAAAAAAGTGACAACACCCTAGAAAAGTGACCTGCTATCTGCTATAATGCCAGTCATACTTCAGTAATATTTTTCGGAAATGTTGTGACTGACCCCTGAATTTTTAACAACAAATTTAAACGATGTACATACAGGGTCTATAAATGAACCGGGCACCCTCAGCGCAAAATACTCTACCTAAAATAGCGATATTTCTGATTGTTTTTTTCCGTTAAAAGGGTCTGGGGTATAGTTTTTAAATTACCAAAAATCATAATTTTGATGAATTGAATTTTTAATGATAAATTCATCACTTATTTGTCAATAATTGTAATTAATAAAAAATTTTAATTTCAAAGAATTGATAATTTTACGTTCGAGATTACGGCATTCTGATGTTAAAAAAAAGATTCATGTAATGTTATCGTGTGGGCATTTCAACTCTGTGGAGCGTATTTCACACTTTTACCTGCATATTTTATAAGATGACTCATCCCTTACATTAAACTTCGTCACTTTTTTGATCTTGTTTTCGTTTCGTTGCGTATTACAACAATAATATCAGTGATGCAACGCAACGAAATGGGAAAAAAAGAAAAGAAAAGAATGGGAAGTTTTGCGCTGAGGGTGCCCGGTTCATTTATAGACCCTGTACATATATGGAAATATTGAGAAGACGTTTTTAATTAAATTAAACTTTCGAGTTTACAACACAAATTTTCTTCATTTATTTTTCGATGAAAATTTTCAAGGTTTGTGGTTTTTCAATAAAAAATCTTTAATCGAATGTGGTTTGGTAAATTTCAACATCAAAACTTTGACTTTTTCAAGTCGTATTTTGAATATAACAATTGTAACTGCTGGAACTGGTATAAAACTGAAATTCATTTCAGTTCTAGTTTCAGTTTTCAGTTCTAGTTTTTCAATTTTAGTTCCAGTTCCAGTTTTCCATCACTGACAAAAAATGATGAATAAAAAAATTAGTGAAGGGACACAATAATTTGGCCCAAGCGGAGTGAAGGTAAATTTTTTTGAAAATTATGATAAAATAAGCCAAGGACAGTTTTCTGTATGATTTATCGTTTCTTTGGATTTTTAAAAAATTCCAGGGATAACTCCCCGAGATTCCTCCGACTTTTCCAGGTTTTCCTGGGTTTCCAGAAAGTAGACACCCCGAATCAAAAAAAAATAATGCAAAATTTTCCAAATATTCTTTGAAACCCTGAAAATCTGAAATTATGATTCAATTTTGATTTTTAAACATGAATTTTAGATCCGAGGAACCATCTTGGGGGAGTGCTGGAGGACCTTAAATGATGCATTTTAATTTTTGGCCAATTTGAGAGCCTCTTTAACCTCCCTTAGGATGGTTCCTCGGGTCCTAAGTCATTTTTCTAAAAATCAAAATTAAGTCATCATTTCAGATTTTCAAGAAATACTTACCTACTTATTTCGATTTTTCATCATTTTTCCGAATTTTTCCAGGCATTATGTGGCCTCTAATTAATATTAGGAGCTAAAATTTTGAGAATCGCATTCCTAAAGAAAAGTGAACCATTCCAGGGTATGAGACCTCCAAAATTGAAAAATTCACTTCAAGACACACCCTAAGGTAGATTCGCTTTTAATTTTTTCTTCGTTGATTGAAACGTGTCGCCGCTGTTGGAAGTAAAAATACTCCTGGCGTCGAGTTGCGCGATGATTCACATTTTCACATAGCCGCAGAGACAACTGAAGTTTAACATTTGCATAACGTACCTAACCTACCATCCAATTCGCATGTACCTCGTATGGGCCTACGTACCGTAGATAGAGGTACACGTCGCGTCGCAAACACATGTTGCTTCCACAGTCACCTGTTTTTCATCGCTGCTAATTTAGACGTACGATCAAACTTATCGTTAAAAATCGGCCAACCATTCGAATTTTTTTCAATCGTTTATTCCACGCATCGATCTTGTAATCGAGAGGAAAACCCACATCCACATAGGCACGTTAGTTATGCATCGTGAAATTCGTCATATTCGTACATCAAGTTCTCAACATCCGATCCACTAGGGCATTTCAATATTGAAAAAAATTATACCTACACTTACGTCAGCGATGAAAGAATTCTGACAAGAATATGTACATTGGGGGAAAAAAAGAAGGAAGGCATCAAATAAGAGATAAAATGGACCAATGATACATCAAAGTTAAAATAAATATGATTTTGATTGGTCGACAGTGTTTAATCAAATTAAGTAGGTGCCAGAAGAAAGATAAGAGGCAACGTTTTACGTTCAGATGGACATTAGGTACATCAGTCTCCTATCGCGTCGTTGCCGATCGCCAACTGAACGTTTCTCTGCTCTTTAAATGCACCAAGAAAAACACGTACTGTTAATAAAATACACACATACAACGAAGCATGTATCATAATTTATGGAATAAGTCATCTCATCGTCGTACATCGCCATCGCGTAAAATAGGTACTTCGAAATTTCGCATAATACGAATATTTCGAATGAATGCTGAATACTAATAATCACTTTCGTCTGGAATTTTCAAATCGACTCTGGCTCGTACCGAGGTCAAACTTGAGTCACATTCTCACCGCGTGGTAAATACTCTACTAATATAATGTGGACGTAAATTCCGTCATTCGAAAAAATAAATTTAATAATAAAAAAAAAAAAACAACAATATTATAAGTACAGAAAACCGCAGTTGCGATAATTCGCCCCATAATCCCTAACGCCATCGAAGTGTCCATGGTCACAAGCGCCTTGGAAGAAAATCATACGAAACGTGTATTCGTGGGAACCTGGATTTGGGTAAAAAATTTCCGAAGTATGCACAGTTATATAGGTATTTGTTCGTTTTGATGCCTACATGTTAATTGTACTAAATTGCAGAAATTTTAATTAAAATTGGCAAAAATGTAAACATAAGGTACCTTCTGTATTGCTCAACTAACCTTAGGAAGATCATTTTATTGCGATTAAATTACGAAACCGCAGAAAAATTAAATTTAGCACGAATCGTGTTTTTCTTCTTAATTTTTCAAATTTTCAACAATAAATAAGCCCTGCTTGAAAAAATTAACAGTTTTCACGTAAAACTATACAAAACTTTCATTCAATTTTAGAAATAAAAAGGGGATCAAGCACTCCGATATTTCTAGAAAAATTCCAAGACATATTCTTTCCTTTCTTTTCTCCGCTCCTCCCCAAAGAATTCCTGATCTAGATATATTTTTTTAAGAAAACTCGATTTCTCGTACAGAAAAACCGGTTTCACAACACCATCTAATATAAAATCAGTTTTTCCATTTTCCTCCATTTTATTGATAAATTTCGCTTAATCGACACTAGTCAAACCAGTTGTGATATTTTTCCATGATAAAAATGCCGAATAATCGATTTATTATTATTTTTCTGTAATAATTGCAGTTCGAATGCATTTGTTATAAAAAATCAGCTGTTTTTAATGATTTCCAATGATTATTTGTTTTTATGAGAAACGCATTCGCGTAAAATTATTTTAATAGGAAATAGAGAGAGAACATTGCATTTTTTTGTGTTGTGTGATACGTGGCAACAATACAATGTCGGCGATTTTCGTGTGTGGTGGACAGTTGGACACCAGTGGTCATTAGCCGATTCCTGATTCATCAATGTGTAATTTAAATTTTATAGCACTAGCTCGCGAGGTTGCCAATTTTCTATAATAGTATTTCGATACGAAAGGGAGGTCAAGGTGTTGAACGTGTTTTTAAAACTTTAAACGCATACGACTTTTCAAATACCTACTTTTGACGTCAGTGGGAAATTTTTCTTGGAAAATTAGACAGTTAACGCAGTCGGAGAAAGGAAGGTCAAAAGAATATTGATTTGATAAAACGCTCAGCTGATCACCGAATGTATTTTTTAGAAAAGTCTACAAAGTTGTTTCCTCGCTTATCCTCCGCAATTTTTAATCAAATGACCTAAGACTGCCAAAGAAAGTTAAAGTCAAAAATAAATTCATTCTCGAGATGTTCAGCTGATTACCAAAGTATATTTTTGGGAATTTTCGTAATTTTTAAGACGAAAATATTTCGTAGGGTTGTTCTCTTTCACCCTCTCCCCCAAATCTGAAAAATAAAGAAGTTGAGAAGGTGCTCAGTAAGGTGCGGAGATATTTAAATGTTTATTGGTTGGTGACTTTTTATTAAAATATTATATATTTAAGCCGTTTTTTTCCTTTTTTTTCAATTTTAAAAATTGATGAGCAATTTTAATGGGAAAACAAAAAATTAATGCGATTAATAATATTTAAAAAAATGAACGAATTGAAAAATAGAATTACTTATCAACCAATAAAAATGTACCAACATTCAAATTTTTCAAAAAAAAATTCTCGTCGTAATTCTTTTTGATGGAAAATGAGTGGGTGGAAAAATAAAAATGAGACATAAAATATCATATACTTATTTACATTCATTTTTCATTTTCAAAAGTTACAGAAATGTTAAATTTTATTACCATTTTTCATTTATTGAAACTGCTTAGCAATTTTAAAAATCGAAAAAAAAGAAAAAAATTCAAAATTCAAACGAAAAGTTTTTGTACTGATTGGTCGAAATTGTACAATTTTTTTTCCAAATCCAACAGAATGTTATTACGTCAACGGTCGTCTAAAATTTTCTCAAGTTTGTTCAAGTCTAACAAAATGTCATTATGTCAGTAGTGGGCAAAATTTAGTGGGTGAAATTATGAAATTGAATAATATTTCCTGAATTCGCATGAGCCTTAGTTTTCAAAAATTGTTTCAAAATTCAATGCAAATCGGAAATTTAAAAGGGTGTCCACTACATCTCAGGAATCATTTTCCCTGCCTTTTCCAGGTTTTCCAGACTAATTTTTCGAATTTTTCCAGACCTTTTAAATATGATACTTACATTCCGAATTTTGCATAAGAATGATACAAAATACATACATCGATTTTTTTTTTCATAATCACTAGGAACTTTTTCCGAAATTTTTAAATGTTCCTCTTCGGGCAAAAAAAAAAGGATTCAAATTCAATTCTGAAAATTTTTGAACCCATCAAACTCCCCCTCACCACAAAAATTTGAAAATTAGAATTCATTACCTACAGTTCCAACGCAAAATTAAGTTTTGAAAATGAAATAAATTATGCCAAGCATGTCTACCAAGTCAAGCGAATGAAAATTCGGATTTTTCCGGACTGAAAATTCAAAAATTTCTTCACGCCCTCTCCCCCCCCCTCCAAAAAAAGAAGAGAAACACATGGTTCAAATTTATAAATTTACACAATCTCCGAAAATTTTTGCAAAAAAAGATCATCAAAAGATGAAAAATTCCCGCTTTTTTCTCATTCATGTTTTCCAAAACATGATCAATAAATTCGAATTTTTTTCCATTCCCATCCCTTTTTTTCAACATTTTCTCATCACAGCTCATCAAAAAGTTTCCAAAAAACTTGAGATTTTAATTTTAAAACAAATTGTGTAGAAAGAAAGAGTGATGGACAAAGACATGCATTTTGAATACCTATCAAATTTATTGTACATTATGACCAGCAAAAAATTATGAATAAAAAAAATTCGATATAAGATCAAATAATTTGGCCCGAGCGGAGCGAGGGCGAAATGTTTTGAAAAATTTAGAATAAAATAAGCAAAGAAACACTTTTCTAAATGATTTAAGTATCCTTTTTTTGGATTTTCGAAGAATTCCAGAGAAAATTCCAAAATTCCCTGACTTTTCCAGACCACCAAAATTCCCTGACTTTTCCCGGTTTTCCAGAGAATGGACACCCTGTTTAATCTGATTATTTAAACCAGAAGGCACAATTATTTTTTTAAATTAACATTTCCAAACATTTTTAAAATAAAATTTGTACCTACACCTATTTAGTGAGAATAAATTGAAAAACTAGTGAAATATTAATTTTTCAAAAAAATGTGGTTTCAGATATAGATGATTTTTTAAAAATAAGGTTCCCAAAAAAGAGTTTAATAGTTCCCGGAATTTCAAACTTATGTCGAGTGTATTGAATTTTTGATATCTAATTATTCATGGGCGATTCGAAGACATTAATCGATTTCAATTTTTTTTTAATCTTCCAAAATTGCAATTTTACTTTGGTATTATGGCTCAAAAAACAAAATTTCAATTTTTTAGGTAACTTATCAACTGTCCTTATCGTGGAATCTTGTTATTTGCAAAGGAAGAATGTTCATAACTCATGGTAGTATCGATCCCTTTTTCCTACCCTTAAAAAATTCCAAATAAAATGATCTCTAATTCTAATAAGTGATAAATTTGTCCTAAAACCTACGATGGAAAGAAGGGAAGTCATCAAATTTGAAAACATTAAAATTTGATTGAAATCACTGCAAAAACCCAAAAGAATTCCAAATGATGACAATAAATAATTGGTTACGATTTTCTTCCGAAGTGGAAACGAAAATTTTGTAGTATTATTTCGGATAGGTACCTCAAATTTTCGAAGGAAGAACCTTCAATACAAGGCAGGCAGTAGGTAATTTTTGATTCTTGCTTCCCCTTCCCTCCAATTTTAAATCGAATGGCCCAAAACTGTAATTAGCGGTAAATTTTTTTTTAAAAACCCATCGCAGGAGGAGAAGAATAATCGAATTTAAAAACAATGGGAATTTTTGAAATCACTCCAAAAAAAAACTCTAAATGGTGCATACGAATGTTTGATGAATGGTCCCAAGAAAAAATATTTCGTATGTATTCTGAATCATCGGTCTAATTTTTGAAAATTTCAATAGTTTCATTTTGAAATCTCTATTAAGCCCAGAAGGTGCCTTTCTCATCTCATACTTTTTATTTGTCTCAAAAAGTTCTTTTAAATGACTCCACGAATGATTGCATTAGTACAGAAAAATCATGTTTTTGACTTTTTCATTGTTGATAATTTAGAAACCCTTGAAATGGCGAAAAATTGAATCGTGAAGCAGATGTGTTATTTATTACTACGTGAGATTATCATCACTGGATTGAAATTAGCAGCAACTATTTTTCAAAGAAAATTAATGACGTTGTCATCTTCTTTTACCGGTCAACTTTGAGTATCCCTGGAAAAAGTGTGATGTAAAATCTTTTTTTATTTCAAGATTTCTTTTTTTTTTTCGTAGAAATCCTGTGAATTAAAATAATCCTCTTTTCAAACGAGAAACCACTAATTCTAAAATTTATACTTATCTTACAAACTGAGAAAGCGTCACTTTGTTTTGGTCAATTTCATTTATACATTTCATTATCAATTTTCTGAATCTCCTAATTATTTTTTTTCTTTCGTCATCAGATACTACCGCAAATCGGAATTGGCATTTTTGAAGGCAAAAAATTAAAAATGTTTGACTCGGAAGGAATTTAAAAAAAATTTTCTTACTACGCTGCAATTTTTCTGAAAAAAAGTTATCACATTTCTCCAATTTTCCAACTCAAACTCAAATTTATGAATTAAAAATTGAATTTTGTGATTATTGAGACAAACCACTTCCGCTGTTTCTCTTATTCAGTTGGAACCCTGCTCACCATTTGTTAAATCAACGATGCATGTACCAAATTCTATACTTTTACACCATTTTCCAAATAATTTTATTTTAAAGGTTTGAAAAACTTCGTTATCGTTATCACCTTATTTAAAAAATAAACGACTAAAAATCGTTCTTTTTCATTTCTACCATTCGAGTTTTCTAAAAATTACAAACACCGACACTTCCGATTTACTTCCCTTATCGAACGAAAAATATCTCAAACATAAAAACAAAAAATGATTTAAAAACAACAATCAAATCACTCAAAACCCTAAAACGAGTACTTTTTCACAAAAATCACCGATTTCGTCAATTTTTTTGCAGAATTCGCACAGAAGTAGGTACCGAATCAACGCGTATTTTCCACCCGAATACCCATCTATCTGTACACTTTGACACTAAACAGGTGCAACGAACCACACGAGAAGCGAGTCGGAAAACCATCCACATTGGGAAAAATAACCCAATGCGAACCGTTTCCAAATACATTCGAATCGTCGCGTCGTCGGGTGATGACAGCGGCGCAACTTACAAGAAGTCTAGTAGGTAATGCTTTAATAACCGTACCAAACTGTCATCTGGCTTAAAAAATTGTCACAGTTTAATGCACAACAAGCAAATAGCTAATTTTCGCCGGCATTGCAATTAAATTACCATATATACGTATAAGAATAATCTTTGGAATAATCTGTGATGTATCCTGTCATTAGTGTAGAGGAACTGGAAAATTCAGTCAATATTGCAATACAACCATTGAAATTGGATAAGCATACGAGGACATACACATTCGTGCCAAGGATTTCTAGTTATAATTTTTATTTTTCGAAAAAAAATTCATTCTTCTCTAAAACAACACAACGAAATTAGAGACCATTAAAAAGTACACATTGGTAACCATTACTCAGCAGCGGCGTTTCTAGTTCTAGAGAAGAACGCAATTGCTGTTGGTTTGCTTAATTATAGCCAGGTACATGTTCTACGTAACGCTTGCCGGAGCAATAAATGTTATTTTCTTTGGCGCTTCGCGAGACTTGGAAAACACGATTTTTCAAACGCGTGCACCGATTCTTCTCGTACTTTACTAACTATTTCGAACACCTTAAAAGGCAATACGAAAAAGGCGAACACTCGGACCTCGTCTCCCACCTCTCTTGGAATCTTTTCGAATACCTCGAAACTTCTAATTCACCAAAGTCATCGTCTGCTTACCCATAAATCGAAGCTTTCAGTAGCATCGCCGAGCAATCGTCAATGCGAGAAGTGTTTTCAGCTTATCAGCTCGGTCGTAACACTTAAAATTCAAAATTTCAACAATAATTCATCCCGATAGTCGCGTCGACTCGTGAAATTTGTCATCGTACGTAGATATAGGTAATTACCGATATTGCAAAAATTAATTATCCAACTGTCGCGTCGCGCCGGAGAGACAATCGCTTTCACAAATATTATGTACTTTCGCCAAATCGTCCAATTTTCAAACGAGTACGAGTAATTATAATTTAAAAATAAAAAAATCGATCAGACTCGTAAATAATCGTCGTCGTCGTAAAAAAAAATACAACAGAACCCAGACAGACGACGAAATTTAAATTTTAAACCGGTAAATAAAATACCTACTGCCTAATTAAAAGATTGATTACAAATTTGAAAGAAAACTTGCGTCGAAGAACCAGATTTTGAAATTCTTACCCATATTTTTCCGCAAAACCACCGCGGGTAGCTGACGCCTTTTACAGCCAATTTCAAACGTGTAATTTTTTAGGTCGATTTTCTTCCATATCGTAACAGACCATCGTATTCAGTCTTACGTTACGTCGATAAATGGAAAAATATTTGTAAAATTTCAAAATAATCCGCTCGATGTTTGAATGGCGAGATGAGTGTGAAATACTACGCGAGTTTACGACCGATCGAGGAAAATATGATGAAAACTTACTGCAGCTGTTAATTGAATATCCGAGCATCGTTTTAATTAATCCTTTCAATAAATTATATTCAATTTGATCGTGATGTTTAATTACCTGTTTAATGGCGGTCTCCAAAGGTACGCCTGCATTTTTAACAAGATCATCGGTGAGGCTCGTTTCCGTCGTGATTTGTTCGGATAAAATACTTTCATCGTTATTATCTTTGGTATCGACTTTTGTAGGTTTTACTATGTATTGCTGTAAGCCCACAATCTGCGAACATAAAAAAATGCGAAATTTTAATCGGTTGAAATCATTATCAATGGGAAATTTTTATTTAATATGTACCTAAAAAAAAATAATTACTGAGGTGGTCAATCTTCCGAAAATTATATTTTGGGTCATCAGCAATAAGTGAATATTTCCAGAAATTGAAAATATGCGAGGCTCTCTACTTGTATAGTTGACATTAAGTCAACTTCACTAGAACCTTCATTTCTCCCTACCTTTCTCAATGAATATGCATACAACTTTCTAGTACCTAGGTATTTTCACAATAAAGGTGCAAAAAGCCAAGGGTCAGTTTTTTCTTTCTAAGGTCGACAAATATTCACTTGTTTTCTTCAATACTTATTGTAGACTTATTGCTTATTTACAGAATCCAAAGATATTGAAATCTCAAAGAAGAATTGAATATTTCTGTGTGGCCAAAATGATCAATGAATGCCTTTAAAAGCGTTATGTTTTCCAGATTTCTATTCCTCGTTCTTTTCCCGAGATTAAGTCAACAAACCACACACTCGAAACTCAAACAAGAAGGCAAGGGAAGAAGCCCATATTGAAAAATCCCCACCATTCATTTTTTTTTGTTAAAATAGGTAATTGAAAAAAATTGATAATTGAAAAAAATTGAAAAAGAATATCAAAAAATATTTAAAAATTTGATAAAATTGAAAAATTACAAAACATTAGATAAAATTTTTAAAAATCACAAAAAATTGATGAAATTTTGAACGTTTTGCAACAGTTTGACATTGTTTTAAAAAATGTTGAAAAATTTCAGGAAGAATTGGCATGAAATTCTTTAAAAATTGGATAAAAGCTAGAAAAATTTCAAACAACTGACCAAATTTTGAAGAAGAAATTGGTAAAAACTTGGTAAATATTGGATGATTTTGGCTAGATTTTAACGATTTCTAAAAATTATTACCTTCTCGAAAGATTTAAGAACATTTGTAAAGAACGTTTGATTCAAGTAAAAAATCATTTACGAATGATATGAACAAATTTGAATCACTGGTGAACGATTCAATCACAACTTCACAAGTGAGCGAATCGATTGGATCAGATGAGTGAATCATTGGCGAACGATTTTGTTAAAAAAACAAGTGATTCGAATTATTTTTGCAAAGCGTGAAGATTTCATCTGAAAAGAACAAATTAAGTGTCTAACAAAATTTCCAAATCAAAATGCAGGATTTTTGCAGGATCTTCGGTGAGATATTTCCATCCACTCCCTCTTCTCCCTCCTATTGAGAAATTGAAATAATCTCAATGTTTTGCAGACCATTTAAAATTTTTCTGAAGAATTCAGCAGAATAATAAAAAACGAACGAAAAATAAACAATGGACAAGATGAAAAATTATAAATTTTATAATTGATAATTCACAAAAATTTTGTGCAAATGTTAGATAGGCAGATGTAAGCATCCGTTGTTTACTAGGATATTACAGGCATACCACACAGATTTTTGGGGAAAATAGTGACTTTAGTGACTTTTTATGAGGCAAAAAGTGACCTATTTTTCAAAAAAAGTGACCAATTTTTCAATTTTTTTTCATAAATAAATACCTCCTCCCCCCCCCTCCCAACAAAAAAATCATAACTCAAAACTGTATTTCTTTCTGCGACAATGCTGAAAATACTTTTTTTCTGAAAACAATTTTTATTAATATCTTTACTTGAAGCTACGAGTTTAAGAATATGCTGATAGGAAAGGATTTATTTTTAATTCGGTATTTTTTTTTTAGAAATTTAGTATTTTTTAGAAATTCAGTATTTTTTTAATTTTATGCGAGAGCGGAAGGCCGTTTGAATGAAAAAAGTGACTTTAGAGCGAAAAAAGGGACTAATAGTGACTTTTGGCCAAAAAAGGGACTTTTAGTGACCAACCCTGAAAATAGGGGACAAGTCACTAAAAAAGGCGACTCTGTGGCATGCCTGATAACTGGTGGATTAAAAAAAATTTTACTTTTGTTTTTCAATTCAAGTAGTAAATTGGAAAAAAAGGAATTTTGAATAAAAAATTTCGGACCTTTTTTTTAAGCATTTTTTGCATTATTTTATCAATTGTGGAACATTGAAAAAATCGCATAAATTATTTTTGTTCGTAAATTAGATTATTGCATGCAACTGAATCATTCGTGACCCATTCCATCAAACATGGTGAATCGTTCAACAACGAAAAAAATTAAATAAACTCGTTCAATAAAAAAGAGAGTTGCTGATCAATTATTGTCTAAGGAAGGGAAAGGAAATAAATCTTTCCAAAGTTTGATGAATATTTTCCAAAAAAAAAACAAAAAAAAACTCAAAACTACATAAATCATGCTCAAAGACAAAAGAGGCAGGAGTGAACCACTCCTTCACTCGAAATTCGTCAAGAACTTAATAAATATTTGAAGCACTGATCTAATTTTCTGATGTCAGCAAAATTTCCCAAAACGAAATAGGAGAGGTAGACCTATCTTTTACTCGAAATTCGTCAAAAATTGGTAAATATTGGAATTTATTGATTAAAATTTTCGATACAGGCAAAATTGGCCTGAAAAAATTACTCAAACTGTTGCACTGATTTTACCAGGAGAAATGACTTATGAAATTAGAAATTATCAACTTATGAATTTTGTTATATTGCATGGGCAGAAAAATTTGAAAAATTGATATAAATTAAGTAACCTTTAAAAAATTTGAATTTTGCTGAAAAATCAGTGAAATTCTTCGAAAAATCGGCGAAATGCGCTAAAAATCAAACAATTTCGCTGATTTTCTCTGGCTGCAATTCTGTTTGTTTATCAGTGATTTCTCACTGATTCAAAATGAGAGAGTACTACACTCTCAGTTATTAATCAGTAAATGTCGACAAAAAAATGTAAAAAAATTTCTTTTCGTTCTTTTCATTTCCAGATTCAGATTATTTCTTTCGCATAAAAATAGAAAATTTAGAATTCATTTTGATGAACCAATAATCTCTGAAAAGAAAATTAGAATCATAACGATGAAACGTTTAGCTCATCGCATACCCTATTTTTCTATACCCTATTTTTCTGGAAATTATTGAAAATTCTTCGGAATTCTTTTCCTGAAATGACTGATTCAAAAAATCTCACACCTGCTTGTTAAACTTTTCAACATCAGATGAAATTTTCTCACCCCCACTCTTCATTACACCACTCCAATCACTCAGCTCAAGCTATCTTTTTTTTAATAGAGAGGGATTAATCATGCTTTACAAAGATAGCAACATTAAAAATATAGGTAATACGAGGAATTAACGACAAAGTACATGGAAATACAGTATACTTATAATTTTTAGCGTGTTATTCACGAGCGGCCGAAATATTAAAAAAAGAGAGACAGAGACATAGACAGAGAAAGAAACCAGTTCCAACATGCGATTACTTTATTATCCAACCTATATCCATAACGTATGATATTTGCGGACGAATGTAGAATGTAGGTATGATTATTCTCACACAGAAAGTAACAATATTTTCTCAATCTAAAAAAAAATCGAAAGACGTACATGTACGTATACCTACAGTACCTACGTTTGTAATAGGTAATTATTTTTGATATTTTCCTTTATATAACCTTCACATGGCCGGCTTCATACGTATCTTAATTTTGTATACGAGCACGTAATATCCGTTTTATTAATTTCAGTAGGCTAGCCGTCTAAAGTACGAATACGAATTTTATAAGCTGCCAGAAGAAAGCAATGACTGCACTCTATTAGCACGGAAATCCATTTTCGCCAAATAGGTGTACTCGATGGTTATCACGATGAGTATTTTGTCTTATATATACGAGGAATGGAGCGAAGTAGTATAGTGGCGTTTTATATCTTTACTCAACTTACTCACTTCAAATTTATTTACTCGGTCGAATAACCTTGCTAATATTGCTAATCAAATAAAACTATTATTGAATCGAGTATATTATTATTTAATGAATGTGCGAAAAATTTCACCCAAGACGATTCCATGAGTAAAAATGCGTGGTAGGCTCGAGAGTAGGTAGAATACAGGTGCTTAAATCAACAAAATTTGATGCGTATGTTTGAAAAACATAAGAATCGTTGATGATTTCAAATTGAAAGGGAAGGAAGGGTTAGAAGAATTAATTCCAGTGGTATCCAAAAAAAGTTAGTAAGTATGATTGAATTTTCTTCGTTTGAGTCGAAAAACCCAAACGTAAATTTTTTAAAATAATTGGGCTTCATCGAGGGAGCAGAAAATTACTTCATTTTATAGAGGTTTCTAATTTGTTGAAGTTAAAATTACCGACAGTTCATCGTAACAGGCGAACAGAGTGTCTAACAAACATGACCAGCTCCAAAACAGGACCAAAACAGGACCTTCAACAGTACCATAAATTTTGTATCCCCCCCCCAAAAAAAAAAAAAAATTAAACCTATTATGAAAACATTTTTGAAAAAAAAATTCAATAATTGTTAGAAATGAGTGTAAATTTATTTCTAAAATTCAAGAATAAGGAAGGTAGAATACAAACGAAGTTACAAAACCAGGGTGTCTACTGATTTTTGAAAATCAAAATTCGCGACTTTTCGCGACATTTTCTAGACTTTTCAAACCATGCTTCAAATTCGCCCAAAGACCCCCCCCCCCTCCCCCTTGCGTATACTTGTTTTAAAGGAAATTTCAAGCACGTTTTAGTGCCTCCCCCGCAAATACTCTTTTTTATAGGAAATTGAAAATTAAATGGATTTTATACCTAATTACGTTTTAAGGAAAATGATTATTCAACACCAATGAAGAGAAGATAAAATTTTCGAAAAAAATCGAAATTTCAAAGAGAAATTTTTGCGTTATAGAATGAATTGTGAGGAATAGAAAGGGAAAGAGTCCAGTCCATTATTTTGAGAATTACTTGTGAAAAAATATCAAAGAGCCCGAGCGAAGCGAGGGCGATAATTTTTGAAGAAAAAGGCATCTAGAAATTGAAATTTCTGCTTTTTTCATGCTATTTTTTTGACTTCCAAAATACAAGTTAGGTACATATTTTGTAGAGCTCCTCTCCGTCCAAAACATCTACGTACCTACAGAAATTTTTAAAATTCCATTCGAAATTGTCTCCTTTACTTGAGAATTTTAAATTGTTTAGGTTGAAAGGGAAAGAGGTTCATACTATCATTTTGAAAATCAACTGTGAAAAGTTACTGAGCCTGAGCGGAGCGAGGGCGAAAATTTTTTAAGTTTCTAAAGACTAAAGAGAGTCACATGAAGGCGATTGCAGTGGTAATTCCAGACAGAAAAATAAAAATTGTGAGATTTTGAATGAAAAACCTCGAATTCTAATCAATTTTGAAGTATTGGTGAAAAGAAAATAATATAGTTGCCCGAGCGAAGCGAGGGTGGAAATTTTTTATACAAAATTTTAGTTGAAAAATCAATTCATCTAAAGGCAATTCTTTAAATGAAAATTTTTGAGGAAAATAAACTAATTTGAGACAAATTCGGGACCTTTGATGAATTTTGGGTCAATTTCGCGACTTTTTCGCTACTTTTGTGACCAAAATCTAAATTAGCGACTATTTCGCGACTTTCGCGACCAGTAGACACCCTGAAAACAGGACATTTCTCTAAAAAAGCCTCAAAACAGGACCAAAACAGGACTAACAGGACCATTCAGCCCAAAACAGGACCAACAGGACCAACAGGACCTGTTAGACACACTGGCGAACCATATTTTTGATGGGTTTTTTGGGGGTTTACTCAGAATTTTTTAATAAGGATTCTCTCGATTACATTAACGAACCAAATTTTAGACTTTTTCAATACAATAAAAAAATTCAAAAGTATGAGAATCTACGGCCATATTCAGTCATGATAATACATGGATGATGAGGAGAGGAGGAAATAAAAAAATTGGATAAGTTTTGCTTTAGAGCAAAAAGCTTTTCAGGTTCTAAAAATGATTCAAAATGTTAAATATCAATTTAAATTTTTTCAGTTGTTAACTTTTTGTTGAAATATTAGATATTTAGGCACTTTTTTATTTTCAAAAATGCTTAAAAAAATATCTGACGACAAAATGTTTAAAAGTTATAGAAATTACAATTTTTCCATCATTTTTCATTTTTACCGACTTTTCTTGAAAAGTCAGGTACTAAATTTGTTGGCGCGGTGAGACTTGGGGTCGGGGGTGAGTTTTCTTTGCGTTTTGGGTCATTTGGAACACAACTGTACCATTCGTTCATTTTCACCTTTCCTTATATATATATATACATATATATATATATATATATTTATGTATGAAATTTGTGGTCGATTAAACTCCGAAACTATGAGGTTTGAGAAAAATTTGAAAACGTCGCGCTGTTGGGGCATTGCTGAACCTGTGAGATTTTAAGTTTTATCGAAATCGGTTGAAACGTTTTTGAGAAAAATGAATTTTTGTGATCTTTTTTCATGGAATTTGCCTGAAAATAGCGTCCAAGAAGTGGTCTTCAGGGTGTCCAAAAAAAATAAATAAAAATGCGTAGGAAAAATTATTTAACCAACTTAATTGAAAAATTTCAATTCTAGTGTCATTCGTGGTCTATCACCATTCAACTGTACATGATGGTAGAATAACAAGACTCCCATGATAACTATGGCCTTCTTTAGATGATGAATTCATCATTGTTACTGGTTTCCATCAACTTTGGAGAAAAAGAGGTCTTCAGGGTATCCGAAAAAAAGCTTGCAATAAAAATGCATAGCAAAAATCATTTAACCAACTTAATTGACAAATTTTAAATCTGGCATCAGTCCTGTTCTAATACCATTCGAATGTACATGATAGTAAGAAGGATCCATTCGAGATGGGCTTCTTCAGGTTACAAATTCATCATTTCCGGTTACCATCAACTTTGAAGAAAAAAAAGAGGTCTTCAGGTTGTCCGAAAAAAATTACAATTAAAATGCTTGGCAAAAATTTTGTAACTAACTTAATTGTAAAATTTTAAATCTGTCGTCAGTCTTGGTCTATTACCATTCGAATGTACATGATGGTAGAATAACAGGACCCTCACGATAATGATGGTCTTCTTTAGGTGATGAATTCATTGTTTCTGGTTTCCATCAACGTTGGAAAAAAGGAGGTTTTCAGGGTATCCGAAAAAGCTCACAATAAAAATGCATAGCAAAAATTCTCCAATCAAATTGATCGAAAAATTTCAAGTCTGGCATCATTCGAATATACATAATCGTAGAATAACAGGACCCACTCGAGATGGACTTCTTCAAGCGACTAATTCGTCGTTTCCAGTTCTCATCAAGTTCAGAAGAAGTGCAGACAGGTCTTTGAAATTACCTGTCAATTTAGAATGTTCAGAAACTGAATTGCCAAGAAATTGACTAAATTTTGAATTCGAATATGTGCTCATGAAAAATACCGTGTGACGTGTCTATTGTTTGGTTTTGTTTTTTCATCCGATTCCTCTGAACCCCCTTATCGGCTCTCTAAAACCAGGAAATCGCATAGATGTAGGTTTATTTCGTTTTCACTCATTTTCATTGTATCAAAATTATTAACCCCAACAAATAGCTACGTATTGATTACACAGATGATAGGTATCTTTGATAGCTAATACATTTTGATGCATAAATATAAGAGAAAAGTCGGTTTATCTCACGATTTAGGCGTGAGAATTTTTTTTAAAATTGCTTAGCAATTTTGAAAATCAATTTTTTCCAGTCGATGACTTTTTGTTAAAATATCAAAAAAATAAAATCTAACGAAGCATCAAAAAATGCCATTCTATCATTTTCCTTCAAAATTTCACCAATTTAGTTTTTTTGGTCTAACAGAATGTCAATATGACTAAAAATAGGGTCGATTCGCGTTGCAAACTTGTGATCCTGTGATCCTTACATATCCTGCGATCTTGATAAATCCTGCTATCAAAATTTGATGTAGAAAATTTGAACGATTCTCTGTAAGTGTTTTTAAAAACAAGAGAAAATTCTTTGGATTTTTAATAAAAATTCATGACTTTTGTGGCTTTTATAACTTTTTTTTTTCAAATTTCGTCACTTTTCATGACTTTCATAACTGGTAGGCACCTTAAATCAGTAATTTGATTTAATTTCATAAAATTTTTGAAATTTACAAAAGGTATTTTTTTATTTTACGAGAAAAATCGTATGGAAATCCTTTTCGAGATCAACTTCCTGATTGCCAAGAGTGTCATAAACAAAGATTCAATGACCCTCCCCCTCACCAGCACTCACAGTTATACGATAAAAAAGGAAAACGCCAAAAAAGGGAAGATGCAAAATAGAAATCAATCAAAAAATTGTTAGTTATTTTTGTTCTAGTACAGATTTGTTTTTCGATTTTTACTTCCTCTTTTAGACTTTTATTAGAAACTTTCCGATCATGTGATTTTAGCCATTTTTTATTGACCTAGGCGCAACCCAATACATATAACGAATTATAATTTTTTTAAATTTTTCGTACAAAAAAGTAAGTAAGTAAATGGCTTTTGATACTCAGTAAAAGACAACTCTCACGTGCCATATACCTAGGTACTTGGTTTTCCTAAAGTAATAACTTTTCAGTGTAGAAACTAAAAAATTCATTAAAAACGTGATAAAAATCGTAATTCTTCAGAAAAAAAATTTCAAAAAATTCCTGCTCACGTTTTGGTTGATCAAAATTTAAAAACTGGTTTAATTTAAAACCAAAGACTCGAAGATTACGTGGTAAAAACAAAAACTCTTTGCGATTGAAAAATATCTAAAAGTTTGACATTTAAATAAAAATTGGATAAAAATTCATAAAATGCAGGAAAGTATTTATATCACACCATGATATCTTAATGAAAATTTAAGTAACATGCTTCCTCTCGATTTTTTTTCAGGATTTCGGATAAACTCGCCAAGATATCTGTAGGTAATAGATTACGTTTTTTTTTGAATTTTCACAAATTTTTCATGACTTTTTTTTTCATACTTTGTCCTAATTTTCCAAAAATAAAACATGGCAAGAATTTTTTTTAAATATTAAAAATTTCTCAAAAGTGGAAAAAATAATAATAACTGATTTCCATAGCTCATGTGCTCAAATAAAAGAAAACAATATTCAAAATTCTTCAAATTTTTCATGAAATATTATCATAACTTTTTCAAAACTTTCGTAGTTTTTTTTTCATTTCAAATTTCGTGACTTTTTTATGATTTTGACTTTCATGACTAGTAGACGTCTTGCCCCTCAGTTCAAAAACACATTTTCATATTGAAAATTGAATTCTGAATTTCTCCAGAAATCTTTTAAACTTTAAACATCTCTTTTAAAATACTTCCTTAATAATTTTACGAATAATTAATTTTAAAATTAGCATTTCAATAATTGCAATACAGTGATTGAATCGTCAAAAAAATTGCAGATTTATCAAAAATTCTCTTCTCAATATTACACACGTGGTGATTTGTTTTGAAAAAAATTATATGTAGTTTTGATTTAAAAAACTGAGGTTTACCGTTGAAAATTTTTACCTCTCGGTCCTCTCCCTCTCCTTCAATCAATACAACAAACTGGATTTTTGTTTTAGAAAAAAAAGAATAGATATTAGGTAGTAGAAAATATGGAATTTTTTTCATTGGCAAATGAAAAACAAAACGAATGAAAATAATTTCATTAGCACCTTGGAAAATAATACACCCACAGCAAACCCAACAACCGATAATTTTAACACGTTGAAACAGCCGCAAACACAATAGCAGGAAGAATAAGGTAAAGGTATATCGCGTTTCATGCACCATAATTATGGGCTATTGGCTGTCACCTCATTCAGGACAATTTTTCAATGGAAATTTCCCAATAACTTTCCACACGTACTACTTTACGAGTATTTCAAACACTCGAGTAGGGAAAAAAGCTTGAAAATTTAATCATTTCGTACAGAAGCTTATCACTGAAAGAAACTAATGTGAAAGCCAGCCACAAACTAGATACAGATAGAGACACAGGTATAAAATTTTTTCAGGTATGTATCAACAACGGGGCAAAAAAGTAAATAAAGCAAGCCGTGAAATTGGTGGTTTTTGACTCGACGAATCCGGTTTTTGTTATTGGTTCATACAGTGATATAGGTAGCGCGAATATCTTGTTTCACAGTTTCGAGAGATCTCATACACAGCCGGTGCCGAGCCATTCGCAATGTATTTCAACTTTGTCTGTTATCTCATACGAGTTCAGTAACGATACCTAATAAGTCATTCCTAAATTGGACGTTCAACTTCTTTGAAATTATCACCGACGTAATGTGTAACTGTGTAATTTAGCTATGCCATTTCCAACAGACCTTTCCATTTCCATCCGAAAATATAAAATCAAATCAACGAAGAAAGCAGGTATAGGCAGATTGCCAATAGGTTTTAACAAGTAAAGATTACTCCGATGGAAAGGTACTAATGCGAGAAAGTCAACATCTTTTAAATTCTTGGCAACATTTGAAACCCACTTATTAATCCGATTCGAGGAGAATTTTCGATTCCAAACATTCTTTTAACGCGTCATCTGTATCTTTGATGGTAAATTTCGATGAAAATTCTTCGCAACTTATTTTTTGAAATTTGAATAATATTCGATGGGTAGTTTATAATGTTAAAAAACTAGGCATAAATATTCTCTAGGGAGGTCAATGAGAAGAAAATTGATCAAAATCAGGTGAATACGTAGATTTTTAAACGAAAATCATTGATTGAACAAGTTTACTTCATACTTGGTTTTGAATTTGACAAACATCACATCACAGCATAGTCATTTGATCAAATAGTGCCTATATCAAACACTAGTTATTTTACTCAAATGTCTCGAATTTTTTCATTTTTTGACAATTTTTTCAAAAGCATTTACCTTACGTATTTTTTTAACAAATCTGCCAGTATTTATCTGCTACCAGCAGTATTCGAATGATATAGATATTTTCTATACACGAAAAATATGCAAACATCTTAGATATACCTAGACCTACCCAGGTATTTCCACTGTTATGTATAATGTATATGTATGCAAGATAGCTTTATTCGTTGGTCAAGATTTACATTTGCGTATTCATTTTTCTTTATTTAGACGATCTGTTGTACGGTTTAACGTGGTGAAAAAGAATAAAAGAAAGCTTCATTTTTATTTTGATCTATCCTTTTGCCCGGGTACAGAATGTACATATACATAACGTGGCATTCACATGACCTGAATTATAATCGTACACAGCACCGATGACGTTCTCTTGCCATTAAACCAAATCTCAAGCTGTTCAATTGCAATACAAAATTTTCCAATACGTCGACTTTCAAATTCTTCGAGTATTTTTTTCATTCTCGTAACAATTCAATCATTACACAATCTAACAATAAAATCAGTTTAATACAAAAACTAGAAAATTATAACTTTCAAATGGAAAGATTAAGTGATCAATCACAAATTAATTATCAGACACTGAACTTAAAGATCCAGATAATTTTTGTTAATTTTCTGTTTTCATTTCTTAGCAGGAAAATTTATTGAAAATTTTATTTATAGAATAATAGAAATTTTAGTCGAATGAAAATCATACAATTTTTTTTTTCAAATGATCAAAAGTGAAAATATTTAACCTTGAACCTTGATTTTTTCAACTTAACACGAGATGACATTTCTAAACTTTTTCAACTCAATAAACAATGTTTTCCCCTCAATTTTATTTTAAAAAAGAAAATTACCCAGATTTATGAAACATTTTTCAATTTTTTCAATTGCAGTACAGTACCAATTTTAGCTCCCACTTTCGAATTTAGACTCTCCTGCCAGTGAAAATTCAATGTTGAAAATTTGAAAAATTACAACAAATAATTTTTATTCGCAGAAAAAATTAATTAGCAGGACTAGACTATACAGTGAGAAGGAATAAAACAAAAAATTTTCATTTTTCGTAAAAAAAATTGGGTATGACTCTTTTTGGGAAAATTTTTGCATTAAACCGAAAAAAATGGGAAAGGTTACATTTTGAATTTAAAAAATCAGAAAAAATTGGTCTCAATTAGAATACGTATTTCAATTTTTGCCTTCTCCTCCCTCAAATAATGTCAACTTCGGTTCGTTCCTGTTAATTGGGCTCTTGTCAAAACAAACAAAAAATATTGAGAACCTATTGAAATTTTTACTTTTCATCGATATTAAAGCGATGAAAATAACTACAATAATGGGCGAAAAAAATTTTTATTGCCTTTGACTTGAAAAGGCCAGGGTCTCAACTAATTCTTTTTGTACAAAATTTTAAAATCGCAGTTCATCATTAACTTGAACTTTTTCCTGAGATAGGAGATTCAAAGGAGAACAGTTTGTGAGGGTCCAGCTAGTATTATTAAATATAACACACTTTCTTTTTTTTTTTGAAGAGAAGATCTTTCCAATTGTAGTAGAGTTTGATTGTGAAACATATATCTACGACTGATACTCACATTTTAAAAAATCCGTATTTTCTCAAAATTTGATAAACAGCGTTTTTTTCCAAACTTCTAGCAATTTAGTTCAATAAAAAATCATTAAAAGTTTAGATAGATGAAGAAAAAAAATGAAAAGACAAAAAAATGGATAATTGATGAGATTCCTTTTTGATAAAATGTTCATATTTCAAATCAAATAAAAATTAGGTACTTCAGCCCCAAATTTTAGTCAACTACCCCAAAAATAGCTATAATATTTCATTTTTTTTTTTAGAAAATTCGATATAAATTATCAATTGAAGCATAAACTGCACTAAGCCCAAAAATGTTGTCATCAATTTTTCGTTGGATTATGGTGCACTATAGGCAGAAATATGAAACGTGGATTTGATTGCCTTGTTTGAAAGAGAAATATTAATTTTTCATAAAAAAACGAGGCGGTGTCATATTTGAGCGAAAATTCTACGACTGGTGACGTTTCTAACTTGAAAATCATGGAAATGGACTTTGTGCTTTTTCGAAACGTATGCTTCAATTAAAAATCATTTTATTTTTGAAACCGAATTCTTCTCATTTTTTTGACGTTGATTCAATGAGTTTTAGCACACATTACTGAAAATTAAACGTAAGCACTGGTTTGAATGCGCCAAAACAGAAACACAGAACAGATTAATATGGTGAGGCACAATGTAATTCATTTTTTACTTCCCCAATTGAAAAAAAAATGATACAGGATGTATTTTGAATTGGACTTTCGAATTTTCGTGATTTTTATGACCTTTTTTGTTTTAAAAAAACAAAATTAGTATTATCGTTAAAAATCCAGAATTTTTTTTCGAAATTTTCTAAAAGTACATAGAAAAGATGATGAGAAAAAAGAAAATGATTGGAATTTTTCGAATTTTTCATAAAAACCATGACTTTTTTATGACTTTTATAGGCAACTTTTATGACTGGTAGGCACCTTATTATGTTTTTCCTACGGTACTCTTTTAATTTCTGAATCAATAAAAATTATCGAAAATCACCGAATAAATTTTCACTGAAAGCAAATCAATGAGAAAAATCACTGGAAAATTAATAAAAATTCGTACTCGTAATTCGCTGAAAATCATTAAATTTCGCTGATTTTTTTTACGCTACAATTCTGGTTGTTCATCAGTGACTTTTCACTGATTCAGAATAATAGAAAAGACCTATAATATGTACATTTGGCCCACGTTTCATCCAAATCTATCAATTCGACCATTTTCAATATTTCTATTTCGCTAAAATTAATAAATTTTCGTAAAACTTGGATGAGAAAAAGACAAAAAAAAACTATACAAATCTGATTCAAAACTTCAAATTTGTCTACCCTTTGGAGAATTCCCCGGCATATTTTCTTTCCACACTCTACAATTCTTAATCTCATTCAAATAAATGAGTCATGACTTAAATTCTTTACGGGTTCTTTGGTAGCAAATAGCGCAAAGATCCTTTTTCATTAGCAACTTAATGGACGAAATATGTTCAAATTGAGAAACATTTCAACAGACCTATGTACAAAACGAGAAACCGAAGATAAATCATTCCAGTTGATAATTTATCAACTTTTCCCACTTGATTTCCACAATGGTAATTTTCCAAATAAAAGCTTACACTCTAGAGCGCAATAAAGTCATCATGCTGAGTGACATACTTCTACGCGGGCAACGGACGACACGAACGCGCGCGTCAAAAACTCGAAAAAAAAATCTTCCTGAACATTACGTATAGCGAAAATGCTAATAACTGTCATATTATTGTCACGGGATACGTATTCATAGTGGAAAAAAAAATTGAATATAATGAAGCAACGCCATAATTCTTGGTTAATTGTTGGTTTTGCGACGGTTCCTCATTTAATTCTCATCGTTACACAGGTTACACGTATTACGTTTTAAAAAACACACCGTATACGAACTTGGTCTACCTACGGTGCCGGTGCTCAAAATTATATTTAAGAAAGGAAAAGAAAAAGAGAAGAAAAAATAAGAAAAATCGACTTATCAACGTGCATATACCGAGCGTCCTTCGAGCATTACTAATTACCAGCGTATTCAACCTTTTACCTTTCCGAAAGGTACACCGGTGGCCGGTCGCACTGTACGCGACGCAGTGGACAAAATATTTAAATCGTTTAATACGGTCAACTTGGATTAATTATTCATAAAATTATTCATTAAAATTCAAACGATTTCCTTCATTTACTCTTATTATATTCATTATTAAAGCTATTTAAAGTCCTATCTAAAGCTGACCCTGTGACATTTCGAATTATAGTTCTCGTACGTATACGATTACGTGTATGTGTTTTTTTTTCTTTTATTTTTCATTTCACTTTAGGTATAGGTAGCTACTAGCTAGAGCTAATACATACATTTCCAATACTTATGCGTTTTCCTGTATGGCACCGTCACCTTATACACAGGTAAGGTACGTCTACGTCAAATATGCGTACCTCTACCTACCGGTAATTCGACGAAAACGCGTGTATAGTGCCATTTATCAAAGGAAATACATGTCGTCTGATACCGAAATACGTTTTTTATGCGCGTTCGATGCGATAATTCTCAGTAAAAGATAAACCGATAGTTCTACTTGACAAATGTCTATAATACTCTATTCACACCTTTTTAAGGACAACTCGATATTACGTATACAGTCTGAATAGTCAGCTGATACGAATTAACCTTCAAAATTGACCAAAATCCGTTCATTCGCCGGATGGCTGTTACTTTTTATTTAAAAAAATTTTTATACCTTAAACCACGTGACATAAGATATACCCTCACGTACGTAAATCGTTATTTATCTATTTCCTCTTTTTTTTTTTTTTTTTTTTTTTTTAAATACAAAAAATGTATACTTACTACATAATTAAGTCACTTAGTTTATCGAGTATTTACACACCGGACGTCCCTATTCTCTTCTTCAAAAACGTACAATAATCAAAGGAACTTGAGAGCCAAGGAAAGGGGATGTATACTCACTTACTCAGCAATAAGGGTCAGTAATTAAGCTGAGTTTTGGTAGTATATTCGATATTCATACAAGAACGAACCCCTTCGTTAGATTTGTGAAAATCGAGTTATTCATACTTCGTGATAGCCAATAAAATTCTTAAGAAAATGAGACCAAACGAAAAAATTTCGTTCATATCTCTCCGAACAGTAAATTTTCAAAAATTAAACTTCAAACAACATAGTTTTGAGAAAACGCGTTTAATAAAGTTTTGTGAACATTTTTTTACGTTTTTTTAGCATAAAAAATGAAATTGTGAGAAAAGGAAGCATCTTAGGGAAAAAATGAATAGAACCAAATATGTAGAGCATAAAATTTCCTTTCAGAATACGGTATTATTTTTATGAAAAGTGATTAGTTGGCATGTTATTGTTAAAAAACTGCAATTCGTCAAATTTTGATATTTACTCATTTTTTAACATAAAACTAGATTTTGCGAGGAAAGGAAGCGTCCTACCGAAAAAATCATTACCACCAAAATTGTAGAGCATGAAATTTGCTTTCTGCTAAGAACAGTTAGTTTTTCGCTAGGATCCTTCGTTTCAAAGATATTTCACTTTGAAAAGCTCGTGTTGGAATTTTTTTCAAGCTGCAAGAAAAATTTGATTCGTCACAGAAAATCGTTACTTGCGAACTCGGTCGAAACTTTTCAAACATACTGGGTGAAAGAGCACGAAATTCTCTATCAAAATCGACCAAAACCCGAAAAACGACAATTTTGACCCGAACATCTATTTTTGCATTTTTCTCGAAATCAGGTTTCTAACGAAGTGGTCCCTTCTGCTGCTAAATCTCACATTTAAAATTTGAATTTCACGTGTTTTTTTTTCAAAAACAAATTTATATTTTTGCTTTTTGTAATATCTTTTCATTACCTCTCCCTGAAAAAAAATAAAATCGAAAAAATAATTAACGTTGATATTTTTTTAAAAAATGATTTTTCTTGATTTTTCAAGATTTATCAACTCGAATTATTTTTCGAGTACCTACATATTTTAGACTCTTCTTACAAAAACAATTATTTTAAATGGCTAACCAGCCATTCGAGGGCCAAGAATTAAAAATGTGATTTATATGTAGAAATAAAATAATTCATTTGTTTAATGTTTTATCCCCATTTTAGATGAATTTTCTGAGCTTTTAGAAGTTTGAGTGAACAATTTAAACCTGGTAAAAATCAAAAATTCGTCGAATTCGTGATCTGCGACTTTCAACCTTCTCGTAGAAAACATAAAATTATATCCAAGTTCGTGGTCAATGGTTTCAGAGATGTGTGGAAACTCAAATCACATTCTTTAAGGAGTGACTGAGGTTCTCGGTTTCAATTGCGTCGAAACCCTTTGTAATTTTTTTTCCAATTCTTTATCATTTTACCGACTTTTTTTTTTACTGAAATTGACGTCAATTCCATACATTTTTCGTATCTTACGTTTCCATCCTCGATTTTTTGTTAATTTTCAGGCGAAATTATCGACGTTTTCAGATTTTTCTTCTTTTCGAAATACTTTGAAAACTTGACACTTTTTTCGACTTTTTCGAACTTGTGGAGACTTATTCTTCGTCGTAAAATGGATTTCAATCTTTGACTTCGAACTGGTTTTTTGAGATCAGTCGAAATTTATGGCCATTTTATTGCATTATTTTCATGAATTTCTAATTTCAACAGAATTGTATGTAATTAAAACTAGTTTCCAGCAATTCTGCAAAAAGTGGCAACACAGAAAAAAGTTTCCAACAAAAGTAATACTTAAAGCTCAAAAGCTCAAACAGTAAATCATTTTTCGTTCAACAATTTTTTTCCAACTCATATTATCTGATGGTAGACATAATTTGTGATTTTTTTTGTTTGGCGGCGAACATTTTATTACGAATGATAACCTTTTTTCAAGTTTTAAAAAAGTTGTTTGTTTTTACTAAAAAACTCCTAATTCTAAAAAAAATAAAACTCGTTAAAGAAATTGAGAATTTTTCTGTTTATCTCTCAATATTTTCTATCTCGACAGGAAATAGTAAATTTTTTTTACTCTTTCTAGATAAGGCATAAAAATGGTTTAGGTTGGAGAAAGTTGAAAAATAGTACAATAGTACATATCAAGTATAAAGTAATGAAAATTTTCACTTATAAATTTTACAAAAAAAACGTTCTTGTGTAGCTTCAGTTAGATGGAGAATGACTAAAAAAAATTCCACACCTTCCTCTCCTCTTCATGACAGGTTTAAAAAGAGAAATGAAAAATACCAAAAATATTATCAAGTAATAAGAATGTTCAAAGTTTCAAATTTTTCAAAAAAACTTTCTCATCGTAATTTCCTTTAATTTCCTTCAATGGAGAATTTTTGTGAAAAAATCTCCTCTCTTCACAATCTTTATGGGAGATCTAATAAGTGAATTAAAAATAGTAAATTATTATCAAGTAAAAAAAAAATGTTCAAAATTTCAAATTTTTCAAAAAAAAACTTATTGTAGTTCCCATTAATGGAAAATGATTCAGAACCCCCCCCTCCCCAACTCTCATGAAATATATAATGAAGGAATCGAAAAATCATATAATTATCAAGTACCTAATAAAATTGTTCAAAATTTCAAAATTTCCAAAAAGACTTTTCATCGTATAGTTCCTTTTGATAGAGAATAAATGGGAAAAAAATCCCCATCCCTTCATTTAATCCCGAAAATCCCTTTCCTTTCCAAATAAAATAATGAATGATTCATAATTTCACGAAATGGCGAAATTTAGATATTTTCTGTACGTATTTTTTATTGGGGGGGGGGGGGGTCACCAGAAATTTTTTTACACCTTAGCTGAAAAATCCACATTTTTTTCAAAGCTCTTTCCTCTCAAGAGAGAGTACATTTGTTTCATTTTCAATTTTTTCAGCAGTATTTGAAGCTTATATAAGCACTACTTTTACTTCACTTAGGAGGATATTACTATAGATAAAAATTATAATACTTTGTATTGCCAGAAAAAAATCTTAATTCTATCGGATTATAACAAACGATTTTCTGCATACGAATACGTATCTCCTAAAACTCATCTTGCCATCAAATCAACAGATAGAGACGATCTATTCTTCTCGAATACAAAATATGTACTCATTTAGATATCGAACACAAACGGTATAATACTGCACAATAACCTTATTTCAACCAAACCGTACGTAATTGAATAATTTGTGAATTTCACCTTAACCTAGCCAGTAGCCACAGTAGGTACCTATTCATCATTATTTACCCACATCGTTTTAGATTCTCGTTTTATGGATATGGATAACATGGGATATTACTCACAATAAATGCATTCTTTATAAGAAGCAACAAATTATAACGTTATTTTTTATTTGCGTGACGAGAACGTGTGTTTAAAAATCGTTAAAAAAATTTCCGACAAAATATATCATAATAATAAAATTTGTATTACTTGTTTGGTAAAACTTTTCAAATTTGTACTTGTTTGCCTTGCTTTTCTCAGGCCATTAAGACATATAATAAATAGCTTTACGAAATTTCTGCTGATGGATAAAAAAAAAAGCAAGCGGCAGTTCGAAATGAGCCGATATACACATAGATACCTATCGAATTCGATGGATATTAATGTTCTGATTTATATTATAACCAGTACTGTCGATTAATCAGGGTGACGTACCTATGGTTTCAAGGTCGGTGAAATTTAATTGTTTTTCCTTTTTTCTTAATACAAACAAATCGCGATAAATAATTCCATCGAGTGAAGTGAAATACACTATGAGTACCTATTCAAGGTATCTTCTAAATCACAAGAATGAAAATGCTTACTATTTCCGGATTTTTTGGACTGAAAATTTTCACATTTTTTCACTTACCCCCTTCCATTAAAAGAATACGTGCTTCAAATCGATAAGTTCCATGCAATTCCTAGCAATTTTTTGAGCTTTCTTCACCAAATAACTAATCAGATGAGAGGAGAAGGAACAATTTACGAAGAAAAAGAGCTTATAAAATTTCTAAAAATATCAAAAGCTAAAAAAATAAATTAAGCTAAGAAATTAAGAAAATTAAGTGAGAAAATCTCGAACTGTTTTCCACATTTTAACCATAAATTCAAACTTTTTTTTAGGATTTTTGGATTTTTCGTACCCAGAAGACACCTTGAGTACCTAAGTAGAATGATTTTTATGTCAGATTTGAATCAAATTATGAAAGAGGTGGTCTTCCGGAAATTTTACTAGGGTTAGAAGGTTAGAAGGCTTTGATTTCGTAGTATTGGAATAACGTTGTTACGCGTCGAAACTAGGAAAGAATTTGAAAAGCAAGTCACTAGTTAGGTTGATTTTTTCAGTAGGTACAAATTTTTTTTAGACAAAATAAGTGATCAGGAAATGTTGATAGAAAGGAAAATAAATAAAATAATTCTCTTTTTTAGAATATTATGAAAATAAACAAATTTACTCAATCGAAATGAGAGTGAAGGGTTTCCCCCAAAAAATGAAAAAAATTCAGTTTTTCATTATTTTTTACCAGCCGATTTCTAAATTTAGTACAAAAATTGAACAAATACGATAGTCTAAATCCAGAAAAACTGCTTGTATTTTTCTTCCAAAAATTTTCTTAATTGAAAAAAGTTGAAAATTATGTAATTTTTTTAATTTGAAAAGAAAATTGCGCTTTAGACTCGTATGACCAGTTTTGAAAGAATTTTTTAAAGTTTTGCACGAAATTTTACAAAATATTCGTTGACATCTAAATCAAAGTAGGTAATATTAAGAATCAAGCAATAATCTTTCTCAATCGAAAAATTCATACCCAGGTTTCTATATCGAGCGTCGAACTCGTTTTTTCAAAAAATTCAATTCCTTTTTTCTCTCTCACAAGTAATTTTTATAAAAATCAGATATTGTCATAAAATTGGTATTTTTTCAAATTTTGTATTACCTACATCTCCATTTACATCACCAATTTCAGTTTATAAGTCGACAAAATTCATTGTCAGGTGTGAACACTCTTCGTATAGACTTGCAAACAGGAACCCTAAAAATTTGCGATGCAAATCCGTCTCACGCATAAATTAAAAAACAAACGGTAACTACTGCTAACGCTGTGATGCGACGCGACGCCTTATCTGAATTCAATTCATGATTTTCATAGACATGAACAGTTCAGCATAAATCTAAACAATTATTTTTTCAATATTTGCGTCGATATGAATTCAAACTTGTACTTCATCACTTCACATTGGCTTCTGATTTGGAACAAAGTAGAGGAAAATAATAATGCAGGATTTCTGGATTTGGTACACGAACGAATCGAAATAAGCACAAGAAAGCAAAATTACGTATCAAATTGATTAATTCCTTTTGTTAATTTCGACAGAATATAATTTATTTCCAAATGGATAAATTAAGTCAGTCGTACGATCACGATACCAGATTCATGCGGAATACTTGACAAATAAATTTCAGACCAGTTGAATTTTCAATACCGACCCAAGTAAATGTCACCGAAGAACGACTCGTTCATTTATCGAGTGCAACAACATCTTAAATATATTTCCGCAAAACGCTACCGCGAAAGTATGTTCATCGCACGCGGTCACGATCGCGATCGTTTGTGTGGAATGGAAACACATGTCCAAAGATTACGTACAAATCAACGAAGGCAACATCAAACCACTCTCGACGACAGGTTGATGAAAATCAAACGATTATTCGTGGGTACAATTATTACTTTACTAATCCGAGCTAAGCTAGGGTTCGATGAACATTTTCTGCTTTGTAGGTATAATTATCTTGTTTATTTTTCCAAACCGAAAACACTTCATAATCCTGACAAATGAGAAAGAATTTACTTTATGAGGAATCATTCTCATATGTATGTATATGTTTTCCAAGAAACAAGTGTTAGACGAAGGTGTATTCCGTCGAAAGTACTAAAATACGTTTTTTTAAGCCAAAAATTAAACCCTAATGAATAAAAATGATTTAAATTATGGAACAGCTACTACCACGAAAGAGTAATTCTGAAAATATATGATAATCAAGACTAATGAAAAAAATTTAAAATCGACTCAAGACGGTACCAGGTATATTTGTTTACGTAAATTTTAGAAAAAAATTGCTCGTTTTGTTTCGAGGTCACTTTTCGTGAATTTACTACCGAATTATTTTCAACGAGTTAAAAATTTCAGTAATAAAATCCAATAATTTAACGATATTTCAACCTTTTTTACAACGTACGAATGATGAACCAGTGAAAGTTCCATGCCCGGATTTAAGGACTGGTCCAAGAAATCTATGGATCTTGCCCCTTCCCTCCCTTCTCCTTTCGGTCACCAGTTACTAACGAAAAAAACATCTGATTTCTACTTTTCAACTTCACGATACAACGAAGGTATCCATAAAAGCAATTTTTTACGACAACTTCACTTCTATAAATTTTATCTGTGAAATGACGAAAAAAATGAGTAATTTTATGTCAATAAATGCAGCTATGCGATTCCTGAGAATGCAAAAAACTTTAAAACGAAATTTTGACAAAGTTGATTCGATCAGGGTGTCCATATTATTTCATAAATGACTTTCTCCGGCCTTTACAGGGTTTTCAGACCTTTTACACATTATATTCATGAAGCATGAAGGAGGGGGTAATTTTTTAACATAAAATTATGCAGAAGAATGATTTGAAATGTATGATGTTTTGACGATTTTTTTTTCAAAAATCACAACTATTTACGAGAATTTTATGTCTCCTTTTCCAGCCTTAAAAACGACTCTAATTCAATTTTTGATTAGCTCTGACTCCCCCCCCCCTCCATACAAAAACTTGAAAACTTGAATTTATTACAGAAAAAATTTCAAACAAAAAATATAAATTTTAGGTACTTTAAAGTAAATTAATAAAGTATTGAAAAATGAAACAAATCATGTCCAAAGGTCTACCAATCATGCGAATGAAAATTCGATTTTTTTCTATACTGAAAGCTTATTTTATAGAAATATATTAATGTGTTTAAGCCCCTGTGAAACAAGGGCGAAAATTATTGTGAAAAAAGATCTTCAAAAGCTGAAAATTCATCATTTTTTCAAAATGTGACTAATAATTTCAAATTTTCTTCCATTCCCTCCCCTTTTTTTTCAACATCGTGGTCAAGGGTATCACGACATTCATTTCTAATCACAGTTTAATAAAAGTACTTGCCCAGAAATAAAGCAGAATTCAAATGAATTCTCAGAAAAAAAGAAAGAATGTAAATTACCCGAATTTTTTGAAAATTTTATAATAAAATAAACAAAGAAACACTTCTCTAGATAATTCATCTTTCTTTCGGATTTTTAAAAAATGTCAGGAAAAATTCCAAAACTCTCTGACATTTCCAGATTTTTAAAATTCCGAGACTTTTCCAAGGTTTTCAGAAATTGGGCACCCTGTCAATGACTCCTCATTTTTTTCTTGGAAAATATAAAACTTCCAACATCTATCGCTTTTTTTACCAACATAAAATTATCATCAATCAAACCCTCGGATACAAATTACAGATCCTTTAATTGAAAAATTCCTAAATCATGATGGTAATTCGACAAGAAAAAAGACTCGACGAAGCCATAAAAACAAATAATTTCAATCGAGTAAATAGGTACTTTTAGGTAACTGCGTTTAATCAGGATCGTGAAAATTAACATTCATGAAAAATCCACAATCTCACATTTCATATGCACTCACAATCAGATTAAACTTTCTTACAAAAAACAATGAACCATAACCCTACAAACGACTAAATTATAAGGTAAGTAGTCTACTTACATAAATATTCAATGGAAAAAAATTACACTAAATTTACGTTCAAATAGACCGAAAAATAACAGAACCTGTATAGAGACCTACTCAGGGAGGGGGAAAATTCGCAACACGACAACGTACGTTAGAATAAATTGGGGGAAAAATTCGTTATAAATTTCTCATTTTAAAGAATCAAAGAAAGTAATACCTACATATAAATGAACCTATTAAACAAAATTGCATATATACGTACGACTAATTAAAAATTCTAATTAGTGCGCTTACGTTTAATGTGATTAACGTACGTACATAGACTTTCGCGTTTAGTGATTTGGATGTATATTTTTTTAACCAAAAAAAACTCGTATTATAATTTACTAAATACACAGTCAGTGATTTTTCCAAGGAGTAGGTAATTAACTGGTGCCAGAAATGTGGCACTTTGCGCGCTTACTAAAAAGTGAAACGTGTTTGGTTGAAGGAAATCTGGTAGTAAGTACACGTAACTGGTTCGTTTACGTGAATTTGCATGCGTTATCGTAAGTTAAACCAATAAGCTACGGTATCTGGTGTTTTCATTTTAATCGTATTATTGCGAATAGATTTTCGAAATGTCTCTTTTAAGGTCCAGGGCTTCAACCCTATCGCATCAGATTTTAAAATGGTGATAATTTTTTATCCCAATGAAACATTATTATAGGCAGTACGAAGGTCTTAGGTATTGATATTATGTCGTTGTGTAGGCTGTCGTAAGAACAGAGACATAATCGAGAACACCAGGTGCTATAATAAGAGTTTTTCCAAAGAAATCGAAATCCTACCGGCAGATGCACTGGTCTTACTAGTTCCTTAGGGAAGTTGGGAAGTTGAAAAGGGTGATTGAGAAACCCACATTAGTATACTGGCAGCAGCAGCAGCCGTTTGCCGTTTTAAAGAAAAGCGTTTTTATAATGCATCTCATTATGTACATAGCTGTAGCTACCTTTAGGGAGGGTGAAAAAAAAAGGAACATTCAACATCCGATTAGAACATATTTCATACGTGCTAAAAAATTAAAATCACATGACCCATAATACTAATTACAAGGGTGGATTATTTGGCAATTATTTCGTGAGTTGAATGGGGAGGCAGTATAAGAAAAGTCTGCTTTCTCTAAATTAACCTTAGAATGAAACTGTTTAAAAATTCTCAAAAATTAGGGTTCACACTAAAACTAGAAATCGAAAATTCACCCTTTTTGGAATGAACTCTTGAAAACTTCGTTGACCAATCAGGATGGAATTTTTTTTTCGAAAATTATTTCTCACAACTTTTTCAAGTTTTTTAAATCGTTTATTCCTTTTTTCCTTTTGGTAGGTATTTTACCCAGAGTAGGTACAAAATATGACGAGGGTAAAGATGAGAAATTATTTCAAGGACGTTAATAAATTCAAGCTTTTTGAAAAGAAATATGATTTTTTTGAACTCTTCTGCTTCAGAAAAACACTCATCATGATTTTTGAAGAAATTTTAAAATGGTGGTCCATTTTTTTAGCAACGCAAAAAAAACAAATCACATTTTTTGAAAAATAATATTGAGAAGACGAAAAATAATATTTTCTTAATTCTCTTCCCTGAGTTGGTATTCACTCGAACTTGGACTTGAAAAACTGTAATTTTCAAAAACGAACTACATTTCTATTTTTAAAAAACACGTATTGGACAATTTTTCCATATTTCTTTCTTTTTTTAGGAAAGATAAATTTTTCACGTTTTAGCGAAGCAATCAGAGAACATTTTTTTCATTATGAAGTACATAAAAACAGAAGGCACCTATCTTTTGAAGAAAAATTAATCACAAATTCAACATAATATAAATTATTTTGATTAAAATTTTTTCAATATTTCATAATTTTCGACTTTTTGTTTCTCTTTGAAAATTCGCGTTTTCCTAATGTCTGAGACCCAAAAATGCAATTTAGATAAATCTCTCGTAATAGTCCAATTTTTAAAAGTACTTGGAGAAATCACCTCATTTTTAGTAAAAATTTAGAAAGTACATGATAATTTTTGAAAAAATTTTTATCAAAATACTCAAGTTTCATATGGCTATATTTACCCAAAAAAACCATATCTAGAAACTTTCTACGGATACTCCACTCCAATCTTCAATTTAAAAAAAAGTGTACAACAATCTGTTCTTTTTCATTATTGAAAATGGGTTGAAAGAAATTTATGAGGGTAGGTGATGAGGGGTTTCTGAAAACTCTGACTACAATCCCTGGCTGCCTGGGTCATCATCTCATCATCTTTATGAATTTTTCGATTATCGAGCACATAGTTATTTCAACAAAAAGTCGCCTTTCTGGATTACTTTTGCCTGAATTTTAGGATGAGAAATGCTGAGAAACTTTCCGCAATCAATTAAACCGACATCTTCGAAAAAAATGCCCACATTTTCGAGAACATAGATGTAGAACATTCTTGGATCTCATTAACATATTTTTTTCCTTCAAAACGTAAATATTATTCAAATGACAAGTACATTATTGTACCTTGGAACGAAATGACCACCGATGTTCCAACTTCCTGATGACCCCTCGACCCTCGACCCTCGACCCTCAACTCATTTCTCTACTTGAAAATCTTACAAAAAAAAATTAGAAACAAAAATCTTACCTTGTTCTGAGTCAGATCTATTATGACATATATTAATAATACAATTTCTTCTTCGTCAGAACCTAAAGACGCGCCTTGTAATCCTGCGGTGGCTACGTAAAAGGCGCACATATACGGTGTGCCCAGCATCTTAATGGCACTTAGCGTTGTTTCCTTGCGGTGTTTTATATTGTCACAGTTTAATGACTCTACCATTATGAACCATAATGGTGAAAATGATATCGGTAAAACAGGACGATTTCGGCCGCGATTCCGTCCACAACATTCGCACTCGATTCTGAAACAAAAAATAATAAAATTATTAGATCAGTTGAGGGTATTTTAAATTTCAAAAAAATTCTAATTATAGGTGCATTATATAATAGGACACGTGTTAAAGTAATACGCATCTGGTTAACAGTAGGTAAACAGTGGAAAATTAAATAAGTACATAAAATGGTAAGTAATCGATAACGAAACATCATTCGTTCTTATCAACGCGTATTTGCTTCGCCACTCGAGGGTGTGATGATACACGATGGTTGGGTTAACAATTGCATTATACCAGCGATGGCAACTTAGATTTTGTAGTTTTGCCAGATTCATAGTTTGACATCGTTAAAAAAAGAGATCGCACGTGAGTTAAACGTCACCCCCCCCCCTCCACACACACAAAATTGATCAATTCTAACGTTTACTTCTTTGATTTCCTCTATAAGGGGTCAAATATCTCAAAAAATGGCAAAAAGCGAGGTTCGTTCGATAAAAAATTTAATTTTTGAACAATTTTTTTATTTTAAAACAACAGATATATTTTTTGCGAAATTGAAAAAAAAAGTTTGAAAAGCAAAAAATTGTCATATTTTCAATATTCTACAAGCCATGTTTGGCTGTTTGGAGGAGAATGGACAAATCCTTACTCTCTCAATTATAAATCAGTGAAAATTATCGAAAATCACCTCAGAAGCAGTCAGAATTGCAACACAGGAGAAAATCAGTGAAAAAATTTTCAATAAAAATAAATCAGTGAGAAAAATCACTGAAAAATCAGTGAAATTTATGAAATTTACTGAAAAGTCAGTGAAATTTATGAAATTTACTGAAAAATCAGTGAAAATTTAAAAAAATCTCAGAATGAGAGAGAACCAGTGAAAAATCACTGATTGACAGTCAGAATTGCAGGATCGGAAAAATCAGTGAAATTCACTGATTTTCAGCAATTTTTTACTGATTATTCGAAGAATTTCACAGATTTTTCAGTGAATTTCATAAATATCACTGAGTTTTCAGTGAATTTTCACTGATTTCCAGTGATTTTCTTTCACTGACTTGCTTTCAGTGAAAATTTTTCACAGATTTATTACTGTACTTACTGCAATTCTGACTGTTTTCCAGTGATTTTTGATAAATTTCACTGATTCAAAAATGAGAAAGTAGTCCCAGCTGCTTTAAAAGTATTGCCACTGGCACGATGTGCGATACGAATGTTGCCAGCCCTGGATCATACAAAGCATTCAAAATTTAGGATTCATTTTTTAAAAAAACTTAATATACTCGTTAGAGTTTCGCAATATTTGGCATTTTCCCCCTCAAACGAGTGAAAAAAATTATTTCCATAAACCGGAAGAATAAAATTAATAATGCTCATTTTTAAAATGAAAGTCACCCATGTGAAACTAAGCAGAAAAACTCCCATACAGAGAATATTGCTCAAAATTTATAAACCATTTTTAACCCTTTAAATCAATCTACCTCGTTGGGAATTTTAATAATTAGAAATGTCCAAGAGTTCGGAATCACGCAGGTGACTCTATCACGTACGTATTACGTTCAGAATGTATCGTGACTAGTGGATTTATTAGCCGGGGACCAAATCGCCGGACTCATCGGTCCAGTAATCATATGGCCGACCTTGAAAACAGTTAATGACGTTCTGCCTCGGGCTTTACCTAGTGTAGTAAGGACCCATGGACACTCTTACTTATTTCACATTATAAACATTCACTCACATCGTTCATTTCAAACGGTTAATAATCATTGTTTAATACCATAGACAGTTAAACCAGCGCTCATCTTTATAACCGTACTAACCCTATATTCATTCTTCTTCGTTTAACAAAATAACAATTCTATTTATACTCAGGTATCCATAGTCCATTCCTTGACAAAAAAAAAACAACACTAATGTTTTCAAAATTACCTATTGAGAGTTTACCTTCGTCGCGTCGTCAAAATTCAGAAAAACAGACTGTGAATTTTCAAGTTCGACATACCAGCGTCACAGAGTTTTATTTCATCAACAAATAATAATATTGCATTACAAATTCACAAAATTACTGTACAGTAATTTGCTATCTCATCGACTAATTTGTTTGATAATTTACCTACCGTGCTAATGATGCATTACCAGAGAACTACCAGCCTCAATGTGAAATGACAGTCAATTCGTCAGCTGTTTATACAAACTAAGTAGCTCTGTCCACAAACTAATAGTGTGGTTTTGCCAGTTGGAAAAATTAGATTTTTGTCGAATACTTTTAACGACCGCATACCCCTTTCGTTGGTTCGATTTCTGGAGATGTTATAGCATAGTTTTGCTCTTTTAAATACGTAGGTAAATAATGTAGGTCAAAATAACCTCAGACTACTTAAAGTTTAAATTTATGAAATTACTGCGCTTAAAAATGAAATCAACGAGGATTGCGAAGTTAATCATAACAAAAATGGGCCATGGGGTCACCGAGCGGAAATGGAAAAATAAATATCAGTTTCCAATTTTCACAATTTTAATTTTCCTTTGTCAAAGATCAAAGGCTCGAAAGTCAATGAACAAAATTGAGAATTTACAACACCGAAGAAAATATTCGTAGCTGAAAATCAAAATCACCTAAGTTCAAATTCCAGTTTTCTAGTTTTCATTTTTATTTCCGATCAACCGATACAGTCACGGAGAAAAAATTTGAAATTGGACGAAATATTGACCTCGAAACCAAACCGTTATTGATTTTTCAACATTTTAAATTTATCATGAGTTTGGATTTGTTTGAACGAGTAAAATCAATTAGAACCTCGACGATGAAAAAGGGACTAGATTCAAAGAAACCATCCTAAAGTTATAATTTGTAATTCCAAGTAAAAAAAAAAAATTATGTTGGCTAATAAATAAAAAAAATTCATAGATTTTTTCCAAAAATATCTAAAAATGAACGGTTTTTATTAAGTACACTTTAATTTTTGGTATTTAGAAATATGTACCACTTTTAAACATTTTTTCTCAAACATTCACAAAATCAGGATGGGAACGGAAAACTTGAGAAAAAATAGAAAAAAATTATGAAATAGTCTAGAAAGCCAGTAATATTGTTTGAAGAAAGGAGCAGTCACCGTGGAAATGGACTAATTACTTGATAAAGTAATTCGACCAGAATGATGATGATACAATACATAATATTGTTATTGGTATGATTTTTTATAGCAGCTAGGACGTGAACTATTGTTGGCCTTGGCACTGAGGATGAGAAACGTCTGAAAACCCCCTTCACTCATGAGACAACTCAAAACTTACTAATTTGGGTCAAAATTCACCTAATATACCGTTATTACACGCGTTCCAAACCAGATTAATGTCTTATTTGCTAAATTCATAGAAAATTTGACACCATGGATATTATTAGCAACACTCAGAGTACTACAAAAAAATGTACTTGAAAAAAATTAGAATTTTACACTTGAATTAAAAAATTATTGAAATAAGTATAGGAAATTATTCAGTATTGCTATACTATTGATAAATCTTTCAGTTTCAGTCATCAAATCAATGGAATTTCCATTTCGAAAAAACATTTTTGAAATTTTGGATCGAACTTTCTTCTTCCAGTCAATCACACATATTTTTTCCAGCTCTACGAGAGGACGGGGAATCCCCCCTCACAAGGTCGAAATATCTTATAAGATGTTCAACAGAGTTTTTTCTTACTTTTCAAATATGATTTTTCAAAAAAAAATTGCTCTCGCTTCGCAAGGGGCAATAATTTTGTCTTCGGTTGCATGAAAAAAATCACGGACGTTCCAAAATCTCGTTATTTTTTGATTTTCAAGAGCAAAAATTTTGTAGGTACTCTTTCACTTATAAATCAGTGAAAATTATCGAAAATCACTGAGAAACAGTCAGAATTGCAGCACAGGAGAAAATCAGTGAAAAAATTTTCAATAAAAACGAATCAGTGAGAAAAATTACTGGAAAATCAGTGAAAATTCACTGAAGTCAGTAAAATTTATGAAATTAGCAGAAAAATCAGCGAATATTCGCTAAAAATTAGTGAATTTCGCTGTTGTTTGCCTATGTTGCAATTCTGACTGTTTATCAGTGACTTTCCACTGATTCAGAATGAGAGAGTACTTTGATTTTTTGCAACAATCAGAATTCTGGCTTCCTTCGTGTTTCGTTCTTCCTTGAGGAAATTCAAAAAATCCAGAGGTCGAAAAATTCATGCAACCCCCATCCGTTGAAAATCGACATGGACCTAAGGTAAAGAAAAATGAGACCTGCTTTCCTGAAAATCTTTCAATGGCCGACCACCCTCTAACGGATTTTTGTGACTTTTTTTAGCTCAATATTTAAAAAAAAAAAGATGCACTTCACATTGGAATACGAGACATTTGAAGCAATTTTATTGATGATTTATCGATTTTTGATGAAGTTTTTTCAATTTTTTTCATGAATTAAAATTTGTTATCGATATTTTGACCACTTCCATATTTTTTTCATTTAAACAAAGTTTTTCAAAAATTAAAACTTCTTCAGAATAAAACATATTGCAATCTTTTTTGGAAAATACGAGCTGGGGTAAATTTTCTCGCTTGCCGCAGTAACAGATCTAGTCACTCGTTTCTAAAATCGTGTTCTGGATTTGCGTTTGTTCCGAAAAAAATGGAAAATTACATTGCTGCAATTATTCTAAAGTTGGTAACATTTTTCGACTGTTTTTTTCAATTTTTTCGTATCCTTTTTTTTTTCAGCAAAAGTCAAGTGGTATTACAAGTGGTAACAATGACAATACGACGAATAATCACATTGCAACTCATAGCAAGAAAATTCTAGCAAGAGTGAGTAAACAGAAACACCCACAGCCGTAAATATGAGAGTTCCCTTCTCCTCGCAAAAAATTTGAAATTCAATTTTCAAGCTTCTTCCTTCTAATTATTCAAAAATACCATTTGAAAATTGAAGATGTGCTTTCCAAAGTGGCCTAATTAGATTTCTGAAAAAAGTCACTTAGTCAATTTTGAAGGGTTATTTATGTAGCTCGTAAAAATGAAATTTTTGGAATCGAGACTTTCGCCACATTTTTGGTATACCACATGAAGGGTACAGGGAAAAAAGCAGCCAACTCACTTTTTTTTCAAAAATGAGATAATTATATATTTTGGTAGATAATTCTAAGTAGAATATCATGACAAACTCCAATTTTTAAAATTTTCAAACTTGTGTCATGAAATTGTATTTAAAAATCCGCTGTAAAGGGGAAAAATAAGTAAGTTACGTAAAAATGAGAAAAAACCAAGTAAATCCCTCACGTGACCAATATAACTGCGTGCGCACCATCCAAAAGGTACCATATTATTTTTTATTTCATGAAAAGTTTCGTATTTATAATAAAATTGAAGGAATAATGCCGAATATTCTATTCAATTTCCTGGTTTTTAGTTTATAACTCGGGTAATTTTTGATATTTAATTTTCATCTCGAGATATGTTATTCTCAAATACAGGGTGTTTCAGGGTAGAAGTAAGGGATTCCAGGCAGTGACTAAGCGACACATACTGAGTCTTTGTAGGTATGTTTGCCTAGCCTCCGAACCGCAGGGGCTGATTTACAACAATTCAAAAAAATTGTTTTTTTCAATTTATAATTTTTTTTTGAATGAGCATAGCTTGCAAACCAAAATAGGTAGAGATTTGGAATTTGTTCGAGAGAAAAGAGAATTTTATCTAGATCACGATGGTCTGGTTGTTTTTCGTCTTAACAGATCAGGGAAGCAAGCAGCTGATAAAATAAACAGAAAAACGCTTGAAAAATGTGTGTCAAAACTTTCAATTTCCATCATTTTTGTTGAATTATTCAAAAATTTGTTCTCTTGACCGATCGATTAAATTAATGTTTCTAGAAGAAAAATGTTTGCTCTTTTTAATGGCGCAATCCCCACCTCTCCATCTTACTTAGATGAAAAGTTATGCCCATTTAAATTCTTGAAAATGATTATGGAATTTCAAAAAAATACTTCATTCTCATTATTTTTGAGAATTTAATTGGGCATAACTTTTCATCTAAGTAAGAAAGAGAGACGGGGTTTGCGGCGTTAAAAAGAGCGAGGATTTCTCTTTCAATGTTTCAATACTCTTTCGATTCTGCCACCACACGTTCTTGGTTTCGCTGAATAGGTATTTCATCAACTGCTTATCATAAAAATCTACACATACCTATTAATTTTTTTTAGAACTGATCTGAAATGAGAAATAATCGAGAAGGTCTGGAAGCAGCGACGCTCAATATTATCAGCCGAGCTTCTCTTTGTATCGAACTAAATGGTGGCCGATTCGAAGCTTTAAATTTTTTCAATAAAATAATTTTTTTGAATTTTTACATTTTTGTTAAGTTATTCAAAAACTTGTTCTGATTGCCCATTTAAGAAGTGGATATTATTGAAAAAGAAATGTATTCTCTTTTCAACGCCGCAAACCCCGTCTTTCTATCTTATTTAGATGAAAAGTTATGTCCATTTAAATTCTCAAAAATAATGAGAATGAAGTATTTTTTTGAAATTCCATAATCATTTTCAAGAATTTAAATGGGCATAACTTTTCATCTAAGTAAGATGGAGAGGCGGGGATTGCGCCATTAAAAAGAGCAAACATTTTTCTTCTAGAAACATTAATTTAATCGATCGGTCAAGAGAACAAATTTTTGAATAATTCAACAAAAATGATGGAAATTGAAGGTTTTGACACACATTTTTCAAGCGTTTTTCTGTTTATTTTATCAGCTGCTTGCTTCCCTGATCTGTTAAGACAAAAAACAACCAGACCATCGTGATCTAGATAAAATTCTCTTTTCTCTCGAACAAATTCCAAATCTCTACCTATTTTGGTTTGCAAGCTATGCTCATTCAAAAAAAAATTATAAATTGAAAAAAAAAATTTTTTTGAATTGTTGCAAATCAGCCCCTGCGGTTCGGAGGCTAGGCAAACATACCTACAAAGACTCAGTATGTGTCGCTTAGTCACTGCCTGGAATCCCTTACTTCTACCCTGAAACACCCTGTATATTACGCAACTATTGCAATATTTACATGCCCAAAAAATCTTATTAATCATTTTCACATCGTTTCAAACTTTAAAATTCGATTTTCTCGAAATTGGCCAAAAAAAAATTGACTGGTTCTTTCCCTGTACCCTTCACATACCAAAAATGTGGCGAAAGTCTTGATCTCCAAAAATTTCATCTTTACGAGCTACTAATGACCCTTCAAAATTGATTAAGTAACTTTTTTCAAGAATGTACTTGGGCCACTTTTGAAAGCACATCTTCAATTAAAGGTATGCAATTTTTATTGAAAAATACAACTTTTTGCAAAAAATTGACTTTAAAAATTTTTAACAAATTACATTCATGATGAAAATGTTATCTTTTAAGAATGTTTTTCCAAATCCATAATTTTTTACAAAAAATGTCGAAAATTTTTCAAGACTCAATTATTTTGATGAGTTTTTCAAAAATACATCTGAAATTTTTCAAAAAATACGAATTTTTTTGGAAAATTCAGCAATTTATTTTAAAATTTATCAATTTTTCAATGTAGGAAGTCGATTTATTATTATGAGTTGATGTGTACTTTTGGCATGAGCACTGAGCAGGGTACATTTGAAAATTTTTTAGGTTTTCAAAGAAATCCATTTTTTACAGGCCTTCTATGGGCCACATTCCGTTCTTCAGAAAAAAATAGCCCCGGTGTATTACATCATGTGTAACCCCCCCCCCCCCCACATTCACTGCCTAAAAGAAGTAAATTATTGATAAAACTTTGAAAGAAACCATTGAAATGAAAATGATCGATACATATTTGATAACACAAAATAAGAAAGTACAGTCATCTTTCAGGTCACTCATAATGAATGAGTTACTTCTGCCATAAGGCTGAGGCCTCGAATACATTCACACTTCACAGTTACTTACACGAACTGCAGCTAGAAAATATTTCAAAGGTAAGTAAGAATTTTTTTACAACTTGACTTATGGTCCTATTTACCTTCGTCGCCATATTAATTATGATTATACAATGATGTTCATAATTCATCACATGTAATATTCATCAGTGATACCGCACGTGAGTACTTCGACGCGAAAACTGTTAATGGAGAAAACCCAGGGGGAAAGTCGAATTGCGAAATTTGCAATACAGGATTGTTTATTATTATAACGCAAATAGTCAGTTACTTAGTCTACAGACACAGACGTACTACCTGTTGATGTCATAACAGTGATACGAGTATATCCATCTAGCTGAGCATTCATTCGGTTTTTATAAATATCCTTTTCTAACACGTACATCTACATATAGGTGGGTAACGTCAAAGCGAAATGGACAACAGGTAGGGCGGGGTGAATGAAACTAATATCGTTGTTACATTTAGTTCAGAGATAGGTTACACGAACGTGCGAGGATGTACATGTACGTATATTTTTTTAGTCAAACATAAATTATGCATTACTGAAACTCCACGTTCTCTCAACCTTTTTCAACTTGAAAACATCTAAATGAATGAAAAACCTACAGCTATATAGGTAGGGCGATCGCGATTGTGTGGGTTCGAACAATTTGTTGAAAAACTACGTACTACGAAGACGGAACGCGGAGGACGCCTTCGTATATACGCGGAGACCAACAATAGGAACGGCATCGCCGAGGCATTTACAATTTAGCCATCGTTTCTGTCTGTTTCTTGCGTTCAGCGATCAACAACGATGATGGTATATGGCGGATTTGAATTGCAACTAATACGCCGTCGCAATGGTAACTTTTATACAGAAATAGACGCGTGAACTCTAAAACGCAGTCTACAATGAATGATCATTGATGCGGAAAAAGTCACGATTACCTTTCACAAAAAAGAATACCTACTTTCTTATTCTCTTTCAAGTACTAACAACCACCGACTCCGGTATACCGCATCAATGTAACAGGTCAACGGCATCAAAAATAAAACAAGCCGAATAAAATTAAATATTTCCCCTCTTCTATTACCTCCATCTAGGTACTTCCAACAATCGACTCGTCTATTCTATGCCACTGCCGCGTAACCCGAAATATATAAATTTTTTCAGACTCTGATAAAACGCAATCGACCTTTTAGAAACAAAATTGCCATATTCTTGATTTTTTTAATCGATTGTGTATCGTAATTGCGACGTTAAAACTAATGAGTCGAGTCATAAAACACGTAATTCATTGGCATAAGGGTAAATTTTTTGAGGGATAATGAAATAAAAATACATACGAGAGTGTTTTTGAAAAAAAAATTATGAAACGTCGTTACCCAACGACGAATAAATTTTTATAGCGTTTAATTTTCACTTTAAATAAACCGCACATTAAAAAATCTTTTTTGTCTTAATTAATATAAAAACCAAACGATTACGTTACTTGCATTATAAAAATGTTCAATTAAGTAAGCTCGGTACTCGTATGGACGACATTAATCTTCCGTAATAAGTTTTCACAAACAGTGTACCTAAATGAGTCAACGAACTGGTAACGATTAAAGCAGTGGCTCGGAAAGTGGCACAAAGGGTATATTGTATCCCTCAAATTAGCTGACAGGGTGCAAAGTATCAATTATATTCCCCAAATAGCATAAAATAGAAATTTCCAAAGTATCTAAAAATAAAAAAATTATTTTTATAAACATTAAAAATTCAATTTTTTCAAATCTTCGCTCTCAGTGCCTCGCTCGGGCATGCACAAAATTATATTCCTATAGAATATTTAAGACGGAAATATGAAAAAAAGTTCCCTTTTACCACCTTCCCATAAATTCTTCTGGAATTTCAAGTCTGCACACTCACTTTGTACCCTCTGAAAAAAAAATTTCCGCCGTCACTGGATTAAATGGTGTTTTACACATAAATGGGTTACAGTTAACCAGATTTTTCCAGAGGAACCCAAGTCATCGAATTCCACTATATAGAGCCTTTAAAGGAAAAATATTGATACCTTCACCCAAACCCAGCCATGGTCTCAGCCGAATTTGGTGAAATTCTACCTAATAAAGTTTTAGAAATTCTACTTTTTTAAATCAGTGAAGGGAGTGAGCAGGATACACATGCAGATTAAAAGATAATACTCTCTCATTCTGAATCAGTGAAAAGTCACTGATAAATAGTCAGAATTGCAGCACAGGAAAAATCAGTAAAATTCACTGATTTTCAGCAAATTTCACTAATTTTCAGTAAATTACACTGATTTTCAGCAAATTTCACTGATTTTTAGCAAATTTCACTGATTTTTCAAAGATTTTCACTAATTTTTCAGCAAATTTCATAAATTTTACTGGCTTTTTAGTGAATTTTCACTGATTTTCCAGTAATTTTTCTCAATGATTTCAGTGAAAAAATGTTCACTGATTTTCTCCTGTGCTGCAATTCTGACTGCTTCTCAGTGATTTTCGATCATTTTCACTGATTTATAATTGAGAGAGTAGATGGACGAAATTGATAAATGAGTGGGGCCCTAGGATTAAAAGGAAAAGAGGAAGGCAGAGGGCAAAATAGAGAGACTCGAAAACCACATCCATTAAAAACAACTTATTTGAAAGAGTAGCAAGTGACCGGACTGAATGGAGGCAATTGAGGGAGGTCTTTGCCCAAAGTATGGGCCTAAATTTAATTTAAGCACGTAATATTACATTTGAAAAGCTTAAAAATACTTCCACCCAAACTCCAGCCATTGTCTCTAAATCTTAATCAGTCAAATTTAGTGAAATTTCATCTTTTAAAATCAGTGGGAATAACTTTGACTGAAAATAGGAAATTTTCACTGATTTTTTACCAAAAATCACTGATTTCATCGTCAATTTTCAAGTACAAAATCAGTGAAAAATCACAGATTAAAAAAAGGCAGAAATTCGATAAATTTGACTGATTTAGATTTATTCTTTACACTTTGAATATAAATCTCGTGAAGGGATAGAAATGGCCACTTTACCGGACAGTTAAAAAGATACAACGTTGTATTAAAATCATCTCACAAAAATTGAATTGATGTGCTATTTTATCACAAATTCTTCATTTTATCGGTCAATTTATAAATGCTATCAATGAAACTTGTGCTGAAATTGGGTTTTTATCCCTTCAGAAAATTTATACCCCAAGTCTTTAAATCTGAATTTGTGAAAGTTTTGTGAAATTCTACCTTTTTGCATCTGTGAAATTTATTTTCACCAATTTTTCGGTCATTTTCTAATTTTTCATGGTCATTTTTTCATTTTTCAGAAAAAAATCAGTAATTTCTAACTGAAAAATCGGTGAAAAAGGCATAAATGCTACTTCAAGTAAATTTTGATGGAAAATTTTTCATTTTTTTCAAAGGTACCTAAGTCATCAAATTCAACTATTCAAAGCTTTCGAAGGAAAAATATCAACTGATGATCTACATTTATTCATGTACTCCACCCAAACCCAACTCTTTTCACTTGAATCAGTGAATTTTCACTCATCAATCAGTCATATTTATAGCTAGTTTGGCTGATGAAATAGACAAAAATTTCATAACTAACGAATTAGTAAAATTTCATAGTAAAATCAGTGAAAATTTCCCGACTTTATCAATAAAAATAAGTGGTTGAATCACTAATTTTCATTGATTTGACAATGAAATTTCACCGATTCTTCAGTTGCGCAATTTTATCTATTTCATCAATCAAATGTGCTGAAAATTACTGATTCGCGTTTAGATAGAAGCTACAAATGAGGTAAATTTTGATGGAAGATTTTTTTTCAACGTCTTGGTCCGTCCACGTCGTAAAGATATTCGCGTCGAACGTAAACATAATTCATAAAGTAGGTAAATACTCGGTCGTTTGAAATATTTGCGGAATTGTTTATTCGAGAAAATTTTCGAAACGTAACTCCGATCGATAAGATATGACGGCGAAAGTACGTAGACTATAAAATTTCGTGTGTCAACGAACATCTCGCATGCGGGCGTATTGCCACGAGCAAGCAGAGCAACTGATTCTTCGCCATAATTTTTTTTTTTATCAATTTATGTAAACTTTCACAGGACACAATTCAGCCAAACATTAAGACCGATTAAAGAGAACGAGGCAAAGAGGGCAGACGAGATGTTAATTAGTAAGCTAACAATACCAGAGACGAAATAATCATGCGAGCCGAATTCGTCTCTGCAGCGTGAATACGTCAAACTTCAAACGAGAATTGGTCGGATCAACGATTTGAACACAAAAACAAGACAGAAAGATGTATGCGCTGCGCCAAATTATTTCCCACAAGATCACCTTGCTATCTTGTTGTAGGTATTTATCCACATTTAAACTGGCCTCGGGTATTTCGGCTTACATGTTCGAGTACTTTTTATATGTATACAGGCACGTGGCGTTGAGTAGACGTCAACAATTTAACATAGGACTAGTGCGTGAGTAGAGACAGCATCGGTCAGGGTTTTTCCTTCGGTAGTAAAAAGGATTACATGTGTAAGTAGCAAGTAGCTGAATACCGACAGCGTTAATTTTAGGATACGAGAAACGGATTTGATACACCGCAAAAGTAGATAAACATAGAAATTATTCTATGTAGCGGAAGAAAAAAATGTCCCAAACCGCACGACTTGAACAGGACTTTTCCCAAACTTTTCACGATTTCTTTTTTGGAGAGGGGCAAAATTTTCCTCTTTGCACAATTTTTTTTATCAGATGAAAAAAATCAATTGGAAAAATTTCAATTCAATTTTAAAATTATGAAATTACAAAGGATAAGAATAAATCAAAAACTTTGGTTTAATTGAAAAAAAAAGGAAGAAAAACAGGAAATTTCAGCTTTTTTGACAAAAAATTAGGACAAAAGCAGAACATCTGAATGCAAAAGCAAATAGCAGGACTAGCTGGAATGTTAAAAATCTTGATATACTTATTTGATAGGGCCCTCGTTAATATTTTAAAATGTAATCCTCAATGGATCAGAAGATCAAAACATCCTGCAGTGAAGGGAGAGCGAGTTTTTTGTTCATAAAACATAATTTTTGTCAAAACCGTCACAAAGAATCATCAAAATGAAAAAATGTACACAATAAAATATCTGGACTAGGGAGATCTGCTCTACATTATTTTTTTAATGCTCTAGGCTCCAAGTGTGAACAAAGAGGAGAAAATGAGACAATTTTTCAAACCAGTTCAACAAATACAGTTTCATCATTTGGAATTGAAATATTTTTCTTTATTTTGTTCAATGAGTATTTTCAATTTTTATATCTGGTGCTTTCTTACTTCTCTCCCCTCTTCTTACTTGAAATGTCTAGCAGGATTCTCGTTAAAGTTCAAGTGCATCATTTGCCTTTTATTAAAGAACCTTATCAATCGAAACTTTAAAACCTCGTATCGATTTTTTTGATCGAATTTTATTCAAATTTCTTGATAAATTAGCAAAAATTTCAAATTTGAGGAAAAATAGGCATAATAAAAACAACACTTCGTTTTTGAATACTAGCTGTATTGCTCAAGGTAAAGATTATTTGGTGTATTTTTTTTTCAATTTTCTTCGTCATCATGATTCTTTGAACTTTCGTTTGTTATTTTCGAATTTTTTCAAAAAATTTGTTCCAAGAAACTGTGTCAATAATTTTGCCTTTATTGTTGTTTTCGTTTAGGTATTTTTGTCGAAAAATTTAATTGAATTAATTTTTTCATTAAAATTTAATGATTATTAGCATTTTGTTGATGATTTGTTTTTTTAATGTCAAAAAGATAATTGTATCTATTAAAATGTGTTCCAAAAAGTTTTCAAAAATTTTACTTTCACTGTTATTTTTTATTTTAGTCAGAATTTTCAATTAAATTGAATTTTTCATTGAAGTAAAGTAATTATTTTGTATTTTGCTGTGTGTTATTTACTTTTCCAACGCTAAAAGGGTAATAAAAAAAGAACTTTTCAAAAATGGAATATTAAGTAGTGAACTGAAACTTTGGTAAGTAATATTTTCGCCCTTGAATGATACCATAACCACAAATATATAAAAAAATATAGTAAAAAACGACTTATTAATTCAGCGACATCATTTCAAATTAGAGATGAAGCAGAGTTGCAAATTTTAAGTATAAATTTTTTCTCTTCAATTTCAGTTTCAACATTTCAGTAAGCATTAATAATACTTATCAAAAACTCGAAAGCCAAAAAACTGTATCAAAAATTTATATTAACAAGAAAAAAACTGTAACTGGAAATCATTGACGATTGGATTTCAGATTCCAGTTTTTAAGTTTCTCAAAACTTATTAGTTCTGGTTTCAATTTTTCTGTACTGTAAAAACATTAAATTTTGTTCATACATCGATATTATTGACAACTGAGATTTTCATTTAAGTCGATTTCACACACTGAAATAAAAATAGAAGAAATTATAATACCTACCTATTAAATTCATTTTTAAATTCAACAGAGACAAACCGAAATGGTTTTCTGTGGGAGAGGGATCAAAACTTTAAAAATTTCCCATTAAAATTGATTCTTTTCAATTTATTAAACTCCTCCAAACAAAATTTTCTCCATTATTTCTGATTGCCTTAGAAAAAGGTCATCATTTCCGAAAATTAAACAACTCGAACTTCCAGAAGTTGTTTGTGACTCTCAAGTTTGAAAATTTAGCTATTTGAAATACACTTTTAAAATACCAGAAATTTGAATATGTAAATTTTTCGTGACTTCACTTCAAAATTCAGGCGTATAAAAATATGGAAAAAATCAAAAAACTTATACTTTATGTGAAATTATGCACTTTTTTTGTTCAAAGTTTATGGTCTTTTATCGTCCTATTTTTTCACTTTTCAATACAACGAAAATTCAAAATACTATTATTTTATGTAGATTTATCGAGTTTTTACAGCACTACAATTTTCCATCATGGGAAGTTAATTCTCATAGCCTTTTAAGGTGATAGAGTAGAAAACACTAAAATAATCAAGTACGTGAAATCTACACCAATCCTTATCAACATTTTGCAAAGCAAATAGGTACCATAGTTTTTTTTTTCAGAATCGTTCGCCTGGAATTTCCAGCACTCGAAATTGACCAAAAATTTTCTGAATTTTCTAAAGTAATTTTAGGTAAATTAAAATAGATAATCGAATCCGCCATACCATTCGAATCTGGAAATTTTTCATTTCGAATGATTTTTTACACTTATAATATTGTATTAAAAAATCATAGATCCTCAGATCGCAATTTTCATAAGAATTTTGGAACCAAAACCAAAAATAAAACATCAACTTCGAACGAAACCAAAAAGATAAGCCAATGCCAACAAACGCACAAATTCCTAAAATAACAGCAAATTATTATTTATTTTTTTTTATAAATCAATCGTGCAAACAAACCGAAATTCATGCCTTCAATCTATCACAAGTCCACAGCCACACACACACACGAAAACCTGACCAGTATAGCTAAAGCAAAGGAGTCAATACCCTCTGGGTGATTGGTTTGCCCTCTTTACAAAATTTCTTTACGCAATTTCTATTCTGTGACAACACCTTATTACATCCAATTTTACATAATTTTGTGTTCAAATTTAGCATAAATTCAAGAAACCTTGAAATCCCACTAATTTCATTCGCTATCACTCCTTCACAGGTAGAATTTTCTCATCAATTTTCAACACTTCTGTCTTCTCTAGCGCATGTTCATTTTTTCCGTTGAAACAGATAAACAGGAGAAAGAATTTCATTGGGCTACCACACTCGAATAAAAACTCCTACGAAACGTTTAAGATTAATCGTTGGACCAGCGTTAATTCTATCTGGGCGGTGTTTTAATCAGAGCTTGCGCACCAGATAATAATTACTCGTACATTCGTATATCTAATTACCTATAAATAAAAGATAAACGAATAAATCGAGTTCTTGAAATGGTCCAATGATAACCAACGTCTATCAATAATGGGAACCAATTTTAGTTAACACTATAGACAATTCAGACCTAGGTATTTTTCACATACCACTTTCGTCTCTTCAAACAGGCTTCTAATTCCAATCCACAGGTCAAATTTAAAAATTTCAAAGAACATGGAACCGCGAATAAATACCTAGTACTTTTAAATTCTAACCGAAAGCCATCATCAACTAATACCTTATTATTTCTAACGTGTTATCAACATCAACATCGCTATCAATATACCAACATAATCCAGGATTAAGTCCTAGCATTGTAGAGACTTCACAAATTGAAAACTACAGCCAGAGGTATACCATTGGTGGGATTTTTTCCCAAATATCCGTTTGTATTTAGGTAATAGTGATATGCATACGACATGACATACGTAAAACGCTGATAATGCGATACACAAAATTCGCTCGATCGTGAAAAATATTCGTTACGTGTATGGACATAGTTGTTAAAGTAGATATACTTAAAAAAAAAAAAAAAAAAAAAAGCAAGTATCACATGCCAAGTGTAGCATTTCGACGAATTCTACGGTAAAAATGGAATACCAGTAACTGGCAATATGCTTTATCTGGGTATTAAATTAAATTGATAGTGAATTTCAAATCTATCTATACTTATTCAAAATACATAAAAAATATAAGCCTCATTTCTACGAATTTCTTTGGTACCTATAATAATTTCAATCCATCTCGTATAAGAATTTGTAGGTCAAGGTACTTGGTATATACCTATACTTCGGATACAAAAAATGAAAACAATCGAAAGAAAATATTCTTTATAAACTCATCAACAGCGATTACATTTCGCTGAATAACAAACCCACTAGGGTGATTGGAATTATGTACGAACTTCGAAAGGAACGAAAAATAAGAAACCGTATGAAACAAAAGATAAAATTTGTGAAGTCTATTATTTATTAATTAATCATTAAGGGTATGCATTGAGTTTGCCAACTGATAAGAATTTCTTTGCTGGTATAGCTATAGCTAGATGGGCAAGTGATGAAACCTGATGGCTGATGACATTTATCAATACCGAATATCTCGGTGAAATTGGCTCTTTCGAGGTATTTAAACGAAGATTTTATACAATGGAATACTTTTTAAACCTGCAGTGTGATAAGAATAATTATGACAAGTTTTAGGATTTTTCCCGAAAAGAAGTCTGCTCTTTAAATCCTAAGCAGTCAAACGTTCTAAAATTCTGCCTTTTTGAATTGATGAAATTAATTTCACTGAAAATCAGTTCAATTAAAATTTCAACAATCACTGATTTTTCAGTAAATCCACTATTTGTCAGAAAAAATCAGTAATTAGGAGAAAATCAGTGAATTTTTTTTCACTGAAAACAAATCAGTGAAAGAAAAATCACAGGAAATCAGTGAAAATTCACTGAAAAATCAGTGAATTTCACTGATTTTTCCTGTGCTGCAATTCTGACTGTTTATCGGCGATTTTTCACTGATTTGGAATGAGAGAGTATGCTCTCTAAACTTGAATCAGACAAATTTTCTAGAATTCTGCTTTTTTGAATCAGTGAAATGAATTCCCCTTAAAATCAGGTCAATCGAAATACCAAAAATCACTAATTTTTCATTAAATTCACAATTTGTCACAAAAAATTAGTAATTTTTGAAAGAAAAATAAGTGAAAGTCACAAATTTTCTGTGAAATTTACTTCATTGATTCAGATTTAGAGAATGAGTATTTGAAAGGAGAGGTGGTAGGGATTCATTATTGATAAGAGCATAGTTTAATTATTTTTAAAATTCAAATTATGATCGATCATATGGATATAGAACCATTGAAAAATTTTTTGAAAGGGATCTGAAATCTGAAACCCAAAACTTTTCTTTCAAGATTGACCTTGAAACCTAGGAATCGACAAGTTGATTTTCCCACCAAATTTTTCGAACCTATCAAGAAAGGGTGAATCTTATTTTGCTCTAACTGATTATTTTTTTAAATTTTCGCAATCAAAATTCTTGAAATTTCTCAACTTTTTCTGCAAAATTTTACGATTTGGTGAAGTGGCACGCCAACGTGATTTGAAATCTCGTCATGAATATACATTGAAAGACACGAAACCTTTTCTTAAGACCCATAGCTATTTTTCCCACAAACATTTTCTCTCATCGTTGGTAATTGGGTATTCGGATGTTTCAATTTTTCATGTCTTTGTAGCCGATGCTAGCGAAAAGAAGACATCGAGGACTGATTACTTTGTAATACTCAATGAACTTTCTTATGCTTGTTCAATTTATACTTCGCTGTGAAGTATTTAATGAACTTCTGAAATACATTGGTTAAAAATTACTGAAGGTAAAAAACCTAAAATTGAAGGCTGTCTGCCTTTATTTTTTGAAAATTGAAAAGTATACACAATAAGACATCTTAGGAAATGTCTAAAATCGAACGAAGCAAGGGCGAAAATTTTGTCAAATCAAAATTTCAAATAGAAAAAAAATGAATATTTAATGTCAATATTTTAAACAAAAAAACCGAGAGGGTAAAATTTTCAGCAAATTGAAATTCGATAGCAAAAAAAATGTTTTTAAAGACATTATAAATATTCACGTTGAGGAAGAAAAATTGCCTGCAAAGTGAAGGAATTTTTTTTAGAAAACCTAAATTTTGAATTAAACAGACATTATGAGGTATAAAAAAACAAAAAAAATCCGACCCCTGAGTAAAAAAAGTGATACAAAAATTTTGAAAAATTGAAACTACTAAAATTTTAGAAAAATTTCTACTTGAAATAATACAAAATAAAGCATTCTGAACGAATTTTTCATCATTTTTGAACTACTTCTTCCCCATTTGCCCAAGTTATTGTAGAATTTTCTAATTTTTTACCAAATGTCTCAACTTTTCACCGATGGAATTCGCCTAAAGGGCGAAATAACCTCATAGGTACTCTCGTTCGTCTGGCCACTGCTGACCGTGAAACTCGAGGATCGTCAACGATCAACTTATAAAATTTTTCGAACCAAACGCACAATTTCTAGATTACTGAACCAAAATCCCATTATAAAGTGTTCACAGATACTTGAGATACTCCACAATTTCCACACTAATGGATTATTTCGAAACCGAAATCATAATTCTAGTCCCACAAAGAAAGCCCAGCCAGACCTCGTAACTACCCAGGAACCATTCAAACGTTTTAGAAAGTATTCGCAAAAGAACAGTTCATTTCGTAGAATAGCAAATCGTCTTTTTCGAACGTTAAATGTACCTATTCAATAAAGGAGGGTCGTTGGAGTTCTTTCGCAATACAAAATAGTGCCGTTTTCATCTACCCAGTGTTATCGTCGCCGATTTACCTATGCTTCCTTCAGGTTCTCTTGAGTGTATATTATTGTCTCGTCAAACAAGTATTTTCGTTACAGAAATACAAGGAATGTAATTTTTTTCGGGATTTTCGCTGTACGAACGTACACGGATAACGTGTGCAGCCTGTCACACCTAACTAAGCTTAATATCAACAAGTTGTATCGATCACATTGTATATTTTAGTCCGCGCAATCGTTTTAGATTTTCGTGTGAATAGTAAGTACACATATGATCAGATTGAAGCTACCAGTATGTTCATTGTAGGCAGTGAAATACCAGCTCGATGATTCAAATTACAGGTAATCCTTTTTTGAAAATAAATAATCGAACTCCAATTTGAAATATTGCCGAAATAAAAATCATTGATAAGAATGTATCTCGTAAACACTCCCAAAAATTACACGATTTTATAAAAATTTAATGGGGAAAATGATTCGATCATGAAACTAGCGGCCAAATGAGGTGAATATGTTAGAAAGATAGAATAATGTACAGTACAAGACGATCTAAAACTTACCGAATATCCGACACTTTCTAGTGCATAAGACAGAGTAACCTATCGCACTGGCCTCCGACTATACTTATAGAAAAAAACTTCACACAATATCACAAATAAATCGCGTTTTATCAAAATAATAACACCCGGTTGTAGAACTAAAATATGCAGGTGACAATTACATTAAATATTTCGATCGGTAGAATAAACCAAATAAATAAATAAACCGATAATATTGAAGTTTTAAACGAAAATTCATAAACTAGTTAGACGTGGTACTTTCGAAACGTACAACGTACACAACGCGATAGCTGACTTATTATGTACGGGCAGGTAACTCAGGTAAGCGTGTTACCTGTTTCAAAGAGGTTAACATTTAGGTAACTGGGGAGAGATATTCCACCGGTTGGTTGTATGCGATCAGTGGTCGCCAAAAATTGGGCATTGCGCGCGCGTCCCGCTGAGTGCGAATGGTAATATCAACATCGATACAGGAGAGTAAGAAATACTAGAAAGTACGATACACATTTTTGGAGAAATTGAAAATCAAGTATTTTAAGCCGCGGTATCGGTATTTTTGAAATCCCAGGTGCTTTGATTCGAGTATCGAAATTCGAGAGGTTGAAATTTTCAATTTTTTTAATTCTTTAAAGGTTACGAGACGTTATGCTGATCTAGATTTTACGTATCATCGTTACTGATGATGGAAAAATTAAAAAATCAGTTCATCTTAGGTGTTTTTTTTACTGGATCGGAAAAATTAAAATTAGTGCTATTTTTCTTGCCATTTTTCTGGCTTTAAATTTAAGCTCAAAAAAGAACCCTCTTTTTATCATTTCTATTAAAAAATTTAAGGAAACAAGAAAATGTTAAAAATTCTCGCTTTTTGTAATAAAAACATTAAAATTTTTGTTACTTTATGGTTTTCTTGCTACTAAGGTAAAATTTTGTTTTTTTTTCTGGGTTTTCTTGTCAGTAGACACCATGGTATAATTTAAATACACCAAATCAAATGATATCATTGTACCTATCACTCATCAAAATAATTTTTATAGGCATTAATAATTTTAAAATATGCTCAATTTTCAAATTTTAATGTCACGCCGAAAAATTGTTTTCATCTTTACTACACTACCATAAAAACTAGAAATCATAAGCGAGTATTTTAGGTACCAGATGTGGATACACACCAGACATCACATATTCAAAGAAAGTTTGATCCTCTGCCTATGTTTTTATCTACACTTGAATCTTAAACATCTCATTATTAAAAGTAACAGCAGCCTATATGCATACTCCACCTGCATAGTGCCTATTTGTATCTTAATGTAGGACAGAATTTACAATATTGCATAAGTTCAAACACTACGAGAAAATCTATCGTTGTACTGAAATTTAAAAATGGCAATGTTTTACTTTCAGATTTGTTTTCATTTTTTTTGAAAATAAAAATTCATAGTTTTTAGGGAGGTCGAGAAAAAAAACTATAAAGCGAAAGTGATCCCATTCAACTTTCTAATCCAGGGCAAGCAAGAGGATGCCTGAATTTTTCTACAAAATGGTTGAGGGCCTGTACAGGCTTCAAAAAACATTGGAGCTTTTTAAAAACTTATAAAATTTCAAAAAACACTGAAAGGCCTATAAGAATAGAGAAGCCAGATTTCGACCAGGTGCCTAATTTCGATCACCAGCTGATTTCGGCCAGCGATGCCTCATGTGATAGAGAAAAAAAATTCTCATTCATTTTTTACAGAAAAGTCGAATGAGACCAAAATCGTAACCCAGAAGCGAAAATTCGCGAAGTTGGAGGCAAAAAATGATTTTGAAGCGGTCAAAATAAAAATTGTCGATACTTTCACTGTGCTTCGCGGAGAAGTATTAATTTCGATTACAAAAATTAACATTTTTAATTCAAGTTGAAATTTTAAAGAATTTATGTCAATAATTATGTACTCAAGTAGTTTCTACGTAAATTGAAAAAAAATACAAAAAATTTCTATCAATTTTTTTATGAGTGGTTTTCTAATACCGACCACACTGAAAAAAATGAGAAATGAAAAATAAATAAAAAGTGTTAAAAAAATGAGAAATTTTATCAAAAAAGAGATAAATTTCATCCAAAAATAAATAAATTTTATCCCAAAAAAATGAATTTTATTCAAAAAAATAATAACGAAACATCGTTCACAAAATTGGCAAAATTTATTCTAAAAAAATAATAATATTTATCGCAAAATTTGGTAAAATTGATTGCATAAAAATAAATTTTACCAAATTTCGCGATAAATATTATTATTTTTTTAGAATAAATTTTGCCAATTTTGTGAATGGTGTTCCGTTATTATTTTTTTGGATGAAATTTATGCATTTGTTTTTCTAGTGCACCTGTACATAATAGCGAACCTCGTGATTTTCTCATTTTCGATTTCTGTAAATATCTTTGTTACGAACCCATTTCAAAATCAACAAATTTTCGAGAAAAATTTCTTTAAAAATTTCTTTTTGAAAACTTGGTCAAAAAATTTTGGTTATTACATAATTTTAAAAAATTCACAATCACAAGAATTTGAAAAAATTTTAAAAATACATTTCTTCTAAAATTGCTAGTTTCAAAATTCTTGATTAAAAATTTGTGTACGATTTGGTAAGAGGTGTATTGAAAATTTTGATTTGAATATTTTTCGGGGGAACAAAGGCACTTGAAAATGTTTGCACGAGAGTCCGCATTCACTCTCATCGGGTTTGTTTCAATCTGTCTAATTAGCATCACCTACTAAATCAAGTGAACAATTTTCAGAAAACGTATTGCACCACTTTGGATTAAATTTTTTACATATTGCATCAGATCAATGAGATGAAACGAAAGAAAAGTACCCATCAAGTCTTGCCTAATTTTTTTCACCTCAACTTCAGGTTCATTTTGATTTCACAGTGCACTGTTTTTTTAAGACCATGAGGAAATAGTTGAAAACAACATTTTACTTCACAACTAAAATTGAGATTTGAATCAGTGAATTTTATCAAAAAACACTGAAAAACAGTCAGAATTGCAGCACAGTAATAAATCAGCGAAACATTTTTCACTGAAAGCAAGTCAGTAAAAGAAAATCACTGGAAATCAATGAAAATTCACTAAAAACTCAGTGATATTTATGAAACTCACTGAAAAATCTGTGAAATTCTTTGAATAATCAATGAAAAATCACTAAAAATCAGTGATTTTTCACTGATTCGGAACGAGAGAGTAGGTAGGTCTAGGTACTGTAGGTAGTAGGTAAATATTTCAAGTTATAATTACTGCAAAAGTAGACTTAAAATCTTACAAGTGGGTGAATAGGTATTGAAAAAAGAAAAGGTTTTCAAAAAATTTAGAAGGTTAAAAGAAATTGCGTTCAATAATGAAATTTCCCCAAAAAGACAAAAATCCTAGGTGCGAGTACCTTCCGTTCATCCTCCCTCCTAAACGGGTATTTCTTAACTGATAAAATGACGCTCCAAAAAATTGTTTGTTTCACAGTCTGATAAAACTACGTTTTCAGGGAAATTGCAATAACTACATATTTTTTGCTAAAATACATGTATTCCATTTTCCAAAAAAGTCATCACATATAAAAACTTTCCAACTTTTTGCGACTAAAAATTCAATTTTTTCAAGAGATTTCCATAATATTTTAAATGCAAAGGTTGACAGTAAAACATGCGAAATTGCGAATTAATCTTTTATACTCTTCTCAAAAGATGATTTCGGAAACGACTTTTTCGGTCTAAAAATCATAAATTCTTACACGTGACTTGATTTTTCAATCCAATTCAAGATTCGGCTGTTGTACCGTTTTCCGAAGTCAGGGAAAAAATTGACCCAAAAAGAAAATTCCCAATTGAAAATTCCTACCTGGCACCATTATTTTTAGAAAAAAACGTTATAGTCATAACCTCTATACTTATTCGAAAGACTGCCTCGATTGTAGAAAATTACCGAACCGAAGAAGAAACTGCAATGTAAAAGTGGAAAATCACATGCCATTTACATAATGCGTTCGATGGGTTAAAAATAGAGCACTGTGGCCACACAAACAACAATTTATCGAAGATCATTCTTAAATTATTTTCGCTACAATTACAACTTTGAAGAACTTGTAATTATACGTTTCTCATCAAATTGGAATTACCAAGGTATAGATTTTCGCACAGACATAGACAGGCACCCTATTACATCTGGACGGGTAAGCACTTTTTTTGCACAAGAAATTAGGTGGTCGAATACCTACGCATACAAAACTACTTCTTATGAAACATGATCGATACGAGATTTAATTCGATTTATGGTTTGAAATTCATAGATTTATTTCGAGAATGTTTCAAATGATCAGTCATAGGTATTCAAATACGAAAACGAGTACGCTTATATTTCATAGCGACCATCATATAAAAACATATGGTAATCTACTTTTTTTTCTTGGTAAAATTATTAGACACTGATCTCCATATTTGAGCTGATTATGTTGATACAATGGTTATCGCCGTTATCGGTCACAACTGAAATTACTTTTTTCAAGGAGGACCCAGAATGGCGGAAAATGGTCAAATTTGAGTTTGGGAGATCGATATTTTTAGTAAGGAACTCAATTTCATCAGGTTTAGAGAAAAAGTTTTTTTAAAGAACATTTATACTGAAAAAATGCATTTTTAAATTTTCAAAAATTCGCTAAAAATTGATATTTCAACTTGAGTAACTGAAATTTACAGGGGTGCTAACTCTTTCCAAAAATCGAAGTTCCGTTGTAATCGAGAAGGGGTGGACGATTGAAAAGGGAGTTTTTTTGGAGTTGTCAACTTGAAAAATTAAAGATTTGTGAAAAATGGATTATATAGAGGTACGGTGATCTCAAGGTTGCCAACCGAGATTTCGAAAAATCACTATTTTAACCCAAAAAAGATCACTAAAAATCACAGTAGCCAATGTGTTCAAAAATCACTAAAATTACTGTTTTGTTTTTTCTCCAGAATTCGTTTAAAAATCACTTTATCACATGTATCCATGCTCAAAAACCACATTATAAAAGTAAGTAAAAAAATGTCAAAATAGCCAGAAATGGATGTTTTTCAATTTTTTCGGACCTTCTTTTTAGCACTGAGTTTAATGATTTCAGTTTTTCTCAATCTTGTCAGGACTTTTTCCAATGTTTAGTTTTTCGTTGATTTTTTGAAAACACAGCTTACGTCTCTTTTTCAAATACTTTTCATCAAAAATTACAAAAATCACTGAAAATTGAAAAGTAGACCCGACAAACCGTAAAAAATCACCAAAATCACTAAAAAATCACAAAGCTTTATCAAAACCTGAAAAATCACTGATTTTAGTGGAAAATCACTGAGATTGGCAACGCTGGGTGATCTCTGAAGTACTCCGCTGTTCCAGCCTCTTACCCTCATCTCCCGAACAACATTTCTTCCAATTTTTCCAACAAGCCCCTCTCCTTGACATGAAAATTTTTTCAAAATTTTTGAAATCCTTGCATTAATTTTTGAAACTTGCAGTAGGTGTTTCTGCACATGATGAGAATTTTAAAAAAAGATCTCCTTGTCAGTCACGATGCAAGGCATATTTTTCAAAAACAAATTTCACATAAAATATCCAACAGGCAGCAACATTTTGGATACTAAACAATAATTCTAATTCATACTACACATTAGATACACAATAATTTGAATATGGAGACGTTTCCATTTGAAGCAGATATTGCAATTTTAGCGTGGTCATTTCAATTTTGGAAGCCATTTTAATTTGACAGCCTATAAAAAGAAAGTAAGTTACAAATCTAGTTTTGAAGATTATAATTTTTTTCACTGATTTCTTCTTTTCAGTTAGTGCGGATGAATAAGTTATTTATTAATTTGAAAAAAATCAGCCTACTCGACCCCCTCTCCACGTGGGAATTTTTTTAAAAAACGTTGAAAGACAAGGAAGAAATGCCTGTTAACAATACAAATTGAGATTTTTCGAAAAGGTTGGGCTTTGTATGTAGAACCAAAGCACTGATGCTTTTTCTTCTTATTTAGAAAAAAAAATGTTAAAGAAAAAATACATTTTTTACTTTTTTTGATAATGTCCCTGCTGTACCAAATCTCCGTAATGTATGTCACATAAAATTGGGTATAAATTTCCGCCTTAGAAGGGTCATTTCTGTCACATGTTTGTACCCCATTTTATGTGCCATAAAAAATGGCACTTGTCAATGACACATGTCATGATCATGTGATGGCAAGTGCTACGGTTCATCGTTTTTTCTGCGCATTTAGCTGACATAAGAATGGGCCATAAATGGTGCCTTTTTCATGAAACATAAATGTCCCATCAATAAGGGTATGTTATGTGACATGAAGGTACAGGTTTTATGATGCATCGGTGCGTCATTAAACCTGTACCTTTATGTCACATAACATACCCTTATTGATGGGACATTTATGTTCCATGAAAAAGGCACCATTTATGGCCCATCCATATGTCAGCTAAAAGTGCAGAAAAAACGATGAACTGTAGTACTGCCATCACATGATCATGACATGTGTCATTGACAAGTGCCATTTTTTATGGCACATAAAATTGGGTATAAAAATGTGACAGAAATGACCCTTACAAGGCGGAAATTTATACCCACTTTTATGTGACGTACACAAGTGCCATAAAAAAGTGAAAATGGTACAGCCGGGGTCATATTAATGCATTTTCCCTCATGAATAGTGAATAAAAATTATAAAAAATGGACTTCGTAGCAAATTTTTGATGATAATTCAATAAAATGTTATAAAACCCCCCTTAACCATTTTGAGAACTTTTCAGTGTAATTTTTTGACCGTTTATGATGATAGTGCTGAGGAATCCTTGTAGATATGTAATGTACTAATAGGCATCTACTTACTTTATAGTTCACGACGGATATAAAACCGGAAACCGAACTGAGGAGCGATAAAATGAATGGTTTTTATTTTAGACGCGAAAATTGAAAACTAAATGTTTATCTCACAAAATGGAGCGACTCAAAGTTCCATCAAATGATTTGCAATCACAGTTTTGAATCAGAAGTCTTAAACTTGAAAAAAAACAACGACACAACCAATAAAACCCAACAATAAACTTATACGTTGCAAGCTAAAAACTTGAATCAAAAAAAGGTCTTTATCCCACTGGATTTTAACTTAATTCACGAAACAAAATTCCGGAGAAAAAAATTACTGTCAACGATTAAGCACATAAATACAGACAATAACTCGCTAAAAATCAACAGTCACAGTCGAATCGATGCGCCAAAATGTACACTGGGTACATTTTGTTAGAAAAAACATTTAAAAGAAAGAACGTTATCTAGGGTTTATCCTGAGGTTGCAACAAACGTTGTCATCAATATTATCAATATCACATTACAATTTTATGATGATCATATGGTGGTACTTTCAAACAATCGCTTTGTCATTGCCTACTTATTCATTCTCCAATTTGTAAAAGTGGTGCTTGTAACTCCACAAAGTTGGAAAATATCCTAATCAAACAAATAAAAAAGCACAGTGGCTTAAATGATTTCATTGAATAATATCAAACATGCTCTGCAAATAACCAAAACACAAGTCATTTTCAGGAATTAACGAATTTAGGGTACTTATGTACTACCGAATTTGATCCTTTAAAGTTTTTTATCGGAAAATACTCAAATAAGAAATAAGACTGAGCAGACAAACACCGTTTAGTCACAATCCAACACTCTTGCTACAAGTATCACTTAATATACAAATTAACGCGATAAAAATATGCGATGACTTGCGATTATTTAATAGTTTAAGAGCACCTGTCGTCATCTTCATTAGTTGACAATGAGATATCAATATAATAATAAGTATTGATGGTGACAACAAATGTTGTAATATCGGAATAATATTTTTGTCCTGAGTTGTACCATCCTACTATAGTGCAGTTATATTGCAACTGAAGCTGGAAAAATTAACGCCGGATTTTTTTTCATATTTCCTGCTTATAACGATCCACTACTTGACCTACTAAAAGGTCTACTCCGGGGGGCAAAAGCTAACCCTTGACAAGGGGGGGAAATGGTAGTCGCAAACCGGTTTTTTGTAAATATCTCCTCAAAATTGAAAAATCTTGATGAAATCATTTTCTAGACTCAATTTTCTATCAAGAAATATGTTTAATAAAATAACCGTGTTTTTAAGTCAAAATTTAATGAAGAATTACAGATTCTAAACAGAAAGTTTCGACCACTGAATGATTGGATGGTGAGATCAAAATGTTCATAACTCCGAGGAAGATAAAAGGATCAAAATGTTCTAATAGGAACCAAGTTTTCAAATTTCATCATGAGGTATCACACTAAAATCGCCAAGTCTTGACACAAACATAACGAAATCCAATGTACGATTCATTTTGATGCATACCTCAACTCTACTTTCTATAGATATCGAACTACCGCAACCATTAACCAACGGAATATACCAGGGCCCCGAATATGCCCATAGACATAAGTAATCACATTAAAAATAAAAAATAAACTCATATAAACAATCTATGATCACGTATTGAATGAAATAATAAGCATGCCAAATAACTTACTCCTATGTAGAAACAAAACAACAAACTTTTCCATTTAAAATGCCAACAGCCACAGATACCGGCACTACCGGCAGCGGCAGTATTAATATCAACTTATTGAAAATCTCGTTGTCATATCACGTTGTCTGAAATTTTACACCGTTTGTACAAAATTAGGTACTTACGTCACCTTAGATGTTGTAACAATAACTTAAATTCTGAATTTATCGAAAATAAGAAAGAAATTTATAAAATTGGAGATAAAAAAGTGTTTTCGGCGTTAATCTGATTTGTTATCAATCATCTAAGTCGACAGTACTCGCGTAATTAGCAACCAGCAACTGCACTTTGAAGATAATCAACAAAATCGAATGAGATGGAACTATAGAAAAACTACGTAAACTCATAAACTTTCTAAACGAATTGTAGAGGTGATGAGTGATGATTTTTATTCAGAGACAAAATATGACTGCATTTGAGACTTGAAGAACGCATCTGCCAACCAGATTAGGTATATCTATACATATCTACTTGTCTCACTAGATAAAAATGTCGTTCTATCATCATCAAGGGATTAGAGCGACATGAAATACTTTGATACTTACATTTTCAAATTGGAATCCTCATGTTCGATATTCATTTTTGATAAATCTGGTCATGAATGATTAACGCGAAACGCGAAACAATTTAAGCACATTATCTAACGATCCTTATTCAGAATCTCAAACGGAAAATTCAATCACATTGTAATTTTTGCATCTTGCACCGCGATTTTGACACAATTCATAGTAAAAGCACATTACATTCGCGAATACCCGATAAAATAACTAATTTTTGATGACGATTTCTTATTTTCATTAGATTCTTTCGTCGAACTAAAGAAAACTAAATCAATCATGTCGCGTGCAATATTCGTCTAGTGACGTCACATGTATTTTCCGGATCAGTGGTTCCAAAATTGCATTGTTGCCTGTTGCGTTGCATAGCGATTTTCATACTTTTTTGTTTTTTTTTTTTAAATTGAATAATTAAATAATTATATTTTTTTATTTTTGGTAGCGAGTTAGCGACATCAGACTGAGTTGAAAAATTACATATTTACGCTACTGCTAATAAGTAGCATTTTGTTCATTTGTTTTAATAAAAAAAAAATAATGATTGGGTTGGAATTTATTTTGAAATTGAAAATATATAGAGGAAATGAAAAACTATAGGCAAGAAATGAAAGAATAAAGTATTCGCCTTTGGTTTAAATTTTCTGAAAGTTAGTCCTAATCTAAACCGACGATAAGATTTCTCTGCCCTTACGTTTCTTTTCTTTCATCTTCCACCACCACTACTTCAAAATTCAAATTACCTGAAAATTCAAATTATAATACCGCTTCTATTAAGTACACTTTAGGGTCTTTAGGGACACATCTTTTCTATTTTTTTCGTCCTCTAAGAGAAATCCATAAAATAATCGAGTTTGAAATTTTATACTTATCCGCTCTCCTAAAAAATGATTTACCTAGGTAGGTAAGTAAATATGTCGCTATAATAATAAAAGGTGTTTTGTGCTTGAATCGTTAATTCTGAAAAGTCTTGAAATGGGGGTGATCGAGCCATCGAGCTCATAATCTATTTTCGGAATTTTCCAAATTTCAACTTAATTTCTTAAATCTGCAGGATGATTTTTTCAGACTTGTCAGTTTAAAAAATTGAAATCAATCAAGTAGGTAGTTAATTATTTAAAATAACAACCGTAATAAAAAATTACAACATTTTTTATTGCAGTTTTTGAAAAAAAATCACAAGAAAAACGATAAGTAGTTACTTAGTCATTTTCAGTTAAACTAATCCTTCATCCACTTGTTTTTAGTTTTTAATTGGTAAGTATGCGTCTTTTCACTGGAATTGTTAGAAAAAAAATACAAAAACAGTCAATAGTTGAATAACATTTTATTTTTCTAAAAAAGGAACTTGTATTATTTTTCTAAATTAGAGAAAAATTATCACATTTTCTGAAGGTCGAACAGATTTAAGATTTGGTGAACAATCAACTTTTACTAAATCAAAATTTCGCTTCCCTGGTATAATTCTGAGTAAGTGCTTAGGTGTGTTATTTTGCTTTCCTGTGAATTCAATTTTTTATATCAGGTCCTCAATTTTTCCACAATTCTCCGCGCTGGAAGGGGGAGGGGTGCTGTAAAATTTACGTTTCAGAGAAGCTAGTCTCAAAAAAAATTTCAGAGAGAGAGAAATAACCTCCTAAAATTATCTGTCTTCACCCTAGGGAAGAAACCCCTCCTGCTTAAATCATTTAAAAATTAGGTATACCCTTATAATATCACAACAAATGACAAATTTTTGGATAAAAAACATCAAATTTCTAAAACAACAGACCAATTTTTGAAAAAATTGAAAGGAAACTACCCTACAAATTCAAAGAGTAAGTATGCGGAAAATTTTTAAATTTCCAAAAATTGGTTTTCGTCATTTTTAGCATGATGTGTAATGATCGAAATTTGATTTAAATCGTCTCAAAATTAGGTTTCTATATATAACAAAAAATAAAAATTTTAAAAAAACATCAAATTTCCAAATTAACAGACCAAATTAAAAAAATGGAATTTTTTGCTTTAAAAATTCAAAATGTACACGGAAAAGTTTTAAATTTCCGGAAATTGACTCTTGTCAACTTCAGCATGTTGTGTAATGATTGAACCTTGATAAATTACCTTCACATCAAATCAAATTTGGGTACTTGATATTTTTCTGAAATTTCAGCGACAATACGATAACGTTTGTCAAATTTAATTGAAATGAAATTGAACTGAATTTTATTCAATTACTTAGGTAAGCAGCTAAGTACCTACATATTTAACATTTTTTTAGTTTAGAAAAATGATACGAAAAACGCATGAAATGAACTTTTTTCTGCTAAAAGATCGGTACTTACTACTTAGACTTACCTACATACGATTTTTTTGTTGTTTGGCTCATGCATATTTCCTCATTATTTTTCAGTGTTTTTTTTCTTTTTTAAAACAAATTGTCTTAAATCGAATAATAATTAAGAGACAGAGCTAGGTATCATTTTCTACAAAAAATTTGAGCATTTCCTGTTAAGATGGTGAAATCGGCCCTTGAACCGATCGGGACAAAAATCTCCCAAAATGTTGGTATTGATGTAAAACCACCCCAAAAAAATTTTCAACTCCCTACCCCCACCCCCAACCGAATTATGGGGCCATTAATGCTCGAAATTCAATAATTTCTATCTCCGGAAGGGGTGGTTCAAAAATTTTGAAATTTTCACAGATTATAGACAGTATGTAGTAGTATATGTGAAATTTTTTTCAAAAAAATTTTCCTAAATTTTCCAAGGTTTTCCGCGGTTTGAAAAATTCAAAAATTCGTCAAAAAAGGGGGGAGGGGGAGCCCCGAAATTTTTTTCTCTCCAAAATTTTGTGACACCCTTGGGTACAACATATATTTTTTTGGAGACCTAAAAATGAGTGCAACATGGATTAAAAAAATGAAATCCATAAAAAAAACACGTTTTTTCGATGTTTTTCCACCTTTCTATAAGAAGTTTTAAGGATGATATTTCCAACAAAATAACAATTTTGGGCAGATTATGTCGAAAAACACTCAAATGAACATTTTCCATTGCCGGGGTAATCAAGGGTATGATAATACGCGGCGCGACGCGATTGAATGTGATTTTTCTACTTGCAAGCGGGCACTCGCATTTCCCGGCCGCTACTCGTGGCGGTGAACTATTCGCGTACGCGCCATTTCGAGGGTTGAACGGGAACTCATTCCGGTTGTAAGTAAAAATCAAAACCTCGAATCTCTAAGCATAAATTAAGAAAATGTAATTTTTTACATTGAAATGAAACCTTTCAATTTTATCATGTTGAAAACTTAATGAATTTTAATATCAGTTACTTAGAATGAGTTCTCGTTCAACCCTCGAAATGGCGCGTACACGAATAGTTCACCGCCACGAGTAGCGGCCGGGAAATGCGAGTGCCCGCTTGCAAGTAGAAAAATCACATTCAATCGCGTCGCGCCGCGTATTATCATACCCTTGATTACCCCGGCAATGGAAAATGTTCATTTGAGTGTTTTTCGACATAATCTGCCCAAAATTGTTATTTTGTTGGAAATATCATCCTTAAAACTTCTTATAGAAAGGTGGAAAAACATCGAAAAAATGTGTTTTTTTTTATGGATTTCATTTTTTTAATCCATGTTGCACTCATTTTTAGGTCTCCAAAAAAATATATGTTGTACCCAAGGGTGTCACAAAATTTTGGAGAGAAAAAAATTTCGGGGCTCCCCCTCCCCCCTTTTTTGACGAATTTTTGAATTTTTCAAACCGCGGAAAACCTTGGAAAATTTAGGAAAATTTTTTTGAAAAAAATTTCACATATACTACTACATACTGTCTATAATCTGTGAAAATTTCAAAATTTTTGAACCACCCCTTCCGGAGATAGAAATTATTGAATTTCGAGCATTAATGGCCCCATAATTCGGTTGGGGGTGGGGGTAGGGAGTTGAAAATTTTTTTGGGGTGGTTTTACATCAATACCAACATTTTGGGAGATTTTTGTCCCGATCGGTTCAAGGGCCGATTTCACCATCTTAACAGGAAATGCTCTTTTGAAAACTTTACAAGAGATTTTTTTGATTATTATTACAGAATAAAAATTTCAGTGACTGGACTACGTTTTTCACATAATAATAAATTGTGAAATTTTACGATCAGTTCGGAAAAATATAAAAATCTAATCTCTTTCAATAGAAGCAACAACGTTCATGTTTGATTTTTTTATTTTCTGACAGGGGACGAGTTAGAATTGGGAGAGATGTGAAATGTGAAAAATGGGGGAGGGGGTCGTTGAATACTAAGGGTTCGCAAAACCACTTATACCACCAACCCCTGAATTCGTCCCAAATTATTTACTTTTTCAATTGTTTTCAAAAATTGAACGTCGTTATTTCAAGAATTCATGACCTCCTACTCCTCCCATGTAATTCTGAGTAAAATGTGTTTTTCTAAAAAATTAATTTGTTTAAATTTTCTTCTAAAAAAACAAGGGAAGCACAGTTTCTGCAGGTAATGTTTATAAATTCTAGAATATGCTCGAACAGATCTAATTCAATTGTCACAGTTTTGAAAAATCGAAACTCTTCTAAATTATTTTATTTCCATTTTAAATTTCACAAAACAGAAGGATTTTCAATTTTACTGCATGCAATTCACATTCAGCAACGTCTACAGTCTACACGTGAGTATATCAAGCTGAAGTCATCAATAATTAATCTTGCATCATCACTTCATCAGGCCACTTGGGAGTTTGAGGTGGCATTACAGGAGGTAATCGTGGGTTTCCAATTGCGATCTTTCAACACAAAATTTATGTACCTCAGTATAATCTGTACAATACATACTTATTCCCAAGTGTGATGTCATTTAAAAAACTATCGTTGTTCAAACTTCGAGAAAAAAAAATTGAAAATTGATGGTAATTGTTTTGATCAATATTCTAGAAAAAATTATTATTGGAGCATGATGAAAAATTGTTTTATTGGTAAAAAAAAAATAAAAGTTAAGATCTTACCATCATACTAGTTATCACTAACACAATAAGTAAGACAAAACTTGGCAATGAAGTTGAAAACAATAAATTGATTAAAGAAAATAAAGAAACAATTTAATATAGGTACTAAATTTTTCAAAATAGATACATGAGATGGCCATCGTTTCGACAAGGACACTCATTTTGGAAACGTAAATGTAAGTAGGTATACAAAAAAACAACGATTTTTTCATCATGTAAATAAATATTATTGTGAACGCAACAATAAGTAAATTTAGGCAATAATGCAAAAAAAATCACAAATAAAAATTTTCTTAAAAAATCATTTATAACAAAATTAAGTATATTAAAAATTTTACTAAACGCGTCTACACTCTCTCTTGAGTCGACTGTTTCAACTAAACAGCTCAATAAGATTAAATTCATCGTCACCGATGCAACATGAATAAAATATCTTTTCATTCTTCGATTTAAAATAACTATAAATATTTCATTTTCACGAATAAAATCTCGATATTTGCGTTCGAAGTAAATGCATAAAATTTTTATAGGAATTCTCATTTTGCTAACTGCTTCCCTTATATTCAATTGTAATGATAATGAGAAGAAAAATAATGTAAAATGACCATTGGATTAAATCAGTTTGACAAGTAGATAACAGCAAGAAGAAAATCTAATCCACTACGTAGAAAGAAAATAGAAAAAGAAAAGAATATTCAACACATTAAAAAAAACTCTCCTTCGAAACAAGTAAATTCATATTCAATTTTCTTAAATATTCATTGAATCAAATTTAATAAAATTTAAACATCTCAACATAGCAGTGTTGAAAAGAGAAATATTTATATACGCATATTCATGTATTACATATCAATCATAATATAAAAATATTGATAATAAAAATAAATTTAACAACAATCAATAACGGGAATGTAGAAGTAATAATCACACTTGATACGAACTATTTAACCAATAATCATTCGACATCTACGCTCAACGTGTAAAATTCAATTAACAATGCAGAAACATTCCTCAAACTTTCTGAATACGGAACATTGCAGAAAAAATTCTGCCTATATAAATTAGAAATTCAGAATTTATAAACGACACAAACAATTGCCAAGTATTTAACAAATCTTCAGATAAAATATCTCAGAATGAATTAATTTACCGAAAATTTCACTCGTTCTCTCTCAATATTCTCTACATAATTAAAAACCGTTCGTATCAATAATGAAAAATAAATGTATAATATATGTATAATGAGGAACGTTAACATCTTTCTCAAAAAAATTAAATTTTTTTCAACAGCGTAAACATCAAAAAAACAGAAAACATTGCAAAAATAACGAAGCAAAACTAATCATTACATAAATGTATTATTGCCAAAAATTCCCAGTTGGTACAGTTTGATTGAAACCTTTTTGTTGCGGTTTCACTTCATTATTCAATTCAAAATGGTTATTCGTAGAGAAAAAGGGGTTCACTGTTGAATTATTCAAATTCAACGCATCCATCTGCTGCGAAATCTGATTAAGAAAACAAATTCGAGCATAAATCAACACGAACAATTTCATTAATACAGATATCGAAAATTAAAAAAAGTCGCCTTATTATCGCGATCTTTATCTATATCAATTTCTCGTCGATAAAAGGAGCAAAAATAAATTCACTTCGGAATTCAATTTTCCGTTCTTTCTTCAACCTTCATGCATTTTTCTCACTTACAAGCACATGCAATGTGCAGGGTCGAGTTATGAAATGCAATCGATTTGAACATATAATTATTTATACGAACAATTGTAATACTTACTGCTTGTGATTGTTGAAAATCTGTACTTCCAACAGAATTCATAGCATTAAAATTTGAAAATCCCTACAAACATAGAAAAAAAATCAATAAAATTCAGACATTTACATAATAAAACGTAATTAAATACGATTTGAATTTACTTTTTGTGGTGGAAAATTAACTTGAGCACCTGACGCAGCCATTGAATAAAACGGATTTGAAGCAAAAGCCATTGACGATGAAGCGGTAATAGAGCTTGGAAATTGAACTCCTCCAATTAAATCGTTCTAATTAATTTCAAACAATTTTCACCGATTATTCAATATAGTACAAATAAAGTTGTTTTTTGCTCGGTTATCGACAAATTACTGATAAAATGTTTGAAACGAATAAATGACTCATTTGACTAACCTGCACATTCGAGTGTGAATTCATATTCCGAGGAAAGGAATTCGTTGCACCATTTACTCCGGCTGCGTTAAACATTGGTGAAATTCCAGTGGGTACCTGACTTGGCAAGTAGTTATTTGGAGGATTACCTGAAAAATTCATATGTTAGAAAAAATTCATCTTCAGTATTAATACAACGAATTGAAAATTAATACCGTATAAAGCTAGAATAGAATCTGTTGTTAACTGCTTCTGTTTATTGGGCGTGGAAGAAACAGATTGATTGAAGAAGTTTTCTTCTTCTTCAGTTCTTAAGCCGGCGACAGATGGTGTAGATGATACATTGGAAGTTTGCGAAGTATTCGTCGATACTTCTTCCGAAGAAGCGTTCAAGAAGCTAGTAAACATATCCGAATCCGAAGCTGATTTCTTAGTAGGGGTTTCTTTCGTAGGTGTATCTGAAAAACCACTTATGTAAAAGAGAACACAAACCACAAGCGGAAAAAAATTGATAAATACCCAATCCCAAGAGATCTGTGCAATGCGAACTTGTACGAGATGGTTTTGGGCTACAAGATAACGGTTTAGGTAGAGGCTGAGGTGTAACAGGAGGCGTTGTTAGAGGTGGAATCGACGTTATACTGCTTTTAATTTCGCGTTTCTTTTTCTTCAATTTTTCCGCTTCTTCGTCTAATTCTTTATCCCAGTTCACCTGGAACGAATATCAATGTATTCTTTTCCTTATACGTTCGTATCACAAACGCGAAACCATAAGTACAAAATTGTTTATTACTTTGGGAAGTGGCGGAGGAACCCATTCACGAGCAATATATTTCTTATGTTCGTATTTAGCACGTATGAAATTCTCCAATTGTCCTTCATTTTGCGGTCGTCTAAAGCTGTCTGGTAGATTTGCCTCGTATACTGCACGTGCTCGACTATTCCCCATTTGTTGTAAACACTGAAAATAGTAACATCATTACAGTTAGTATGCATATGTTTTCGTTGATATTAAAAAACGACAACAGATTCCACGTACGACTACTTGTTGGGGAGTCCACGTATCCAGATTTACAGATTTTACTCGACTGATATGTACTCCTAGCTTTCTATGTATACCAGCACAACGAATGCACAAGAAGATTCCTAGATTCCAGGAAGCCCATCGTGGACCTGTAACGCAGAACAAGGATTACTATGTTTTCGTGACATCGATAGAATATTTTACATTACAATAACGAAGATAACATAGAAAGTGATAGGAACTTCCGTACGTAACACGAAATATGGAATGAAGATAAAAAAGCAAGGAGGTGCAGTTTTCCATCACCACACCAGCATCTCATTTGGCAAACGAAAATTGCATTTGTAATACATATCTTACCTTTGGCATCACAATCCACACAGTATTTATTATCTTCATCCTTCAACATTTCGTTCAATAAGCGTTGACATTTATCGTGGATCTGTTTCTGACGTTCTTTCTCTACTCTAGAATTCATTGCTAATAAAAAGTAGAATTTGCTAATGGAAAAAAAACGACTAACAACGTTACGTTGAGTAGGTAATTAAATTTAAAAAAATTATCTATTGAACACAATTGACCACGAAATTTAAACTACTTCTACTGAGTTTCTCAATGTGTGTGAAATTATGATTACGATTACGACTACTCATTCTTCATCTTCACAGAAATGTCAACAATCATATTGCCACCTCTCAAGTTGCCGCTTACAAAATTTCACTCGAGAAAAAATTAGAGCAAGTTTGATCGCAAAATTTTGAACCACTTACAATTTTACAATTCGCGATAATTAATATAAACGATACGTACTTCACATTCTATTCATTCGAAAATTTAATCAAATTTTTATCGATGGCGGAGTAATCGATTTTAATAAAATTTCAAACAACGAATTTTGAACCTAACGGAAATATCGATAATCAAAAAATTAATAAAATCGAATAATCGAATATCGCAGTAAAGTTGTTAATTAATTCACCCGTAGAAAGCGGTACTGTTTTTGATTTTAAATTTTTTTTTCATGAAGGCGTTCATGATTAATTCTATTTTGTTTATAAGTTGAAAAGAAAAGCTGATTGTAGAAATTTTTGCATTATTTTTCATTGTTTCATTAATTTTCCGACAATTCGCGGTGTTAATTTCGCGTTGAGTATATTTTCTAGTTTTTCAGCATGTTATGTTTTACATTTGATACTAATTGTTTTATTACGTTCATGTGAAATTGAACATTCAGTACTCGACTGTCGTTAAACCATCTTTACTTTTTATCAGAAGGATTGTTAACTGTAATTATCGTTGATCGTTTGATATTCGTTCCTGTTTCATAAAGGTTTGTGAATGAATTCATTTTATATAACACCTATTTTAAAAACTACTATCAGAAATTCTCTAACTAACGTTGTAATTGATCAACTGTTGAACTTAATTCTAATATCATTGTCCATTCACCAACTTTCATTCAAGCATTAATCTTCATGTTAAATTTACAGATATCTAAAATGGCTGGTGAACAACAACAGTTTTTCTTAAAATGGAATGATTTCCAAGTGAACATGATGACATCATTCAGAAATCTAAGGAACGATAAAAGCTTCACAGACGTTACTTTGGCTTGCGAGGGTCAGACGTGTAAGGCCCACAAAATGGTATTATCAGCTTGTAGTCCTTACTTCAAAGCACTGCTTCAGGTATACCTCAATTTCCATAGTGTTTTACTCGTTAAACCTAAGCAGAACGAGTGTTTGATAATGAGTATTCTGTTCGACAGGAAAATCCGTCGAAGCATCCGATAATTATTTTAAAAGATGTTCCATTTACGCATTTGCAAGCAATATTAGAGTTCATGTATGCCGGAGAAGTCAACGTTAGTCAAGAACAACTGTCTGCATTTCTAAAGACCGCCGATAGGTTAAAAGTTAAAGGATTAGCCGAGGCTCCTCAGTCTATTAAAAGGGAAAGTTAAAGATATTTATTCAGTAAAAAAATGTAATTTTGTGAGTTATGTGGATTGTTCTGCATCGTTTGAGTTACTGTTTCTTTTTTCCGACTAAATTAAGTACTTAGTAAAGAAAAATCTTGTGTATATACACTAGACATATGCAAATAACAGAATGTTTCGTTTTTATGCCAACCGATAGAATTTTTTACTGGTTATTTTATAAATATTTCTTTTTACCTTAATTACTGTGCACAACAAATTTAATTAATTTACTTGAAAGTTAAAACGTAGGGGTTATTTCAGTGAAGTATTTTCTTTTGTATATTATTATTTTATAATACGGTATCTTATTGCTGAATGTAAAAATTTAAAATTATTAAAATTCTCTAAAAGGTTTCTTCATTGATCTTATTTGAAAATAACAGAACATAGAATCAGATACATTAGATACAATTTATTGAGTAACATTTTTAAAACGATATAATTACAATTAATTAAAAAAAAGAAACTATAAAATGGAATGACATGCAGTAGTGATGGAATATTTAATTCAACTTGGTTTCATATATCACATGGTGTGTAAACAAGAAAAAAAAATGAACACGATGCGTTTAAACACGAAAAAAATACTATTGAAAAGCTACACGCGAAACAACACAACGATGTGATCGATAAATTTATACAGTTGATCGACAAACGGATATCAGAACCGCGAATAACGTCAGAATACAATTTCGTATGCCATTAAATACGTAATCTACGATATATGACAATTTTGTTGCTGATTTCGTGAATTATTGTTCGTTGTTCTTTGACTGGTTTCTAAAGACATTTGCATAGCTCTTGCCAGCGCTTCGTCTTCACTCTGTATTTCAAAACAAGCGCAGAAACGAACGTTATATTAGAATAGTAGAAGAGAAGTTATTAACAGAAAACAATGACTATTTACTTACCAAATTACCCTGTATTGAAGCTGCGACAGACGACTGATTTTGCAAACGGTTTCTATTATTTTGTTTCTGTCTTAACACAGCTGCATCTCTGTAGGAAAATATAAAGACTTGTACTTCATCTAATTTAGCTAAATATGAAAAATTCGTATTAAAATTATATTTACAATAATCGTTGTCTCCTTCCAAGACAGCTATGATCAATTGTGTGACGATGCTTGAAACAGAAATTCTGTCCACATTCGCGGCAGATCACAGGAACTATCTCTTTCACTTTACAGCCTCTCATTGAACATTTATTAGTAAAAACCTAAAAGTAAGTACGATGATGGGAATTATTATTCCAAAAAAGTTTACGTAAATGATATTAGGTCAACTTCATCTCACTTTTTTCCTTCCTTGAGCCTGATCAGATTTACAATCGTTATCAATATGATTTCCTACAGCTATATCTGGTAACGTTCCTCGTTGAATTGGTACAGGTGAATTACATAAAGGGCATACTGGTACTTGAACATTCTTTTTGTAAGCTGAAGAGCAATTGTGTTTGGTGTAGGTCATATGATTTGAGCTAAAATGAACAAAAATTGTTATAAAATTTTCATAAATCGCACATCTATCGTAAGTGTAGGATACTACCAGAATATTTTCTCACAAGCATCACATTTCACTGGCAAGAAATCTGGAAATAAATTGAAAACGAAATTAGGTGAAATGAACAAACTATAAAGTTTTCTGGTCACAAATTCAGATCTCAACTTACCTAATCGTTTGCAGGTGTCCACTGAACAGTGTTCTCCTAAATTCGGATACTCCATGACTTTTTAAGGTCTAATCAAAAATGAACTTACGAATATTGCACTGAAATAACTGAACTTCAATTTCAAACGCAACAAGTAGCGATTACGACGATTCAAATTGAAATGAATGTTCATTTATTTGACTCATGGACTCGATTCGTAAAAAAACACATCATTCTTGATGATTCATCGAAATTTTCTCGAACGTATGAAAAGTGCAAGTCATCACACGTTCATCAGCAAAAAATTGACCACCAAAATTTCAACTTCAAGACAGCTTCAGTTATCTACTGATACACTGATAGCAAAATTTTTTGACCGTTTTATGACTCCGGTTACGTAATTACGATACGTCATAAATTGCCATAAATACATGAAATTACGGTAAAATTTAGACCGTAATAGTAAATTCAGGGGTAATTACTTGACAAGCAGAACAAAAAAAATCAAAACTCAAAAATCCGAATTTTTCCCAAAATTTCTAGGCACTTGAAAAATTTAGAGACGTTTTGTTATCATTTTTCTTTATCAATAAAATTTCTTTTAAAAATTTTTTAGTTGTTTCCTTTCAAATTTTTACTTCATTTTATGGTTTTAGTTAATTTTTTATGAACCGAAGTGGTATGTAAGTCATATTATGGATTTTTAAAGCACTCGTCATCGCTTGAGAATTATTCTCATCACACAAGGTTCGAAATTATGAACTTATTGAATCAAGGAAAGTACCTGAGTATCTTATAATCATTACCTTAATTTCCAGATTTTTTCAATTCAGCATCATGCAATACCGATGTGAACTCTGCAGCAAAGCTTACTCAACAAATTTCAATCGTTTGAAACATATGAGAAAAGCTCACGATGAAACCATGTATCTGAAGAAATCCAACATATATTGCATAGAATGTAAAAAAACTTTCAAGTATTTGAAAGACCTACGAGTTCATCTAATTCTAGTTCACGATATGGAAGACCGTACTTTATGTTTACACTTTAAGAATTTTGCTGGTATGAATCATTATTTTCATTGCTTAATTTCGGATTAGTGTCCTTAATTCTTAAACATTTCTGTTCGTAGAATTTAAAACATGGAAACGTAAAGAAGAGATCTTGACTTGCTATCAGTATGTTGCCGTTCGTGGAGCTATACGTCATGCAAATGGTTGTATAAAGAAAGAGTTCACCTGTCATCGATCTGGTTACGAGAAACGTCAAGTTCAAACGAGTGTTAAACGTCATTATTCCTATAAACTAAATGCCACTTGTCCAGCTTGTATCGAAGCTGTCCTGAATACCGATGGATCAGTGAATGTTACGTTCTATCAGAGTCATATCGATCATAGCAAAGATATAAAATATTTAGCCATTAGTAGAGAAGAACGAGCGGTCATTGGTACCAAGTTAGCCGAAGGATATAGTTTTAACGAAATTTTAGATTATATTAAGAATCTATCCAATACCGAAGAATTATCAGCCAGGTAATTAACCTACCAAGAGAACCTTTACAACCAGCTGCTGAAATTTGACTCATTGAAATAGTTTGTCTGCAAATCTCAGAACCAAATTTTGAGCTGCCCAAGTTGATTTTTCGATTTTTGACAAATTTTCGAAAACACATAACTGAGATGGCCTAGATTTTTCATAAAAATTGCAAACGTGGAGTAAAAATCTGAAAATACAAAGTTACTAAAATAAACCCTCGAATCGATTGCGGCCGGCGAGAATTGACTTTACTTTGACCATTCAGAATTTTGTTATAAAGTATGAGTGACGTATTCTTTCAATGAGTCACATTTTGGTTCAAAAACACCAGCTTTTGTGTACTTATTTACGAGAAAAACGATTTGGTTTCGTTTGTAACATTTTATTTTTTCGCATCTGAAAGAACTTTTTTTGCTTAAAATGGTGGCTTCAAAAGGCCTGAAGTATACTTCGGTCCTTTCAAAACCCCAGTGATGTGATCAAATTTTTTTCTGAGAAATTTTTCAAAATTTGAAGTACTTTTACACAAATTTGAAATTGAACTTGAAAAAATAGTTCAAAAAATTATGAGTTGATTTTGAAAAAAATTATTGAAACTTTTTTCATAAAAAATCAAACTTGAAAGTAATTTTTGAATAGGAAACAATTTTGAATTTCTTGGGCGTGAAAATTTTTTTGAAGAAGTTTAGAGCGAATTTCTGAATTCAGCTTGTAAGAAATTTCGTAAGTGCACCAACGGAACAAAATTGGATGGGTTGGAATTTGGAACCCGAATCAAAAGAGAATACAATAGTACATAGAGCCCCTTTTTCTCAATCACGAGTCTGCCGATTCATAACTGTTCCGAGAATGACGAAAATTCGAAATTTTCATATTTTCACGTCTAATTTGCATTAAAGAAAAGAGTTTATATTGGCTAAAATCTGCGAATTATTGTACGATTTTTATCCTGAATCGGAATGACCTAGTCTGCTGACCTATCCGAAAGAGTGAAAAATGAAATTAAAATGTTGGAAAAATAATGACGTATTCAGAACATTTTTTACCTTTTATTCGCAGAAAAGTCGGATTACTTAGTTTTAAAATCCTTTCAACGTCCTCTATGTTGATCGATAGTTCGACATATTTGAATTTAGCTTGAAAAATTACATGATAATTTGCCAGTTTTAGCCATTGACCTTTCCTTTACTGCGAATTAAGACACACACACAAAAAAAACAAAAATCATCCAAAGTACTTTGAGCTTGATCAGTAGACTAGTGATGCTCGAAAGGGAGCTATAATATGTACTAACTTTTCAGCCCCTGTTCCAAGTTTAAACACTCGATTCATGAAAGGCCACAGGCCAGACCCTTGAACTCCTACATTCCGTTTCCGATCGCACAATCGATACCTAATTCTTCAATCTGATTGCAGGTTTTTCAAACTCACTCGCAAAGATCTACACAACATAAAAAATTACTTCCAACTGCACGATAATTATCAACTGGACGAAAAAGATGGGGAATTCAAACAAGTCAAAGAACCTTTTATTCCCATCGACGACCGATTCATCGAACGAGACGTACAAAAAAATCACAAACAAGGATGCAAGATTAAAAAACAGGATATATTCGAGCACCCAGAAAAACGCCTCGTCTGGAGCGTGAAATCCTACGAAGTCGAGATGTTAAAACCTCTAATGTGCGATTGCAACGTCAAATGCTCTATTTGTAAAATATGCGTACACATGTTCCAATGCAACTGCTACGAGGCGAATTTCAACGAGAATACCATTTGCTCTCACGTACACGCCTTGGTTAAACATTTCTTCGACTCTGATAATTCTCTAATTCGGGTATTTCTCGAATCCGATGATTTGTCCCGTGTCACGAACGACGAAAATTTAATCGACGGCGATGACTATATCGAAGAAACCGTTGTACTGACCAATGATCAAAGCGACGTTATCGAAAATGACGACACGGCTAATGAAAACGAAAATACGTCTGAAGTAGAGAACATCGTCGTATACTCGTTCGAATTCGATGAAAATGAAAACCCCGATCCTCCGGTGTCGCTCTTACTAAATTTTCCTTGAAGGAAAAAATCCCAATTTTTATCTTTGTTTTGTGTTATGATTTTTCAATATAGATTTTTCATTGTTGTTAAATTTTCTGTGGTTCCTAATTAAAAGTTGAAGTGAAAAAAATACTTGGAAACTTCGTAAGCAAAATTTAATAGTAAACAAAACATCGAAGCGATTTGTAAAACTAAAAATCAACTATAAAGATAACGTTCAACGGAAAAAATCATGATAACAATGTGATTAAATAATACACTTGCTTGATGAGAATAACTAAAACATAGGTAATCTAAACATCATTTACGTGGTAATAAAAACGATTACTTAAGCACACAAAATAATCAATCGTTCACAACGTAGTACAAAACTTAAATCTTAAGACTACGCTACCAATAAAAAAATTGTAACTCAGAGTTGCATACTAATCTACCTCAGGAAATTCGTTAACATTTTGAAAAATTATAATTTCAAATTATAAATTACTTACTCAATATCAAATTTCCGACAGTATTCAAGTAGGAACACAATTTTACAGTGTAAACTACACATTAAAACGTAAATAAATTTAACAAAATAGTGTCGAACAGAACAATCGTGATGCTATTTGAACATTGGAAAAATTCAATTTCAAACAAATTCTGTTTTCGGGTGGAACGTACGGTTTTTACGTATAACTTCTTGCGCGAAAAAATACAAACTATAAGCAACTCCTAAATGAAAAAATATTTACAAAAAAAAAATATTTCAACAAAAAGACGGAGATATGAAAGCAAATATACCAAATCACTCTTATAACCTATAACAAAAATCTTTGGTCAAAAACACAAACACTAATCACAGAAATTTTTATAAAAATGCGTTACGCGTCAACTTTCAACAACTCAACCAAAAAGACATCCATTTTAATCACAATTATCGATTTTCCACCTCATCAAAATACGCGAATATTACGTAACGTGGATACTTTAATAATATAAATTAAAACACTCGAAGAAAAAAATATATAAAGCTAAAATCTACTTAAGTACGAATTACAAATCTTTCTGTAATTTGAAAAACACGATCAGTACCATTCCCTTTGACATTTTTTGAAAAATTCATTGTCAATACAGCAGTATAGATAAGTTCTTCATATCGAATCGGTAATTTTTTGCTGGAAATGAAATTTCATCTGGATTGAGGAAGGTTGAAGCGAGGTATTTGTTCCAAGGCTTTTCTACAGGTACACAGCCACTTGATAATTCTAGCGTTGCGTTCGACTATCGAAGGAAGTCCAGCTGAATGGTTCTTAGAAGGCGTTTCTCCTCCACTGGCACATTCGCCGGTCGAAATTACCGAGCTGTCGCTGTCAAAGTACACCGGAGAGGAAGCATTGGAACGAGGAGCTGTTAATGAGCTATAAGAAAAATATTCCTAATTAATTTCAATTTAATACCGATTCGTAAAATTTTGGTAATTGATTTACTTACTTGTATTCGTTCGACTCCAAACCTAAATTATCGAAAAACATATTCAAATTGGATGAATCGTACAGTGGTATTTCTGTAAGTTGAAGACTAGATAATGTTCGGGTACCGACGTCCGATCTACTTCTAAAAATTGGACGATTTTTACTCAATTCTCTGTAAAGTCGAAAAAATAATACATCAATATTCCAGTTTTTTTTAATGAATAATTTACCTTGGTGCAGGATATTCGAAGAGTAGATACAGATGTCAAATACAAAATTGGAATACAGACAAGAGGAGAGGATAAAAAACTGATACGAGCCCAGATTTTATTTTCTCATGCAGGAGTGCACCCAAGAGGGGGGCTCAGGAGGCTCGAGCCCCCCCCCCCAGCTCGGCAAGGAGATTTTTTTATCATAAAAATGTCAAAGAAGAGTATGATTGTTTTTTAAATTTTCGCCCTCGCTTCGCTCGGGCAGTATTTTAGTAACTATTTCTTAAATACACATGCCACTCTTTAAATTTGAATCAGTTAAATTTGCAAAAATTCTGTCTTTTTTAATCAGTAAAAATCAGTAATTTTGACTAAAAAAAATTATTAAATAGGTATCGCCATTTTTTAAGTTTTCTTCGCTCGAATCTGTAGGTATATATTATTTGCCTACAGAAAATACCCCAACTACTCCAGCCCCACTGAAATAACAGCTTACTTCATTTTTTTAATTGAATTTTGACCCCCCCATTTCTTCTCAAAATCTGAACCCCCCTTACACATTTCTGGGTGCGTCTATGTTCTCATGTCAAAAGTTGACCTTTATCCGGACGTCTGCAGCGCTGATTCCTTTATCTCAAAGTCAAAATACAATCTGAAGGAAAATGTTGAGTTAGGCTATTTTTGATTATATTCTGAAGACTTTTTGCACCTAGGGCATTCAAATGAATTTTCAGAAACCTCAAAGCATCCTGTTTTCAAAAATATGAACGTTTTTATTTAATACCAACCAATGATAAAACAATTTTGAAAATCTCAACTTTTAGGAAAAGGTTTTCTCCAAGTATTTGATTTGATTTCAGTTATTAAAGTCTTTAAATCAATTTCTGAGGTTTATTTTACCATAAACCTAAAATGATTCATTCTAGAAAAGTAAGAGGATGGATCTGAAATTCAAAATTTTTCAAAAAAATCAAAAGCGGACCCGAAGGAAGGGAGACGAGGCTCGACTCAAAACGATGAAAATTTTGAGCTCTCATTTTTTTCAACCATTAGAATCTTTTCCAGAAATGAAAAGAAGGGTAGAGGGGATGGATCACCCAAAAAAGTCAACATTTTTCATTTTGAGAAAAATTCTTCGGAAATGATGTAAATGAGTAAAATATTTCGACCCATAATCCCATAAAATCATCGCCGGTGATTTTTCATTTTAAAAAAATTATTTTTCATGTTTTTATTCAAAAATTTGGAAAGCGAGGAAAATCGTCACCATAAGCTCACCCAGAAATTATTTGAAAGAGGAGCTCAAAATTCGCGAAAAAATGGGGGGGGGGGGTATAATTTCAATGTAAAAATTCAGTACCTTGTTATTTCAGTGGTTCAGTGGTGCTGACGTACCTAATTAGGGTGTTTTCAGTAGGTTTATAATTCATAAACGGATTTGAGCCAAGTAAAATTAAAAATTTACAGAATTTCAGTTTTTTTCACTGATTTTTCAGTCAAAATGATTAATTTTTTCTGAAAAACTGAAAATTGATTGAGAAATCAGTGATTTTTGACTGAAAGATCAGTGAAAAATCATCAATTTTCAAAATAGGACTAAAATACTGCCTGAGCGAAACAAGGTGGAATTTTTTTTGAAAAATCATGTTTCAAGAGCAAAAAAATATACTTTTTTCACATTTTTGTGATGAAAAATGTCCTGTCCGAGCTTAAGGGGGAGGGGGTGCTCGAGGCCTCCCTGGGTGCGCTTATGATCGCCACCCATCATTTTTATGAATTAAAATATTCATTCTAACATCATTTTACGTTGGAAAAATTTTCAATTTTTTTCAATTTTTAATTGAAAATTTCACGTAAGAAATAACAAAATATGAAAAAAGTAATATTATTAAGGACCCCTGAAAAATGGTGACCAATGATAATTTTGGATAAAAATCTCCATAATTATTAAAATTATTTTTGAAAATTTTGAAAATTTTCTGAACATAAACAGATTTTAAGGGCCAACTTGGAAGGGGTAATGGTGTAGTCAGGTGGTGAAATTTTTATCAGTTAGTTTTTCAAAATCAGTATCCCTTCGAATCATTTCATTTTATTGTACAAAAGATGCTGCTACTCTGATTTAGTTTTATAGTCACATTTCACGGCCGAACTCTATTCTGCGAACATCCTTCACATAGATCGAAAAAAAACATACCCTGGATTTCTACCAAATTCACAGGGGTGGTCCATTTTGAGTTAGAAACTCAAAATGGTGTCTACTTGATCTGTAAAATGAAAATTCTTGCTATTTTCTGGATTTTTCTTGTTATTTTTACGTAATTTTTCTTGGTTCGGATTTGCCCCAAAAAAACTCTTTTTATCCTTTCATTAAAAGATTCAAGAAAATACCACTTTGAGCTTGGAAACTTGAATTTTTTATGGTGATTTTCGGACTCGGAATGAATCACCCTTGAGAATTTGGTCAAAATCCAAGATCTGCTTTTCTCGATCTACTTTATTGTATGAGTGTGAAATAAAATTACGAAAATTACTCGGTATCACAATACAACGGAGGAGGTGTAATGAAACTGGTGCACGACTTGACCGGAGACGATGGCGAAGACTCTCCTCGTTGACCGCCACTAATCGCATCGTCTTCCAAATTAAAATCGTTCTGACTTTCGCAACAATCAGCCTGAAAATTAAGTAGGTACACACACATACACAATTCAAGTCTCCTAATAAATAATTCGGATCGATTATTTCAAGAAATTCTACCATCATTATTTATTTTTCATATAAAAAACCACCTCTTTTACATTTTTTTGCAATAAAGTGCACGATAAGCTACGTTACATCTCAACACTCGAATAAATTATTCATAAAAAAAATAGGTTCCAGATTTTTACCAACGTTGAAACAATATCAACAGCACGTAAACCACGTTGCAAAAATTCTCGTAATTATTTTTTTCTTCTTTTCTAATAAGGGAATCTTTTCCTTCTTTTTTCGATTATTTAATCTAAGACTAAAACGAATTAAATTATCCATACGTACCGAAGCGTACAAATAATCATTCTTACAGGAAGCCAAGCTTACGCAATCCGTATGTGTGGATTTTTTACAAACTCCGTCAGAACTGCAACAAAATTGCAATAACTCGTAAGAACATCGAATATTCAACTTCAGTTTCGTATACGTCGTGCCATCGCCGCCACACAGGTACGAATTAAATTAGGTTTCGTATGTGCTTCGCTTACCTAACCGAGCACGAGGTAAAACCGTAACCGGCGTGATCGCATCTCTCAACCGAAGACGATAAATCATGCACGTTCGATAAATCTGGTAATGATTTATGACAAATTGGGTTAATCTGACTCGTGTAACTATTATCATAAAATTCCGTGGTCTTCGATTCGACTGTATTATTTTTATCACATTCATCGATCATCTGTATAACAGAAAATGAAAGTATTTTGTAAGTTCAAGTACAATAAATTCGCAATTTTTGGAAAGTACCTTAAACTATTATTCTATAGGTAGGTAAACGAATAACAACTTACAGAATTCGTCTCACAATCAACCAGATTTTCTTTGGAATCGGCATTTAAAAGTTTCCTCAATTTATTCTGCAACTGCAACGAATTCGTCGACTTACGAAACGCCGGAGGAGGTGGAATTAATCGTGGACTTTTCGGTACAGGGAATGGCACTGAAGTATTATTACCTGTCAACATAAATTAAATATTCTAATAATAATCATCGATATTCGTAAATATAGCTTAGGTTAATTAAATTACCAACGAAGAAAAAAAAGAACGAATTACATAAAAGAAAAAAAATTCACCGTTATTGGTAGAAGAATGATTATTGTGACCAGTATAATTATAATTCGGCGGAGAACTATTATTCAGTTTGGTACTGGGGCTGGGGGTACCGTTTGAATAGCTATTCGTAACTTCTTCATCTTCGTTTGGTAACTGGTAACCGCGTAAACTTCTGCGCAATTCTTGTTTTCTATCTAATACAATCTCCGATTTTACGTAAAGAGGTTTCGTTTCTTGTAACAATTCGACGGCGCTTTTACGTTTAGCTGCGAAAAGAATAAAACAAATTGTCGTTTAGTTGTAATCAAATAAGTATTACACCTTTCAATGGGAAATTAGAACTAGGCATGACCATTAAATGTCTTGACCAGATTTCAACAAAACACAACTCATTCAAAATGAATCGAAGCAAGGTTCTTGACGAAATTTCCGAATGGGAAATTTAAGACTTTTTGCGAGATATTCCCACCCCTCCTCTTCTGAAAAATTCGCCTCTACAGAAATCGAAAAAATGTTGTTTTGCGAATGTGCTTGAATTCTTTTATAATTTTTCATCAATACCATGAGAAATAAACAAAAAATGAATGAAATAAAAAAAATCAAAAATTAAATGATTCTAAAAAGATTCTCTTCCATTTTCCCGAATACGTAATTCTCGAGTCCCATTTTCCCGAGTACGTAAATCCCGAATCCCATTTTCCCGAATCTAGAACCCCGAATACCTAAAGACGTAAAGACAGCTTGTTTTGAAAACGAGGAGGAATGTTTGCCGAAGTTTTAAATTTCAGGGGTAAAAATCGACTTCTTGAAAATTTTTGTAATTTTTGCAATGTTTGTAATTTTGTTTTGTAGCATTGACTGCAGAGTTCAGGGACGAAACTTGGGCGAAAATCTCAGGAAGAGGGGAAGGAGAGGAGAGGGAACCCCAAAATTCAATCGACTCATATTTTTAAAAAGAGAGAAATTTTCCAACCGGTCGAACTGAAATCAAAAAACAAATATTCGTACTTTTGTAAATCCCCCCCCAAATTATATTCCTTAATGATTCCTTCTCTTCTAAAAAAATGAGGAAAATTTTGAAAATTTCATTCAAGATCGCCACATTTGGATGTTTCAAAACTTTTTCACCCCCTGACCTGTATACAGCGTTTAGTAAGATCTAAGTTCGAAAAACAGTTCTGCTTTATGTAGGTAAATGGTAAAAGTTAATAAAAAATTAAAACTGTTATTCGGGAACAAAATCATTCGGGATTTACGTATTCGGGAAAATGGTAGGAACGTTCTAAAAAATATGTCTTAAAATAGATAAGGTAGGTTTCTACGTTTTTGCCACTATTTTTCAAAAATGATTTTCTCCGTCTTTTTTCAAATTTTCTATACCTTTCAACATAAAATATTCAAGCAGAGACGAAATCACATCATTATAATTATGTCCCTCACAAAAAGAAAAAAGGATGTCTTGAAAATATTTTATTAGGAAGAGAGGAGTGAAGAATGGAAGTTTATACAATTATTCGAGAATTTCAATTTTTGTTTTCACACATTTTAAATTAATGCCTACTCAAATTCACTGAGTCTGAGCGGAACAAGAGCGAAAAATTTGGCCAGAAAAGTTTTTAAATACTTCAGTTCTGAAAAGAAGATGATTTTTGTAGCCCCCGCCTCCTATACATGTTTCAAACTTCATATGCCTGAGCAAAACCAGAGCTACAACTAAGATTAAAAAATAATAATTTTTCTAATATTTCGTAGTTTCAAACAAATTTCATAACTCTAGAATGAAAATTCATTAATTCTCTGAATGTTTACAGGTTTGCTAAAACATGGAAAACATGAAGTTTTCGTGAAAACTGTAGACTGCAGGACTGGACTTTTGAACAAAATGCAGGTCCTTTCTATCGCCTTTTTCATTTTTAGCACCACCTTCTTCAATTGCAGGATCTTTTCATTACTCTAACACTCTTGGAAAGGGCAAAAATAAAAATAAAATCACTCATCTTACAGATTGTTTCCAGACAGAGACGAACAGAATTCGGTATTATGGAGAGGTAAAGAGGAGGGAGTAAAAAGATGAAAATAATCGATTTTTTGACCGAGGTAGGTACATTATGTAAATATTTGATACATCGAACTGCTCCCCCCCCCCTCCAGCGTTCCTAGACGATTTTTACCATCTACGCAGTTTCAACCATCCTCTTTCTTTCAGATTTCAAGAAAAAAATAATAATTTTTTGGACATTTTTTTTTGGAGATTTTAAACAGGGTGTCCTCAATATTTCAGAAATGATTTTCCCTGACTTTTCCAGGTTTCCAGATTTTTTACACGTGATATTTATGAAGTTTGAAGAAGAGGGCAATTTTTTTTACTTGATGTTCGACGAATTTTTATTCCAAAAATCAGACATTTTCACGAGGTTTTTTAGATATCCCTTTTTCGGCCACAAAAAACGACTGAAACCTTCAAAACGTAACTACAAATTTTTGAATTCTCTTCCATTATCTCTTTTAGTTTCAATATCATGTTCAAGGGCATCATGGCATTCATTTCTCATCACAGCTTATTTAAAAGTACGATTTTTAAATGAATTCAACTCTCTCAATTATAAATCAGTGAAAATTATCGAAAATCATTGAGAAACACTCAGAATTGCACCACAGGAGAAAATCAGGGAATAAAGAAATCAGTGAGAAAAATTACTGAAAAATCAGTGAAAATTCACTGAAAAGTCAGTAAAATTTATGAAATTTGCTGAAAAATCACTGAAAATCTTTGAAAAATCAGCAAAATTCACTGATTTTTAGGGAATTTTCGCTGCTTTTTCTTGTGCTGTAATTCTGACTATTTATCGGTGACTTTTCACTGATTCAGAATGAGGGAGTTTAAAAAGAAAGAGTGTAATTTACTCCGAGCGTAACGAGGGTAATTTTTTTTGAAAAATTTACTTTTCTAGCCGATTTTAATACTTTCTTCTGGAGCTTTAGAAAATTCCAGGGAAAATTTCAAAATTTTCCATTTCCCTGACTTTTTTAGATTTTTAAAACTCCCCGACTTTTCAAGGTTTTCCAGAAAGTGGACACCCTGATAAAATCGATGATCCAGGCATGAAACACAGATTTTGGGAAAAAACAGTGACTTTAGTGACTTTTCATGAGGCAAAAAGTGACCTATTTTTCGATAAAAGTGACCAGTTTTTCAATTTTTTTCATAAATAAATACCCCCCCCCCACCCCCATCAAAAAAATCATAACTCAATTCATCTTTGCGATAGTGCTGAAAATACTTTTTTTTCTGAACAATTTTTTTTTTTAACTTTTTTTATAATAATACATTTATAATTATTATAACTTCCGTCTAAAATAAGTTTTTACTGAAAAAAAATCGTAATATTCTGCATCTAAAAATTATACGAGTTCTAAAAAATAAGCTAATATATATATTTCTTAAATTTAGTATTTTTTTAATTTTATGCAAGAGCAGAAGGCCGTTTGAATGAAAAAAATGACTTTAGAGTAAAAAAAGGGACCAATAGTGACCTTTTGACCAAAAAAGGGACTTTTAGTGACCAATCCTGAAAATAGGGGACAAGTCACTAAAAAAGGTGACTGTTTCATGCCTGACTGATCGAATGTACACGAAAGGGACTGAAGCTTAGGCATATTCCTACCTATTTTTCGAAAAATAAACATATAATATATCTTATCATGGGTCACGCTAGTGACCCCCCCGCCCTACACAGTCAGAACCGTAAAATGTAATGAAAACGTCGGAACAGCGTGCACACTATCTATTCTCTGATGAACTTGGACACAGTTTTCGTGATTTTTCAAGTTTTTTAAATTCATTTTTTTCGGAAAAGGCTTGTTGAATTAAAAAACTTTGAATTACAAAGTTTCTTAATTTTTTAAGCTCTTTCTTTTAAGACCAAAACGAACTTTGTTGGTTAAAATTTCGCGGAGATCTGGAACCTCAAATTTTGCTGAAACTTGTGATTTTAACAAAATCATTTTTTATTATAACAGAGATAGAGAAAAATTGTGTGAATGAAATTTTACGAAATTTTGGGGATGGGTTGTACTCGTTGAACCCGAGAAAATGTTCCAAGCGGATTTTCAAAATTTTGAGAATTGACCCTTCACCCCCCCATTTGGAGCCCCAAAATTTTGAAAAACGGAAAATTAACCCCAAAAGCGTGTTCCTTGCGTGAAAATGCATATACTGTCGCAAATTTCAGGAAATTTGAACTTTTTTTGAGCTTTTTATAGGAGCTTGAAGTTTCTAAAAAATGTGAAAACTGACAAAGTTGAAGCTCCGAATAATAAATAACTGTTATTCGTTGAGCTTTGGCAATAACAAAAGCGATTGAAGACATGTATAAACTATACATGTTTAAAATCTCAAATCATTTAAAGCTTTCTAAAGCTTGTTACCCATTCTGAACATTAATGTTAATTTCAGAAGGAGAGTTTTGCCGAATTTGGCGAATTTAGTGATAGTAATCAATCCTTGAGGTGGAGCTATTTCTCCTCCTCTTTTTTTGCACTAGTTATAGTCTTTTCAGATTGCCTATTACAAAAAGTGGAGTCGTAATAACGATATTTTTACATTATTTACCATGGATTGCTGATTACTTAAAAAACACATGAATGAACTTTTTTTAGCTTCTTTTTTTCAATTCTGTAGTATTTTTGACAATTTTCACCAGTATAAAATCTTCTCAGTATTTTTAAACTCCAATTTTTTTTTCAAACAATTTTTTGAGTAAAATTTTTTTCTAAACCTTTTTTCAACTCAAATTTTTTTCTACGATTTCTTTCTCACTCCAAATTTTTCTGACAAAAAGTTTATCAGCTCTAATGTTTTGCAAATATTTTTTTTCCAACTCCAAAGTTTTATTTTTTCCCCCATTTCAAATCAATTTTTTTCTCAATACTTTCATCAACTTCAAATTTTTCTGAATTTTTTTATAAAATCCAAATTTCTTCCAACTGATTATTTCAACTGAATTTTTTCATAAGTATTTTTTTTCAACTCAACTCAAATCAAATTTTCTCTCAACTATTTCATTAACTCCAAATTTTTCTGAAAAAATCTTCATCAACTCTATCAAATCCAAATTTTTTCCGACTGATTTTTCAGCTCAATTTTTTTATAAAATTTTTTTCCAGCTCCACCTTTTTTTGGCAAAATTGTTATCAACTCCAAAAATTTTTCTAAATGTTTTTCAACTTAATTTTCGTTCAAAAATTTCTTCAAGACTCAAATTTTTACAAAATACGTTTTTTTCTTCTCAATATTCTAAACTTTGATTGTTGACTGGCGTCAGTTTTTAGTCCACAACTGTATTCTGCTTATCCATTCCATTTAACCAAAACTACGTATAAAAAACAACTGATATCATCAAAAAAATCTCTGAAAAAGAAGTAGTCCCCCGCCCTGTAGGGGTAGATATGTTAGATATTTTTTGTTACCTTATGACGGGGAGTTAGCATAATTTATCTACGAATAATACCTATCTAATTTCAATTTTTGTTCATCAGAAGTATTTTGGTAATAAAAAGTTCTGATATCATGGTGAAATCCGCCCTAACAAAAAAATTCTCCCACTTCTGGGAAACAAAGTGAAAATTTTTTTATAGTATAATGTTATGATATCATGGCAAAATCCGTGAAAAAAAATGAAAAAAATTCTGGGGCGGGCAGAGCTCTTACATAATCTTAACAATCTAACCTCAATCCAAGAGCTCTGTCCGCCCCAGAATTTTTTTCATTTTTTTTCACGGATTTTGCCATGATATCATAACATTATACTATAAAAAAATTTTCACTTTGTTTCCCAGAAGTGGGAGAATTTTTTTGTTAGGGCGGATTTCACCATGATATCAGAACTTTTTATTACCAAAATACTTCTGATGAACAAAAATTGAAATTAGATAGGTATTATTCGTAGATAAATTATGCTAACTCCCCGTCATAAGGTAACAAAAAATATCTAACATATCTACCCCTACAGGGCGGGGGACTACTTCTTTTTCAGAGATTTTTTTGATTTTTATATTCTGTTGGTGGAAGCCTTTTGCTAACATCCATAACTTTGAGATAGTTAGCACATTGTACCACCATTTTACTATACGAATGCGTTGCACAAAAATGGCATTTGCTAAGCCATTTCGCGATGAAAAACATTCGCAAATGAGTAATTCATGCTGTGTGTAGCCTAGTAGAGTACATGTAATAACAAACACAAACCTTATCCATGCAATATTTTCTTATCACGTGTAACCATATACTACATTGTACGTAATGTTACGACTACGAGTTCATTGTCGTACGTGCAACACGTGTTCCGTAGCGTTAATTCGAATAAGTTTTTAATTAGATATTTCATCTGTTCTGCAGTCTGCACCACATCTCAACTCGCACAGATACACGATTACGTACTTAGGAGTTAATAGAACATAAAACTACGATTTTCACGTTGAAATTACTCATAAGAATTAAAAAAAAAAAGGTTAAAAAGCACCAGAGCGTCTACGTCATAATATGAACAACGAATAACAGATTTAAATACCTACACACACACACACATGCGAAGCTATAGGGGGCAATCTCGTGTGAAAACGACATTTCTTTTCTATTCAATGATCCAAAAGTTTAAATGTGTTTGATAAAAATGACGTAATATGTACTTTTTCAACAGCAGATTTATTTCTCAGAAGAACTTTTTTCAGTTGAATCACGAATGTACCCATATCCGAAAAATTGTCCTATTCTCATAAAAAAAATAAAAGGTACAATTTTTTTAAATGATACTTTTGAGCGATTTATCAAAATCCATAACAAAGGGTAATTAATGAAATGAACCTATATACACATCTAATCTTTAGTGTTATAGAAGTGAATACCACGCTCGCACACTTTCACTATTTAACCATAATTAATTGAATTTTGTTGAGGTTTTCATCGATTTCTCGCAAGCATTATACAGATAATACACAACATTAGCGAAATATTCACGTTCCTTCCGCACGCCGCGCCGTTTCCTTCATCACAATGGTAGACGTTCAAGAAATGGGTACCTACTACCTAGGTACCTACCTACTATTTTCCTGAGTATTTTCCTATCCTATCGATAGTAAAATCAAAGGTTGGATCGATTAGAAATTTATAATCTTAATATTTGCCTAAAACTTTACGAATGGGTAAGAATTAATCCCCATCTCCCAGTTTAAATGCTCCTTCCGTCGTATACAATATTTTAATTTTTAAATTTTCTCTCAAAATATTTCAATTTTTCAAAAAGCAAAATTATCCATTTAGAGCGATTTTTTGAGAGGTAAGCAAACTGCGTTAAAACTTTTCATAATCTAAATAATTGTACCTACAAGGCAGTATTAGCAATGGGAGTAAAACTATTTTGAAGGAATATGGAGAACTTTTTTTTTCAGTTCGTGTGTGTGCTTGCCCAACTTTTTCAATACAAAATAATTTTTTCGAGCTATGTGTGGCATTTTCAACCTTGAGTTTATCGACAACTGGGCTTTTCGGCCACGTGTAGCAAATATATAGAATTTTTCAATTATGGATGAATTGATTATACATATATGTACCTAGCTACCTAGAGTACCTACTACCTACACAGATGAACCCAAGGTACGTGCAGCTTGTGAAATGTTTGAAAAAAAACACGCTTCTTTTCTATTTTATCCACATTCTCGTACTTGAAAAAGTTGTTCTATTTCGATACCTTCATTAGAGAATTTTTTGAATGGAAAAAGTTCAAATTTTCCATTGGTACATATAACCCCGTCAGTTATCTAATCAAAAGTTTGAAGTTCGATTTCCAGAAAAACGCTGAAATATTTTATTTTTTATGTTTCAAAATTCATAATTGTTCGAATTGGAAATGAAATGACCAAGTTTTTTTACCTTATAAAAAAATGGTGGAATATTTTTTGTTAAAAATTTGTATGCAAAAAATGAGATTGAAAAATAGAAATGATTCACAAAATTTGCAATATTAAGTACCTATATCAAAATAAGACTTCGAATTTCCATCCCAATTCTGAGATCGATTAGTCAAATAGATTCAAAGGTTCCCAACTTTGAGAATTCGTGTACACAAAAAAAGAAAGCTCATTCTACAACAGGATTTTAGAAATATGAACGCTCAAACTACTATCTTCAATACAAACTAATGGGAATTTCTCAGGCTGCTCACCTTCGATTTGAATAAGAGTGAAATTTTTGAAAGAGGATATTTCATTTCCCCCTCCCCTAACAAAAATTTTCAGTGACCCAAGCAGATTTGTCAATTTTGGGCGAATTTTTGAAAATTTGAAATCTTTTTTTTTCTAGGGAAAATGAAATATGTAGGAAGATATTTTTTTATAACAGCTCTTTTTCTAGTAGAATTTATAAAATAAACTCCTCGAAACTAAATTTCTGTATTTGTAGCTATTTTAAAGTCACCAGAAAAATGTTGATGTTTTTTAACCAACTTTCAACAATCGCAGGAAATTTTAAAGCAGGCTAAAACACATATTTGAGGCGTTCGTCAAGAATTACAAGCTTAGATTTTCTAATCAAGTTCCTCAAAAGAGACAATTCTTCTGAGAAAATTAGAAAAGGCTGGAAAAAATCAAAGTTTTATTGTAAGTTCCAAAATGGTTGGAAATGGTGAAATTTTAGTTTTAGGGGATCTAAAGAAGTAGAAACCTAATTTTCCACCAGTTTCATCGTAAAATACCTTTTCAAAGATTTCACTTTCAGGGTGTCTACCGATTTTTCAAAATCAAATTTCGCGACCTTTTTTTAAGGTATCTAGTATCTACCTCTCAATTTGACCCCCCCCCCCCCCCCCCCCAAATAAAAAATCAACGAGATCAAATTTATTACAGAAAAAATTTCATACGCGGAAGAAAATACGTTTTTAATTTTGAAAAAAGATGATTTTTCACAAAAATTTTTTAAAAGTGAGTTATTTTATGGTGAAGAAGAGAAGTAGTTACTGCCCGAGCGAAGCGAGGGTGAAAATTTTTGCGAAAAATCATGTTAGAACGGATAAAATTGTTAAATGATTATTGAGAAAAAATTCACGGGAAGTCTGAAATATTAGCAGATTACCAATATAACGATGTGATTATTTGGCCCGAACGAAGGGCGAAATTTTTTTGAAGAATTTATTTAAAAATCAGCAAAAAAAGACATTTTTAAATGATTTCCTCCTTTAAAACATCCCTTAGAAAATTCCAAAATTCTCCAATTTTTTTTGAATTTTCCTGAGAATGGAAACAATATTTCCTTTGAAATTCCCAATCGTGATCGTTACTTAGTTTCCCACCCCACAAGAACATATTTTTCCGCTTCAAAATATTCAATTGTCTGAAATAGAAGGGAAGAAGGTTTATAATTTTATTTAAAAATGGGTTTGTAAAACTTATGATCCCGAGCGAAGCGAGGGCGAAAATTTTCAGAAAAAATGTTCAAAAAGGTGAAATTTCTTTTCATTGCAGAGGGAGTAAAAGTCTACTTTTACTCCCTCTCGCGAATCGCTCGAGTGCTCAAACTCGACTTTTACTCCCTCTACAATAAAAAATATCGTATGCAACTCGGGAGATAAATGATTTTCGACGATTTTGAGTTATTTCCCTCGCTTCGCTCGGGCAATAAACCTCAAAATTCGTCGAAAATCACTTTATCTCCCTTGTTGCATAATATACTATTACTTTTTCTGTTTTGTAAAAGGCGAAAAAATTGAAGTAATTTCGGAAAAATTTGATGAATTTTGGGTCAATTTCGCGACTTTTTCGCGACTTTCGCGACCGGTAGACACCCTGACTTTTTTTTTGAAAAATGATGTGACGAAAAAAATCATACTTGGGCAACTGAAATGAAATTCGTACAATTTTCCAATTTTTTACCGGCTGAGATTTTTTTTTTCACAAATCATGGTTTCTTGAAAAAAAGACAATTAAAAGTTGAAATTTCATAATTGTTTCAACCATTTTATAGTTACCTATTCCAGAAATAGTGTAGGCAAATTAGGCAAAAAACAACATTTCTGGTCAGCAAAGCTTTTATAGCGGAAAACTGTTGGGAGAGGTCCCCTGGGTAACTCCTAAAAGTTACCACCCCCCAGACCCCTTGATAATTTTATTATGGGGGTTCCGACCCCTAAAAACCAGTTTTTCGATTCTATCTCATTCGGATTTGATTTTTCGGTAAAAATAGCTCAGTACTTTTTTGTTCTACAGTAAATTTCCAATATTTTTTGTATGAAATTTTTTTTTGCACGACCATTAGCAGAGGAGATAGCGAGTCCTGAAAGAAGGGGGTTATGGGGAAAATGCTATCATTTGAAAACGTGATAATAGGTATAAAATCGTTCTGAACTTCGTGTTTCGGCTATGAAAATAGTAGTATTATGTAAATCGCATCAAAAAATAGCAATAATTCAAAAAAGCTCTATTAGATGAAAGAAAAGTGAATTTTGAGGCTAAAGCAAAATTTTTGAGACTGGGAGCCAGTGTGTTGGGAGGGGAGGGCAAAGTTTTTTCGCCCTATTCTGCTTCAAAAGATTATTTCCAACAAATAACAAGCAGAAGTACTCTATGGTTTGCTATTCCTGCCGTGTTTTGGCGTCAATTTTGAGTGTTTTTCAAGTTTCACGGGTCCACAAGAGGCAGCAGGGTGTGAAAATCGAAAACTGGATTACAGCAATGAATTGAACACCTTACGTGGCACATTTTCACGAAATTTCAATTTTGGGTGGCTACTCCAATAAAATCCACATTTTAGGGGTTTATGCCCCCTTGGGGAGGGGGGGCGTGGAGTGATGATTTTAATGGTGAAAATGGAATCTAAGGATAAATATATAACAGTAGATATCAAGATATTTAATTTCTAACAAAAAATCTTTTTTTTTGAATTTTTTAAAATTGCGAGTCTCACTCCCTTCGAAACGAGGGGGGAGGAGGCGAATAGCTCCCGGTATCAGAAACTTTGTTTTTTCTTCAAAATTCACACTTTTTTTCATAAAATGCAGTTTTTCCTCGAACGATTGCTGTTTACCCCTCCACTATGGTGTATTTTTTTCAAAATTCTTCGTTTTTGCTCTGCTCAGATATTAATTAGGTGCCTACATTTAATTTTGGGTAAGATTAGGTAAAAAATTCTTTCAAAAATAAATCTAGTTTTCAATTTTTCTTCGCTTCAACCAAATTTTCTCATTTTCAGACATCGCATCGTCCCTCCAGTCGCTAATAAGTTTTGTCCCTTTTCTGATAAAATCCTGAGCATACCATCCTACCAACTTGAAATTACCGTAACGTAGTTGAGCCATTTATAAACTTAAACGATTCGATATGGGTTAAATTTTCATACACCGATATTTATCTCAGCCATTACCACGTAGGTATCTGATCGTCGAGACGCATTAAGAATGGTAAAACGATCAGCCCGTAATCACCTCGAGATTGGCCGAAGAATAAATTTCATTAATTAAGTAGGTAGGTTCATTGAACGTGTGTCTTGGATCGTGGAAAGTGGAAATTATACAATTAGGGACGAACAACGATTCGTACACGAAATTTATTCGATTCGGCGGAAAAACATAGCTCGTCAAATTAATTCCGAATGTAAACGTTTGCTTATACTTTTTACTTTCGTAGTATACCGTTACCATGCGACGGCGGCGTCGGCGGACGGTTTCAAAGATCAACCGAGATTATTACGTGTTACGAGATACACAGACAGACTCAGGTGTAATAAAAACGCGACATTATTAATTGCTACTTCCTCATCGGAATTTCAAATAAGTATAAGGGAAATGCATCGAGTAATTCTGGCGACAATATCGTAATTTTTTAAACGAATTACCATCATCAAAACGTACTGGTATGAATTTTTTTCTCATTTTTAAATTTACATACGCCTTATACCTATACGTATGTTTTTTACGAGCGTATAACAATAATAATTCGAACTGAAATTGCTGTTTCTTTTCCTCGACATAAAACCGACTCGATACTGAGTTATAACAGACTTACCGAAGAGTTGCGACTTGATTCGCATAAAGCTGTCGTCATCTCGGTTCAATATTTTCAGTGGTCGATAAGAATGATGCTGATGTTGATACGAAGCTGCAGCCATACTTGCTAAAATGCTTCAATACCAAATCCGCCAATTTCACGATCGTGTAACGGTCCAGCGTTACGATTGTAATTTCTCGTCGCACGAAATTAAAACAATGGTAAGTTACCGCCGCCGCATCGCTGAGGCCTTGGCATTTCTTCACCCATTCATTGGCCTGGCTACTTCTCAATCATATCGTCTGAATCTGCGCATAATAATTCGTAGTATTCGGTTATTATTACTGTAGTCGAAATACACCAATTTAAATATTAATTCGTCTAATGAAAGGCATACTCTCGTTTATAGATTTCAATACTTATAAACATACAATGTGTGCTCTTTCATTTCTTAATCACTGAAATTTATTAAAAATCACTGAAAACAGTCAGAATTGCAGCACAGTAATAAATCAGTGAAAAAATTTTCGCTGAAAGTAAGTAAGTGAAAGAAAATCACTGGAAATCAGTGAAAATTCACTGAAAACTCGGAGATATTTACGAAATTCACTGAAAAATCTGAGAAATTCTTTGAATAATCAGTGAAAAATCACTGAAAATCAGTGAATTTCACTGATTTTTCCGGTGCTGCAATTCTGACTGTTTATCAGTGATTTTTCACTGAATCGAAATGAGAGAGTACATTTCAGACAATCATCATTTTACAATTCAAATAACTCAATTTGCAAAAGACTCTGATAATAGAAATATCAAGATTTTCACGTACTATTTGTAAATAAAATTCACTAATTGCATTTATTGATCATGTACCAATATGTGCGAGTAAACATTTCGAGAAGATAATCTTTTTTTTCAATGATAAAGCATATCCACAGATTACGATCTGCAACAATCATATTTGCAATAACGTTATCAACTGTATAATTTTTATGGTGCTCGCAACCTCATTCAAAATTTTCCTTATTTTAACGAAAACAAAAAAATGCATTTGATATTGTTTGTTTTTATCATTGATTGGCATTGGCAATCGATACAAAATAAGGCCAATTTTGTTATTTAATAACATAGGTACATTAAGTATTTCACACATTCAAACAAAAATATAAGTAAATCTATATCTTCAGACAAACCAAGTACATGTTCTCATACATCGTTGAGATAAGAATTTATATCAATTAAACAGAGCTTGGCTATTATTTTCGAAATTTCAAGTCTCCGTTCAGTGACGAAACTTGAGAAAAAATCTGGAAGAGTGAATAAAAAAAAATTGCCGACCAATACTAAACTTATTCTTAAAAAAAAGAAAAATTTGCAAAAATTCCGATTCATATTTTCTAAAAAAGAGAGAAATTTACTGACTAGAGTTTGTACCTACTGAAATCAAAAAATTAAATTCCGTGTTTTATTCGCGCTACTTTTTTGACTTCAGGCATCATAGTGAAATCTTTGAAGAAAAAAGTAACTTTCAGTAACTTTTTTTGACCAAAAAGAGACCAAAAAATGACCGAAAAGTAACCAAAAAATCGATGTTTTCGGGGGGGGGGGCAATTTTTTTACAGTTTTCTGGAGGGCAATTTTTTCTGTAGTTTTCTGCAAACATTTCAAAGATAAATCGACTGAAAAGACGTGAATAATTTCATTTATTAAATTCCTAAGGTCAAAATAACAAACAAACTAGCAAAATTCAATTTTTTATTTTTTTCTTGAAGAATTTTGAAAAATAGCAATTTCTACGTAAAAATTTGAATTTTTGCCTGGAAGTGCGAAGAAAAAGTGACTTTTGAGAGGAAAAAAGTAACCAAAGTGACCTTTTAGACATGAAAAGTAACCAAAAGTGGCTGAAGTCGAAAAAAGTGAAAAACACCCTAAAAAAGTGACCCACTATGATGCCTGTGACTTTCAAAAAAAAAACTATTCTTTGATGACCTGCCATACACGATCGATGTCCATTATTTTCAAATACGATTTTCCTTGATTTTTCTAGGTTTTCCAGACTAATTTTTCCAAGTTTTATAGATTTTCGAGGTAGAACAAAGGAACAGAAACGTACCCGAAATTTTCTTATGAAGGGAGGAAAACACATAGGTAACTGCAAAGACCACGTCAAAAAATAAAAAAAAAACGAGGCTCAAAGGAAAAAAATTTAAAAAACACGATTTTTCACAAAAACTGTATAGCTGGTTAAGTAGGGTGATTTGGTCTTGGAAACCGAATTTGACCGCTCCTACCCCAAAGGGTCGCCTATTATGGCAAATAATTTTGACAGCAGTTTTGGATTTTTGATTCCAAGTTCAATTATTTAGGAGAGAGAGGCCAAAATGTGTGTTTTCTTTCATAATTTTCTCATTTTTTGCTAAATACAGATAAAAATAGCTTCTAGAGTGTTAGAAGAACCCTAGAGAATTTTTTTCAAAATTTTTGGGTGATTTTTTGCCGAGTTATGTCCTTTTGAAAATTTTGAGCCCCCTTTTTGCAATGAAGGGTCAAAGGGGAAATGGAATTTTTTTCCTCAGATCAAGTGCCACTAATCCATACATAAGTATACCATAAAATTTTTAACAATTTTGAAGTCTTGCAAGTTTGTCAAAAAAATTAGAACTAACGCCCTGAGAAATAAAAAACTAGTATTTATACCTATGTTCAGAGGCGTCGTCTAGGGGGGGGGGAGCCCCCGAAAAAAGTTCTGGCCTTCACTTGCCCCCCCAAAAAAATAAATAAATTATGTTGTATTTATAAAATTACATTACACTTACATCAGATAGGGATTTTCAAAGCTTTCTATGATCTATCTGAGACGAAAGTGCTGAAGAAGGCTTCCTGTTTACCCCCTCCCCATTTTTAGCAGGTGAAACAAGTCAGTCGCACTTTTCCACTTCGAAAAAACAAAAAAATTTGTCCAACATACGGCCCCTTTTGTGGCCTCCCCATTTTCGATTCTGACGACGCCACTACCTATGTTGCATGCACTTCAGTAGCAATAAAAAAAGTTCATCACTAAAAGTGAGATTTACGGTTACGTCGCTCGGCGAAAAATTCTCAAAAAATTTTGAAAAAAGTTTCTTTAGGTGCTGTTGACCTCTTAGAATCTATCTAAAAAAGACGAAAATTTGATTTGACAAGAAATGAGAAAATTATGAAATAAAATATAAATTTTGGCCCCTTCCTCCCAAAATACTTGAGCTAGGGGTCCAAAATTGTTGTCAAAATCATTTGTTAGAATAGGCAACCCTTTTGGGGTAGGAACGGTTGAAATTGGTTTCCAAGGCCAAATCATCCCACTTGATCGCCTATAACCCTTTCCTACCTAAAAGTAGAGTCATTTTATGTCAAAGAAAACACATTACCCGCCCAAACGAAGCGACGACGACGAAAATTTTCACGAAAGATCATATTATAGAACTACAGATATTTTCAACTTCATGGGGATCTGGCATGGGCTGATAGATTACGTTGGAAAAAATCAGTTGTCTGGGATAGAAAAGAAAAGGGTTCATACAAGGCATATTTTCAAAAATTTGCTAATTAATAGCAAAATTTGCCGACTAATTTGAAAAACTTGCAAATATTCTACAAATAGCAAAATTTCTGAAAAAATCAGAGGGGGGCCCCTCCATCGCTTCGTCTCTGATCAAGCACAAAATGAACTAAGAACTACACAGACATACGTACGTACATAAATCCTTATTAAAAATTCTGTATCTTAACGGAGGAGAGGAAAGAGAAGAAACTGAAGGTTTCACTAAAAAGACACGTGTTTTTATAAATTATAATTCGGTTTGAAAAAATGGCCTTACACAGGAAGTCTTATGAACCGAGCGTTTTACAAAGAATACCACGATTTGATTTAAAATCATGTTCTATCAAAGGACATACGTGACTCGGATCACTCTTCAATGAGTTGAATAACTACGATCGAATGAATTCATATTTTCGAATAAAGAGAACCGAACCGAACACGATCACACCTTCGTTTCCTCCAAATAATTTTTGTCGCAAAAATTCGAAAAAAATATGCTCCCTCAATTATAAATCAGTGAAAATTATCGAAAATCACTGATTAATAGTCAGAATTGCAGCACAGGAGAAAATCAGTGAAATTTTTTTATTGAAAACAGATCAGTGAGCAAAATTACTAGAAAATCAATGAAAATTCTCTGAAAAGTCAGTAAAATTTATGAAATTTGCGGAAAAATCAGCGAAAATTCGCTGAAAACCAGTGAATTTTGCTGATTTTTTCTGTGCTGCAATTCTGACTATTTATCAGTGACTTTTCACTGATTCAGAATGAGAGTGCGACCTTATAAAAAAAATATAAATTTATACTTTCAATTTATTTCTGAAAAATCTGGAAAAATTTGAATTTTGAGTCAGCGAAATTTGAGAAAATTCTTACGAGTTTTTCCATTGATTTCACTATTTTTACGATAAGGTAAACATTTTAATTGCAATCAATGGTACATAAGTCGAACTTGGATTATTGTCTTGGAGGGCCAAAAAAACGAAAAAATTCAATTTAAATGGATTTTTTTTAATTGTTTGGATTCAAAGTAAGATTTTTTACAACTTTACCCATACAAAATGAAAATTTCCACGAAAAAATGCGACCTATTCGAAAATTTTTCCACTAAAAATGCAATTTTTTCATTACTGGGGGTTGGAGAGGGTAAGCTGCCTCCTCTGGGCTCGTTCTTGGTTGCAAAAAAGACAAAACAACAAGAATCCATGTTTCGAACAATTAATTTTGGAGTAGGTACTCAATTGTTTAACCTTGGTTTCTTCATTTTGATATGAAAATCTCAGTATACAGAAAAACTGGTCCAAATTCTCAGCCAATGGAATTTTACAGGAGAAAAAACCGAGAAAAATAAAACGTCGTACATCCTTCGTAGCCTTCAACCGTAATTAATCGTCGAATTACGCAATTTAATCAGCACAGGCAAACAAACACTACCATATGTAGGTACTAGGTAGTTGGAGATGTAAAAACGTAGCTGATGGAAATTGTTATCAATAATGTAAAATCGAGCATACGTAAACATGTTCCAGCCATTTAGGTATACGCCGACTACCTAAGTTCCGTTGACGCATGAAGCACGACAGGTATTTTGAATTGAAAATTCAAAAAATATACCAAATAAACAACAAAACACCGAAACCGAACGTACAATATGCCTATATCGGTTTATACGGTCGCGTTCGTTCGTAACGCAACAACGCTCATATATCAACACTTCCGTTTAATACACAAATTATATACCTATACAGACAGGCGTACGCGAGCATAAATAATGAAAAAAATTATAGAAGAGCCTAATTTCTCTATAGGGTGATACGCGATTCACAATGCGAGATAATCTCACATCCGATGTTGGTGCGGTCATTACACGATGGAAACAACAAAAAAAAACTTTCTATTATACGCAAAGGCGAGTGAATAGTAATTACGACGAATCATCGTTCCAAGTGCATACAACATCGTATATACAGGGTGACTGAAAATTACTTCCCCAAAAAAATTTAAAATTTCGGTAAAAAATGATTATTCATAGGGTAAATTTCTTTTGGTCATATTCTACTAATATAGATCGTCTTCTAATCTCTGTATAATTTATAACCCGAAATAATTCAATATTGCGCAATTTTTCCCTTAAACCAGAGTATTAATTCAATAATGCTGAATTAAATCACCTGACTCCAATTTGTGAAGCGCTGAAATGCAATCCTCCTTATTTCAAAATTGAACGCACTGTTTTCAGATTAACAGGGTTCAATTCAAGATTTTGAGGAACTCGTCACCTATCCACAGAAATTCCTAGATTTTATTCCACATCCACACAATTGTTAAATTTCGTTCGACTAGGTTTAGCTATAGCATTGTAAGCGAAAATCAAATTATTCTTCACAAAAAATTCAAAAATGATTGAGAATTTTTGAAGAGGCCTGTGTTCGAGTAGTAATGGACCAAGGATGCTGCCAGAGTTGAAATTTTTTGAATAAGTTAATTAGGGAATTTTTGCTAAGCATTTTTTTTTTGGGAACTACTTTTCGGTCACCCTGTATATCGGCAGACTCTATGCCCATAGTCATCCGCCATCAACCTACAAAATATCAAAAATACATAAGTAGTTAAGTACATCTACATACGCACCTAGACCTGCATAATGTAAAATGTATCAACAACACATACGATGGAAAATGTAACAAACCGATAATGATAGTGATATCTATCAACTTGGTTCTTTTCTCATTTCACGCCAAACGACTCGAGTAATTCACCATTATTACGTAATAATCTTTTTGACAAGACGTAACGTTAACATTCGAGTGTATTCATATGTGTAATATTAACTTCTAAATCCGCCTTACATATCATTGTACTCGTAGTATTTGTTCAAAAAAACAAAAAAAACACTTCGAAACGTTAATTTTTTTATCGGTATTTATGAAGGACGAAGGAGAATATTCGTAAAAATACGTATCGTGGACGACTTAACGACCAAAAAAATTATAGCGGTGGATTTTCGGTGATTTTTCTTGACACTATAATTATTGTCAACAGGTCAACATGAATATTGCATGGACCTTGAAAATAAAAATAAGTAACTAGGTAAAGACATAATGTATGTTTTATCGGCATTTCCTTCAACAGGATTGACCCTGGGAAGGAGAAAGGATCAGAATAACATTTTGTACGAAATTTCGACTTCATACGAAGTACGTTTCAATGATAGTACAACACATTCATAACTTTGAGTTCAAATTCACATTTTTCGGCAGGAAATTTTTCTGGAAAAATTTTTTAAATACGCCCAAAGCTGAAAGTTTGGGAATACCACAATTTTCTGGAGGCTCCGAAACGTCTCGAAACCGCTTCCAATCGATTTGGCAGGTCGAAAATAGGGTATCTACCAACGTTTCAGTTTTTTACCTCAATGCGCGCGCAGTGGGCATATTTTTAAATTTTTTTCTAGAAAAATTTCTTGCCCAAAAATGTGAATTTGAACTCAAAGTTACGAATTTCGGTAAATTGTGCTTTAATCGATCAAATAGGTCACCAATATGGGAGATCCGCGATTATAGGAGCGGATGTTCATATGGACCATTTTTATGGGCTTTTTTCCAGCGCTGGAAAATTTCAAAATTTTCTAGTGGCTCCAAGGCGTCTCGAAATCGCTTCCAATCGATTCGGCAGGTCGAAAATAGGGTAGGTAAATACCAAATTCCAGGTTTTTTTGTTGATTAGATCAAATTTTCATATTTTACAGGACGATGAGGCAATTTTGAAATTTTAAAAATTCGTCAAAATTCAAGAAATAAACTTCAGCACCTGAAATTTTGAATATGGGATTCTTTTATGATGTACTCTCTCATTTCTAAATCAGTGAAATGAGATAGTATTTGGGATTGGTTCAAAATTTTACTTTGAGCTTGGATACCTCCCTTGTAAGGAAACATTTGAAGCGGACAGGGAAGAAATTAGGTACAAAGTGCGATGATAAAAAAACATGCAGTTTTTTTTTAAATTGTACATACATTATTGCATATTTTTGTTCATTTTCGAATAATTTTTTACATCATTGACTCAGAAAAATTTGATGCAAAAAATTACAAAAGTACATAATACGTATTCTTTTTATATGTAAGTAGCCTAAGTATACATACAAATTTATAACAAAAATTGTAGATTTTCTCATTAAAGTTTGTGAGTAATTTTGTATAGCCAAACCCATTTTTTAAGTCACAAAAGTGCATTGAAAAAAGGGCTCGGGTGTGTTAAAATTTTTTTTTAACTGTTAGAATTTGCTGAGACGAAACCAGGGTAAAAATCTCCGGGGGAAGGGGGGTGAAAGTGAAAAAATTGTCAAATAATATTATTATATCTAAAAGAAAAAATTTGCCAACTCGGTTTTTTTAAAGAGAAATTTTCCAATTTGTCTAACTGTAATTAAAAAACAAAAATTCGTGTTTTTTTCATGCAACTTTTCTGACCTCCAAAAAAAACAATTCCTTTGATTGATGACCTCGCCGCTTCCAAAAAACCCGATAATTTTTTGAAAATTTCATTCGAGATTGCCACCAAAACCTCTGATAAATGAGAAGGACAAACTTTTTTCTGCTTCAAAATATTCAATTGTTTGCGATAGGAGAGGAGAGGATTCATACTATAATTTTGAGAATGAATTGTGTAAATTCACCGAACTCCGGCGAAGCGAGGGCGAAAATTCTTGAAGAAAGTGGCATCCAAAAACTGAAATTTCTTCTTCATTCATCAATATTTTATCATTCAAAGGGAAGTGGAATCGTCAACCTTTATCTCTCATACTCTTCTACATCACTTGAACACATTCTTATAAATTCTTTTTAAAAAAAACCAGGTCGTTTAAAGTAATTTTTCTATATCAATGAGTTTAGTAATTTTAATTTATGAATGGAAAAATTTAATAAGTCATATTATTTTCATTCTCTCCTTCGTCTACTTTCTCCTTACCTCAACAATATTTGAAAGAAGTCAGATTCTGCTCCCTCCCAGTTATTAATGAAAACTATAACAAAAACTAACGATTTCATGAAATGCCAAATTTCAAACTCCCTCACTTGATCCTCTCCTATTTTTCCAACCCTTTGGAATGGAAAATGAAATCGAAAAAATGAGGATTTAAAAAAAAAAAGTTTTTATCCGGGATTTATAAACTTTTACATTTTTAGGTGACAGTATCAGCACCCCCTCCCGCACCCCTCATAAAAATTCCTTCCCTTGGGTCTTTAAAATTTAAATCAAAATGAAATTTTATTACATCAAAATAAAAACGAAACCAACATTTTGCAAATTTTTCCATCAATGTTTTCCCTCTAAAAATACAACTTTTTTATTGAGGTAAGCAGCTTTTCTGACCTCTATTCAGTCCAGTCTTCAGCTCTTCATCTCAGAATCTGATAACGCTCTATCATCTTTCAAAAAATTTCAACCAAAATCAAATACGTAATCAAGTGCCTAAAAAAAAATTGCGAATTTTTTTTCAAATTATTCAAAATGATTTTTATTTGGAGTAAACTTTGATTTTTTTTAACTTAGAAAAAAATTCACGAAAGGAAATCGAGAGAATAATTTTTGATAAAAATAAGTACACAAAGAAACAAATGCTAAAAAAGGATTTTCCTCAGGACGTCTGCCGTTGGCATTTTTCTTAAAAATCGCGTCATTCGCAATATTAAAGAAAAAAATTGGAATAACAGAAGGTATTCACTGACTACATTTCGAAAAGGTAAACTCGTCTGCCGATCCCTTATAATTATCTTAATGGGAGCCCTTTTCGAATTTGGAATTTTGGGTGTAGAGACTCGTTTAATATTATTGGTTTAGTCGATTTTATCATTTTCGTACCCCAAGAATATTCTGTTTTATGCTCTAAAAAAAACAGATTTTACTCCTTTTAGATTCATTCATCTGGAGAAAAAAGCGAGACAATGATTTTCAAAGGTTGACGAGGGTAAAACCTTCAGATTTTGTTCGCTCAATGAAACGAAAAATTTGCAAATCAAATTTTGAACTTTTCCAAAGCTCTATCTTCATTTTTCTTGCACTTTATATATTTTTCATTAGTACCAGACTAATTATTTCATAAAATTTCTGATGAAATCAGAGAATGAAATCTCTTTCTTTCGTATATTTCACCGAAATTTCACTTATAAAAACGAAACCACCCATAAAAAAATTGTGTCAACCAGCAATCAAAACAACTCCAAAATTAACAAAATTTTACGACTTTTTCCAATGCTCAGTCCATAAAATATTAAAACAACAGAAAATCGTTCATTAGGAAATGAAATCTTCACTTAATAAGACACACGCAGAAACAATTAAACCACTTAATTTAAAAGCAAAGAAAAAAAATCACGAAAATCGTAAATTCAAGTTCACGAATATCCAGCCACACATTCGTATGGCAACCTGATCAAAAATGCAACACGCCAACACCAAGTAACGCGGAAATTCCCATAAATAATTTACTTATAATACATTTTCTCGAGTACATCGTCGTATACCTACAACTACATAGAACCATACGTGCATACAAGAGTTAGGAAGGTGCGTATATAATGCACGTATTGTAGTATGAAATTGTAAAAGAATGAACATAAAAAGATGTAACGTGCGCTTTCGCCCGAAACATAATTATATTAATTAATAAACGAAACGTATTATAACTCGAAAGTTTAACCGCATATACAAAGAAAATGCATACGCGCTTTAAATTTTTAGTCATTTCAACATTAACGCGAATTTATATTGCTCGTACATATGATATGATGCGTATTTCCAGCTACATTCAATGATCAAGTGAAATCTTCATTTTTACCAAAAATTATTGCTCTAGATAGAGCAAGTGGCCTCTAAACTCATATATACGTACTCGTTTATTATATTTTATTGCCAAGAATGTAATATTCCAGTGTGTGTATCATTTACCCTATGTAGGTATCTCTATAATGTATTTATTTACCGACACATACTGTATGTATTTACGTAAGTACGAGTATGGGTAGAGGTACGTAAACGTATACAAAGTTAAATCGTATTAAAAAATGTAAATACCGAATCCTTAGTAATGTTCCAATTATTATCATTATATAACCCGCTATCAAAAGAAATTTCAATCGCGTGTGTTTTTTTTCTCCGAGATAAAAATTACTTTACATTTGAAACGAGATTAGAAGGTCGTTAAACCGCAATAGAGTATACACTTTTATGATATTTCCAAGTTTAATTCTTATTTCATTTATTGTCATATAAATAATTACCGCATCTTGTACTACAAGACAAGTAAAAATTATCAGCATCGACACTTTGATAAAATTCACTCAATTTTTATTTGAATTATTAACCTGCATTGCTCTAAAAACTCAGATCGAATTTTCGAATTTTGGAGGTCTTTAAGATAGGAAGTTCATTTTTACTCTGAAAATGAGATTCCTAAAATTTTACCTCTTCTCTCACATCAATTAGACGGCATGGGTTAGACCCTCCTTTTTCTCAAAAAATTTAACATAAAAGAACATTCTAAAAAGTATTTTTTTGGAAAAAATAATGCATCCAAACATAACTTAAGGACTGAAAATATGACTAAAATTTTGATTTTCCGAAATGAACTTTGCTGGATTTGAAGAATAATTCAGGGGAGGGGGGATTAAGGGGACCCTCAAATAGTATATTTTTAGAATTTTTTACGCACTTGAAGGTCCATATGAATCTCTCTAGGATGATTCCTCGAATCCAGATTTCATCCATAAAATCAAAACTGAATTATATTTTTAACAGACGATCGATGGGAGCGGACCCGTCCCTCCCCTCTCCAATTTTGAAATTTCAACAACCCGCCCAATGGGAAGGGGAGAAATTTTTTCTATGTAATACCATCCCACAAAAGAAAAAATTAGCGGGGTGGCACGACCGATATCTAACATTCGTTGGGTGGAAGGTGAATTATCAAAATTTGGGTGCTTTGATCATATAAATGGGGTACATGCAAGTAGTTTGAGCTGCTGAACATGGATCTGCTGGAAATTTTTTCTTATGCCAATTTCGTGTACAAAGAAAGTGGCATGTTCAATTTTGAGCCTTCTGCTGTACCTATTTGTACTTGAAATTACAAAAATCGCAAAAAAGGAATGAAATGAAGTGAAAATCGGAAAAGTGGTGTATAAATACGTATTTTGGGGTATAATTACACAAAAAAAATTTCGACCAAAAATGACCACTTTATGAGTGAAAAACGTTGTGGAAAAATGGGTTTTCGCATTTTTAAAGATGTTCTGCCACATGGAAAATGCTGAAAAAATATAATGTTGTACATATAGACTAGGTACATGAAATATATTTTTTTCAGAATTGCACCTCTGAACCATCATGTAGAAAACTCGATTTGAAGTTTTCAAACACAAGTTTCAGCTAAAAGAAATCATTGAAAAATTTTTTCAAACCATCAATTATTACCCCCTCAGTATAGTGTACCACTCACGCAAGTTTGAAAAAATTTGGTTGAAAACTCGCAAAAATAAAAATTCTTAATGGAAAGGCTGAAAAAAGAACGTTTTGGCCCATAACTAAGGATAGGAGAGGGGTTGGGGGCCAAAAATTTTCCCACGCGGTTTTCAGACCATAAGAACCAACTTCCATCGGTTTATTTAGAATTTCAGCTCGGGGGCAGATTCGCCTATCTTAACCGCCGGTACCCTCTACTCAAAAAAAATGCCTTCCCTTATACTCGTTTTTTATGGAATTTCAAGAATTTTGTTGGCAATTTTATTCTGATGAGATATTATATTACTTATTGGATAAAAAATAATCCGAACTGATGAGCAAAATTAAAAAATTCAAGGTGTCTAACAAATTCTCAAAATCAACAAGCAGGATTTTAACAGGATCTTTGAAACGAATTTTGCTAACTTTTACCTTGAGATTTGGAAAAATATATCTTCCGGCCTGCTCTCCAATATTTTTTTAATTTATAAATTTTAATTATTTTCCAATTGCCTTCTCCTTCTCATCTCTTCTTAAAAAGGTTGAATTTCAATTCGTCTACAGGATGTCTAACAAAATTTGAAATTTGTTGAGCAAAAAGCTTGACTTAGCTTGACCTTTTTTCATTACTTTTTTTACTTTTTTATCCCCCCCCTCCCCAATCAATTTGTACAAAAAACCATAGAAACAATTTTTTTTAATCACTATGAGCTCCAAATTAAAATTTTTACAAACAAATTCAAAGAAGTATGATTAAAACAAAATCGCAATGAGCTCTTTATTTATTTAAATTATTTATTAAGGGTGAATGAAAATTTGTTCATTTTTTGAAAAAAACTTGGATGACCTTTGAGTTAAAAAGCTTGACTTTGCACGACTAGCTAGACCTCAAAGTTAAAAGCCTGACTTTATCTTGATCGTTAGACATTCTGGATTATGAATTTGGCTCCAGCGAAACCAGTAAAAAATTTTTAGAAAATGAAGATTTCAAATACCACAAAAATACTCTAGAAATGAATTACATGAATTTTTTTACCAATATTTAATGTATTTTTTTAAAAATCATTTGATTTTAAGGAAAAAATTTAACACAAAGAGAGGGTGAAATTTAAAAAAAATATATAATTTTACACACATAATACTTGTAGACATTTCGGATGAATTTCATGACATTTTTATTTATAATGTTTAAAAATCGAAATATCAAACACCCGAAAAAACTAAGCATGAATATTTTACTACCCGAAAATAATCAGAAAAAGTTTTAGGTAAACAAAAATTCATCAATTTTTAAGAAAGCTGAAGAATTTGGCCTCTTCCAAGTACATATCTACATTCTACAACAAGTGAAGTCTGCTAACAAAGGCTTAGTCAGAATTTTTGGAAGAAAAGAGCAAAACATGAAAGCAGCTACAGTTGAAAATTTTGAGATTCTGAGCAAAAAAGTCGAATAATGATATTTTAAGCAAAAAGAAAACAGAAGCCCCAGCCTGATCGAAGCGAGGGCAGAAATTTTTTATGAAAAATTAAAGTTGAAAAAGTATTTAAAGACAGACCTTTGATTAAAAAATTCAGAAGAAAACTGTTAAAAATGTTTGCTTTTTATTCTTGCTTTTCATTCCATTAGACACCATGAAATTTTAAAGCAATATTTGGAAATACTGCATTATTCAACTTTTTCTCGGTTTTTAGAACGTATAAATGTGAAATCTCACAAGAAAAAGGAGGGCCCCTAATTGATGTAGGGGGATAAAATTTTGGGACTCTAATTGAAGGAAAATAAACTATTCTAGGGGGCGAGACCTCCAAAATTCGGGGGGAAAAATTTTCACTGCGTTATTAGAAACATCTTACTGATTGTAACTGTAAGCATCTACTCATAAATTGCACGATGTTCTTCTGTCATAATAATTATAACTTATTTTACGCCATTTTTCAAACTTTACGACGCGACGTATACAACAGACAAGACAATAATAATCGTAGCAATTGTAAAATATACGCGACGTTTCGTGAAAGTTGAAAAATCTTAGAACGGTATAACGATAGTTCAGTCAATTAATAAGATGAACGGCGTCGATGGCTTAAGGAATAATAATACTAGATGATAATTAACAATCGAAGATGAAACGAATATCGCATCGGGTATATATCGCATTCGTATTCAAATAAGTATCCCTGTCTTTATATAGTAGGTAACTCATTAACGAGAGTTGTTCTTGAAATGCTATCGAACGCGCGAGCTATTATACCAACGAGAGCGTACTTGACGAAAATTAATTTATAATTCGGCACGTTGCAAATGAATAGGAAAAATTACGAGTATAATCGATTAAAATTATTACGTGACTTTTCGACGTCGAATTTTAATAACGTTTATGCGATGCGGTCGAAATTAAAAACAACGGAAATACGAGTTGTGAGTTACATTCAAGTGCAGCGTTACTCGAGTTTAAACTTAAAAAATTTCTGATTTGGAGATTCGAAGAGATAAAGGTCGAGCGATTTCATTCAATACTTGGTGAGGTAGCTGATTGAATAAACAGATAAACCAAACCTAAACCCTAAATATGGTTTGATCACAAAATTCAGCCTGAAAATAGCATTTGATTAAAGAATGGGACAAAAAATACTGAAAGGGCATAGCCGGACAAAAAGTGAATTTCATCCCAAGCGCTTTCGGGCTCCTACATCTCAAGTATTGTATCTTGATTGGAAAAAAATTTTCATGAAATTTTGGATGTACTTACTTTTTGCCCTTCCTCCCAGCCACCACGCACACCATTTTACTTCCATTTACATATATTTTAACTTTGAGAGTTTCTCAGACAGGGTTTCATTTTTGCAAATTTTTCAATACGTTGTATGATAATCCTTGAGTTGAAATCATCCATACAAATTTACAATCTCCAAGGACTATTAATAGTGAAAATAATTACGAGTACAAATAAACGAACTGAATTGAATTAAATTGATATTCAATGTTGTTTCATTAATCATTATCAAAAAAATGGGGGGTTTGTACTTTTGACTTTCAATCCTCATCCCCCCTCCTAGAAAATCATCAATGAACCAATTTTTGTAGAATGCAACAAGGAGATACCAAAATGAAAATTAATCAAAAAATTTGAAAAAAAAATCGAGTATCATGATGCCGCTCTCGTTCACGTGAACCTCCTTTCAATCTTTATCTGCCAATTTGATGGTTGTGAAAAAATTTCAAAAATTCTTATTCAAGTTCTGGTCGCGAAATATTGTAATTATTATTTGGCACGATTTAAAGCCAAGTATATGGAGATTACGTGGACAAAACATTTTCACATTTTCTCCTCTTAGAAGGATTCTGTAACTACTCAAATTGGTGTACATAATTACCAATGTATTATCTACGAAATGTGACTCAGAGTTTTGAAATTGGAAGAATGACGATTTCTCACTAATTTTGGATCAAATGTAGAACACTAAAATATAGCATCAATTATTGTCTATTGTAATTTCTTTGCCCGGGAGATCCGACTTAAACTTCAAAATGACGAATTTCCAGGGAAGAAATAACCAAATGAAAAAATCTATCTTAAAAAGGTATTCGTATTCAGAAGGTCAAAATACCCCGATAAACATCCTTTCCATGATCGTTTCACTTGAAGTCTTGAAATTCACTATTTTTGGTCATGAAAAATCAGTGAAAAAAGTGAATTTTGAAACTTTAAGTAAAACGATCGCGAAAAGGGTGTTTATCGGGGTATTTTGACCCGCTGAACACGAGCCCGACGTTATTTTTTTATTTGGTCATTTATTTCCGTATAAAACAGTTAAAATTTGAAAAATCTGCTACAGTAACATTTCTGTACGGTTTTTTCGCGATTAAGACATTTTTTACAGTTGAAAATTTCAAATGGCCAAAGTAAATCGAAATTACTCAAAATTTTATTCTAAGTAGGTAGCTAGGTACACCACTAAAACGAAATTTTTCGATCAATAGTGACTGGAATTAAAAATTAGCGAAAAAACTAAAAAATAATGGATCAGTGAGGTAGCCAGAAATTTCTCATGGGGGGGGGGGGGAGTCTAAACTTTCAAAATTTTAAACGAAATTTTGAGTTCAAGCGCCCCCCCCCCCCCCCACTGAATTTCCTTTTACTATAAAAACAATAAATTCAAAATTTTAATCATTTTTATAAACATTAAGGAGTCGCACAGGCGTTATAATACAAAGTTCTTACGCGATTTGCATAGAATATTTAGGAAGAATACTTCGATGAAAATGTAATTTTGAAACAAACAACTTCCATATTAATTATCTTGACTTTAAAAACCAAAAATACAAATTCAAACAGTAGCACCGGATTTTTTTTGGGAGCATGTAAAGTGGGTATGAAGACTTGGAATACGAAAAGGGAGCCTTTTTTTCTGTGGTCACCTTAAATAATTAATACAATTGTGATTTCGTTCATGCCCGAAGCTTTGAAAAAATTTGACTTTTAATGCTCTCAGAAGGCATTTTTCACGTGAATTCTTGACCTCATGGGGGGGGGGGAGGGAGGGAGGCAGATCTCCTGGACCCCCTGGCTACGTCACTGTAATGGATGTAGCACGTCAAAGGAGGGGGTAGGAATTAAAAATTTCGTAAAAAATTGTCTCCACTCAAGATACATTATTTGAGTTGTTTAGCAGCCTAAAACCACTTGGGGCCAAATTTACGGCTATAGGTGAGTTGATTCCCACTTTTTCTCAGAAATTTCTTTAAACTCCGAGTCTGAATTTTGTTATATGTACTTAAGATTTTTTTTTCAAATTTTGACTCCAATTTTTTTCTCCGTTACTTTCAACATCAAATTTTTTTCAATATCAAAATTTTTTCTACCTAAATATGTTTACATTGTTTCTAAATTTTTTCTCAAAAATTATTTTTAATCTTGAAATGTTTTTGATTTTTTTTTCAACTCCAAAATTATATCTATGTAATCTAAAAACAGCCTTTTAGAACTTATAGTTGGTACCTAAAGATTTTAAAAAAGGTTTGAATTGAATAAAAATATTAAATTTAAAAAAAAGAAAAAATGTTAAATTAAAAAAAAACTAAGAATGTTTTACCTAGTTGGAAAAAATTTAGGTGTTGAAATTGCAAAATGTTATAAAAAAAAGTTGAAATTGAAATTGAAATAAATTTCAATTTTTTAAGAAACAATTTTAATGTTGAAACAAATGATTTGAAAAAAAAGTAAAAGTAAAACAATTCTAAGAAAATTTCAGGTTAAAAAATGAAAATTTTGCAAAAAAATATGTACCTATATAGGTAAGGAATTGAAATACGGTTGGAAAAAATGTTGAGTTGACTTTTGAGCAAAAAATTCAGATTTGAAAAAATTTGATAGTTCACACATCTCTGAATTCAAGGAATCAACTCACCAACTCCCAAATTCACCCCTTACCCGGCTATACCCCTTGAACAAAAGATTAAAAAATTGAAAGCTTTGGGAAATTTTCATATAGGTTTTGTCATTTCCCCCTTAGTCCTATCCATTCAACACGATCGTTTGTCCATTTCCTAAAAATACCGAATAAGTCCGTCTTTAAAAAAACAAAAATAAACTCAATTCGATTATAAAATCGTCCCACCAGTCATCAGCTTTTCATCTTCAATGCCTCTTTCATTAATATTACTCCACTGACAAAATACTCAAATCTCTCGATACATTTCAAGAGTCATTCAGCAAGTAATTCCTATACAAATACGCAATGTAATTTCGTTTTCAATCACAATTAATAAAGCACTTTACGAAATCAAGTACAAAGATAATAAATTCGTTGGAAAAACAATAACCTATTTGTCAATTATAATTGATTAGACAATCATATACGAGTCGCGTTGCATGATTTGACGATAAATATACGAATAAATCTTTCATCGATACGCGACCAAATGCGAGATATATTATTAAAAAACAACATCCACATCCGTAATTATAAATGTACGTTTCCAGGTAAAAAAAAAAATGGAACTGACCGTACATTATTATTACCTACTAACACACTTGATAATATTTCATCCGAAATCAGAAAACGTAACGCTTGGTACAAAATTATAATTTGATAATCGTCAACTCGAATGCAAAAAAATATTAATAAATCATACAAGATGGTTTAATGATATGAAACTGCCATAATAAGTAAAAAAAAATCATAATCAAGATTCGCGTAATCATTTCGATAAATAACTTCCATACATGTAGTAAGATTTAATGGAAATTTCATCTCCTCGAGTATATTTTGCAAGCTACTTACATACGTATTTTATTTAAATCGAATTCTATAAATAAAAAATCGCATATCTAGGTGGCAAAATCTTCAAAAAACACCGCAGAATTTAACAACAGGGCTAAATTAAAACAAAGGCTTGACCGTGTATACCGCAACACGCAATCGAGCCGAGCATTTTTGACATAGAATTTTCCATTTCAAAGTCAAAGACACAAAAATCGTTTTAGAAATCACGCACGCGTATCTTTTGCGGGGTTTTGCGAATGCTTATATTTTCAGAAACGTGATGTGAAGTACACAGCAGCTATTCATTATCAGCGTAATAAAAATACTGCTAATAGTATTACGAGGTTTTGCTTATTGATTTTCCTTGTGGCGAAGCACACTCTGTTAAACTAACACCATTTTCATAACCGCCAATTCCATCTTCAGCTGTTTGTGGAAATAACTTTTCAAGGACACGCAAGTTCATTATATTGAAAATATAAATAAGTAAAAAGAGAAATTAACATTTTACGCTTGATCGCAAACCGAATTAACAAGCGTTCTGATTCGTGAAGGGGTTATAGATTTCCCACATAATAACCTAAATACTTGTATTAAAAATAATACGCTTGATTTTTTCACAGCTGAGCAAAAAAAAATATTAATTCAGATGACACGAATCGTATAATGATAGTGTGTTATTATATACTTATTTCAGACGAGACAATAATTTATTATGCATGTATTTAAACACGTGTCAACAAATTCCATTACCCCTGACCGTGAAATTACCCATTTTTATCGAGAAAACAATTCGATTAAATAAGGTCAATACCCATTCTCGATTAATAAATCTCCAGATGCATTTCCATTTATTTATTTTTTCAATAAAAACGGATAGGCAGTCGATGGGGTGCCAGGGAAATGCTCCAGGGAGAGCTCTACAAATTATACTTTTGTCTGTATTTCTTTTTTGGAAGCGATGAAATGAATGTGGAATAATTTCCCCACGATCTAAATATTACCCAAGTAATTACCTAACACCAACTCGAATCTGAACGAAAGAAAAACACAACTGGAAATATTTTGTGACCTAGATATATACCCATTACTCACATAAATAACTTGAAGAATAAATATCTTTCAATATTTCGAAGATATTTCTCCACACAATTCAACATCAATAGGGACAAAGGCTTTTGAAGGGCGAAACCAGCAGGGGAAAATCACGAAAAGCGTTTTTCCAAGTATATTTCTACAAAATTCTAATCTAGAATCGTGCAATAACTAAGAGGCCTTATCTTTTATTATTTCGAAGTTATTTGACAATAAAAATGAAAAATCGTTTTTCCAATACGCAAAATCATTACACAAAAAGAAACGAATTGAAAAAAAAATTTAAAAAATAAGGATATATCTTCAAAAAAAGGAAATTATTTTTTAAAATAAGAAAAAAAATTGGAAAAAATATCAAAAATTGTTGAAAATAAAAAAAAAATTAATAAAAAAATAAGATATTCACGTTTTTTTCTTTTTCTCCAATTTTCAAAATTTTCAAGTTTTTTCAAGCCCAACAAAATATTGTGAGTGATGAATAAATTTAACCTAAAAAACATTAACACTTTTCAAAAAATTAACCCAGGCCTAAGACATATTCATGTCAAAAAGGTTGACACATTAGACTTTTTAACAAAAAGTTAAATGATGGGAGATTAATACTGGAGGATAAAATTTCATAAGTTTTCTGCTGCCTGATAAAATTTTGAAATAAAAAGTCATCTTCAAATTTACAATTCAAGGTATTTACTTACTACTTATTAGATATGAAATCATTGGTGAATTTATTATTATCGCTTAGCAAAAGAAATCCCTAAAACATAACTATGATTTAGAAACTTTTGCTACAAAGCAATACAATTGTGGTCTTTTCCGTCAATTTTTAAAATTAAGTTAGGTATTGCAAGATTCTTCAGAAAATAAAGAATTTCAAGACGAATCCCCGAGGTAGCCATGGGCATGAAAATTTCGTAGTATGAATGTGCGAAATTTCATCGAAAATTACGAATTTTGACTAACTTTGGGTCCTGGGTATTAGAACACGAATTTACCATTAATTCTGTCTCACACAATTTTCTCGACAGTAATGGTCGATTTAAACTCGAAAACGATGGATTTTCAGAGAAGAAATTACCAAATGGAAAAATCAATCTCACATTCGTGTTTAAATGATCAAATGGCTCTAATATAGGTAGAGGTAGACAGCTTACAGGCAATCATTTTGCAAAAATTTTTACAATTAATTTTTTAAAATTTCCACAGTTTATGTGTAAAGAAATAAGCAAATAGAAAAACTAACGCCATGCAAATTCGAATTTAGCACGAGCAACTACGTCAAAATATCCCTATTAACATTTTTTTCACGTTTATTTTAATGAAATATTTACTCAAAATTCATTTTTTTTTTCATTAATTGCTGTGATTGATAAAATTCAGAAAAAAGATCTGATTTTTTTAAAACTTTTAGCAGTAAATCATGATCCAAATAATTTACCATAAAAAATTTGGCTGCGAATTTAAAGTTTAGGTCTTCCAAAGAGAATTCAAAGTTGAAAATTTGAAAAAGTGCAAATAAAAATTTTCTCCATGAAAGATTGAGTTCCTGACTTTCGTTTCCTTGAACTAAAAAAAAAAAAAAATAGGTAATGCTTTAATCGCTTCAATATTAATAGGCAAAAATTACATAAATCATACTTTTTGTTCCTTTTGACTCAAGAAAACCAGGCACCCTCTACTCACCAATTTTTTATTGAAAAAAATTATATAACAATTATTCCAATATTTTTAACAATAAATATCCACTGGGAGGCTCAAACTGAAAACTGGCAGCAAAAATTTTAGCTGCAAGCTGCAAGATACTCGGGTCAAGGACTACTATTGAGATCATTCCTAATAAAATTGATACAAATTCTCAATGACAGTTCATGACATTCCTGGTAAGCCCAGCTGAAGATTTTCCAAAAGTCATATCGACTTCAATGTTAAAAATTCAAAATGTGCTAAGTCCAAAAATTCTAACTTTATTGTCTCATTGCATGTGCATGAGGGCATTAATTTTGCGAACCAACATATTTTTCCATAAATCAACTCAAGAGAGCTCTCTCTTTCTACGAATTTTACTTTTTTTTAGGGTTGGACCCAAAGGAGGCCATCTTGCTCCCTTTTTTTAATTACGGTTTTTCTTGCAACACAGTGACATTTTATTCGAATTTTGGAGATTTTACCCAGAGGTGGTGCTTCTTTAAAAATGAGGTTCCCAAAATTTTAGCCGTATACTCCCTCAATTATAAATCAGTGAAAATTATCGAAAATCACTGAGAAACAGACAGAAATGCAGCACAGGAGAAAATCAGTAAAAATTTTTTTACTGAAAACAAATCAGTGACAAAAATCACTGGAAAATCAGTGAAAATTCACTGAAAAATCAGTAAAATTTATGAAATCTGCTGAAAAATCAGTGAAAATCTTTGAAAAATCAGCAAAAATTCACTGAAAATCAGCGAATTTTGCTGATTTTTTCTGTGCTGCAATTCTGACTATATCAGTGAGTTTTCACTGATTCAGAATGAGAGAGTACATCAGCTGAGGATCATACGTTGGACCTTTATACTTATGGAGTTCAACGCAGGATAACCTACTAAACACATAAAAAATGTGGAAGCGAAAAAAAAATGTAAAATTTTCATTTTTTTTGTTTCTAGCATGTTATTTTATGTTACGATCCCCAAAGTAAAAGGTAGGCCCAGCGCATGGCCCTTACCTAATTGATTGGAGGAGGCTAAAATTTGGAAACTCATTTTTCGAGGAAAATGAACCACTCGGAGTTGAATCTCCAAAATTCGATTTAAGACACCATTACCCCCTTATATTTGACTGAATTGCAATTGACGAAAAATTTATGTTTTGAGCAGGTAAGAAAAAATTAGGAACATCCTTTTCAAGTGAAAATGTTTAGATTTTTCAGTTGCCCCCTTACCCCTTTCTTCAATAGCCCGTTCATTTTTTCATTTTTGGCTTTTAATCAACTTTTAAAAGTGAAACCAACACAGTTCTTCCAAAAAAAAGTACATAAAAAACCACTCTGTTTTATTTGTCCCACCAGACAGGTCAACTTGGCAAAGTTTTCATAATGACAAATATTAAATAGCCAATCTAATATTCACAATACATCACCAAAAAGGCACCTTTCAATTCCGTTAGGCATATAGGCACTTAAATTGAAGTTTAGGCACAAAGCAAGCCTATCAACCGATGCATGTACCTGGAATAACCGGACATCCTGTGTAAAGTCATATTAACGTTTCCAACGATAAAAACGGAGGTAGTTATACCAGAACTGTACCGGATTAATAATTGTCATTAGAAATAGAAAATGACTAAAAAATGTCGTCATTCAACTAAAACAATAGGCAGTTCAACGTACATAAGCTAACGTAAAGATACCCTGACCAATCGAATACAACAACGAATCAATAATTCAATAATTTGAAATAGGTAAATAGTACCTAAAGAATCGCTTTCACCGTTGAAAATTTTGTCGACAGATTTGTAAATATAATTCAACTTCTTTTCATTTTCAAAAGGAATAATTATAATTTCATAGATTAAACATCTTTGATATCATAAATTAGGTACCGAATATAAAATTTATAGGCGTAGCAAATTATTGTTGACTTTTTCGTGTCCTTTTTTCACCTTTCGCCTCTTCAATAGGTAATTGAATTATGAAATTTTTTTCCCTTGGAAAAACAAATCAAATGTTTACATAAACTCAATTCCTATTTCGTATTAATTTTTTATTGTCTATTGTATGGAGATTATTACAGTCAAAGGCAATTATGTGTTTCTGTTTACTATACAGTTGCAAATCAAGAAATACGATAAACAGCATTATAAAGTGGAACTTTCACTATACAAAATCGATATTTTCTTGTGCAAACGATAAAATTATTTTTACGAAATTCATAACTGTAATTTCGTAACTCCAATTTCAGGAAAAGCTTACAAATGATAATCATTTCACTTTGATTCTATTCGTAGAAGCTCAAGTCTATTCTATGCTAGCAAAGTTGCAATAATTTTCCAAACACTCGACTGGGGGAAAAAAACTTGAGCTTTTATTGTTTGAGGAGATCATGTTTTCAGAGTTTTCAGCTCAAGTGCTCGAGTTCGTGTAAAACGTGGAAATTGTAAATTTATCTTAATTATTCATATTGATGTTTCATGTCTATACGCGATACAATGACCCTGATTTTAAATAAATAACGAACAGGTTGATACACTTACTCCGATGAAGAATGATAATGATAATGAAACATCGTTAGCTCGACTTAAACATTTGGAATTTAATGAAAATAAAAAACGAGAGGGATTACTTTTCGATGTCATTTATCATTCCAAAGAATATTGTCATATCAATTTATAATTATTCTAAAGGATAAAAAATAGACTATTTTCAATAACTGAAAACTAATCTAGGGAAATACACACGTAGATACGATAAGAGAATACCAAATGTCATAAATCTTACCTCAAAAACACATCATAGCTGACTTTTCAGCGTCCTTTCTCCAGAGCTGCAGCAAGATAAATTATCTCCACTCTCCAGTATCGAAATTTAAGAAAACACAAGATTTGAAATGATAATAGAACAGTTACAACGAAGAAAACAAAATGAGATTTTTCTCGAAAGTTAAAGCAGAATGGTCGGACTCGACGATTAAATTACGAAAAACAATGAAAATTTTCAGGATATTTTACAGAAGATTGGCAGAAAATTGGCAGTTAACACGATAGATTTAAATTGACAGCTGATCATTACACACGAACACACCGCACATTACTAGCTCACACAAATACACTTCAACACAAGCTGATCAAGCGACCAAGCTCAAAGCTCAAACAACTGTCGTTTTTCTCGCCATTCAACAAAAACTGGGACTCCATTCACCCTTCCCCCTTCCCTTCAGTTCGGAATCGAACTTCAAAGTTAGTGATATATTTCGTCGCTGGAGAGCGCCACTGTACAAATCGAATGTTTTTCTTTTATTTTAGTAATTACTCGAAAATGTCGATGTATTTTACGAGTATTTCGCAAGTAATTACTTGATAATTTCATTTTACATTACACACGTGTATTTTTTGCGATTGTTTACCTCACGTCTCACACGGTCACACTTTCACAAGATCAATCACAACTCACACACTCACACATTTGATAAAAATGATAATGACGACAAAAAATTTCGATTTTGAATAATTTTAAATCTGAAATAAGTCGTTAAATACCTTTTTACCATCATTTTTTGGTAATATATACTTAGAGTCTTACCTGTAAAATTCAACAGTGTTGAAGGATATCGAAGCCATCAGAGTACCAGCCCGTAAAGTAGCATGAATCGGTCGATTGAATAAACCAGAAACTTGAAAATAATCAGTCAAAACTAGATCGGTTTTAGTATCAAGAATTTAAAATCACACAATGGATGTAGAATTACTCCGGCCGGGTAATGTCCCCATATCACCGAATACCATTCTGTGGTTCGAATTCTTACTTCAGCCAGATTTATTAGAACAACATTTGAAAAAACCAAATCCTGGTAAGCCGGCATTATACTTATTCATCTGCAACAAAATATTTCATCGGTTCAACCTTTTCTCATTATATATCTCTATGTGAATCTAGATCCAGTACCGAGCGATTTGCTGGTACGATTTTTAACACTATCTGTGGAACCTACAGCCGAAGATATGTTTGAAAAGACCAAAAATTTCAAATGCTCCAAAAGACATTTATCTATGAAAGTTCTAGCTCTGAAAATAGTCGCACATTGGAAATGGAATCTAGAAGTGATAGAATCCAAGTTCGTATTTCATTCGTAATTCTTTCATGATTATTTGTAATCGAAATGAATAATCGCGTTTCTGGGATTTCTTTCTAGGCTACCTCTGCAACTGCAGTATGTTCTGTTGAGAGATCTTCTGTGTTTATTGAGTGATGAAATCGATCAAAATTTATTAATACCAGCCATGCATCATACATTGAATTTCGAAATGTTACGAGACGAGCAAATATTTGCGATTAGTTTGTATCACAGATGGACTCTTCATATAATTATCAATAGTCCGATGTTATCCAAAGGTGTACTTTGCAGTACAACCGCGTAAGTTTATGTCTCATATTTATTCATATTTGAAAATGAATTCGTATAACTCTAACGGACTGTTTAATTTTCGTAGAAATGTGGAATCAGCGGATGAAATAATGTCTAAAGTTATGGACGACGAAGGAAAAAGTGAACTTGTATTACAGAAAATCCTCGCTCTGAAAAAAGATTATTTCATTGTACCAGCGTTCCATAATTTCGCACCACCGTCAGAATATCACGATTTGATACTCGATTGGCCAAATGGATTGAAATTATCCAGCGATAAATTTTACTGTCAAGTAATGCATAAAAAACAAACCTATCGGTAAAAAATACGATACGTAAATAACAACTTTAACTTTTTCAGATTTATTACGATCTTGGAAATTACAAACTTTATAGAGAACAGCACGCCGAAGCTTCGGAATATTTCACCTCATGTAAAACATTATTCGATAAGTTGAAAATGGTACCAAATGGTGATTTGACTTCTGGCTTTTGCGAATTAAAAGAAGAAAACTTGAAAGGGTTTTGTCAGGCATGTGGAATGTTATTGGATGAAAATCGTAACTTGACTTTAGAATTTTATTCCGCTATTAGGAACAATTACACTGTAAGAGTTTTTGCTTTACATCAATATTCTATTATTTTTTCCTATTTCTATTGTTAATTCTTTCGAAAAATATTGTCAACAGAATATCATCGATGTATTGCAAACAGACAATGTAAAAAGAGAAATTCCTATTTCATATCGTGATTCTTTGGAATTAGATTTAGCTTCAACATTGGCTAGTGGAAAGTTCACTGCAACGAGAGATTTATTATATCAAATTCAAACGCTGAATGCTATTCGAAGGCTGCTGGAAGGGTCTGCTTATCCCACGGTGATGGATTACGCTTCTAAACTGAATCAGTCAAGAAAAGGAGTTGATATATTAATCAAGGTGAAATAATTAACCTTCCGTATTAGATTTTCATTAAAATAATTTTAATTTTCGATCGATTTTACAGTCATTGAAGCCATTACTTAGCACTATTAATGATGAAGAACGACAAAAAGTACGAAACTTCTTGCTCAATCTGTCTGAAAAATGGGACCCTTCTTCTGTTCGTTTGATTAGCAATGACAAAGAACTGAATTCTTTATTTACGAAGAACGAATTGAAACGAACCAGATTCGATAATGATGATTTGCACTTCAAAAGGAAATTAAATGACGAAGAAGAAAGACAGGCTAAAAATATCAAAAGAATTGGTGAGTATGAGAAAATAATTTTCAATTTTTTTTTCGGTATTCATCACTAAGTCTTTGTTTTTTCTAATATCAAGTCACAGGTAATCTTCAGTTAGAAACAAGTGCTTTAGAAAGAGAAATCGTTAAAACCTACGATCCTGCGAAATTGAAAGAATTGATCTTGAAATTCACTTCGATGAATCATGGACGAAAGATCACAAATATTTGTAATAATGTACGTGCCACGTTCTATTAATTTTTTCAATTTAATTATTTTCAATTTGTATGTATTTCGTTTGGTAATTTTTCAACAGTGGGATTTCTCCAACGGTCTTTGTAAATTTGCTACGAATTTACCGGTGCCATTTTTACGCGATTATTGTTACGCTGCCTTGGCCAAAGTCACCGAATTGCTGGAGTTGAAGGTTGATTCGTAAATTTTTTCTTATTAAAAAAATTAAAATATCGTGTTATTTTTAAAGTATAATTTAATGGTATTTTTTTAAACGTAGAATTACACAAATGCTCGAGAAATGATCAGATCCGCCGACGAAGAGTTGAAGAATCACGGTAACACGTCAGCATTAATAAAATTTTCTCAATTACTGTTATGGGAAAAGTGGTACGTGGATATGATGGAGCTTCTAGTTTTATGGCCAGCGAAAGATATAAGTGAGCTGAATTATTCATTTTTTCGACTCTTCTTCCATTCTCTAAAAAGCCCAGAATTTATTAAATGATTTTTTTTACAGATTATCCAAATTTATTGCTTTCCTGTAAAAAATTGATGGCGACTGCTCAACAAGGAGGCGATATGAGCGTTTTACCAAGATTACAAATTATGGAACTCTGTGTCCTCACATTGGTCAATTTATCTGAATTGGATTATTTAGTCAATACCACTTTTCAAAAACGATTTAGATATTTGGAATTATCGTATGCAATATCATTAGCTTGTTTAGAAGTGAAACAACTAAAAGGCAATAAAAAATTCTTGAAAGACTGTTGGGATTTGAGTAAGTACCCATCTGTGATTTTACAGCCAGTTTTGAAAAAATAGGTTAAAATATGATTTTCTTGCAGTTATACCGACGTTTTTGAATGTGAATTTGCAACGTAAACAAATCAACCAGTTTCCCGATCGTGATAATCCAACCGGTGTTCTCAACAAAGCAGGATTAACTCAGTATTTTCTGAAATTAAGAGACGCTACTGTAATAAATGTGATAATATCGTTACTGGCAAGACTGCACAATATTTTACGAGATGAGCCGAATTTAGAGCTTTATTTTCATTTCACCCAATTATGGCCACCTAGCGTACCTAAGTAAATATCAAAATTTTAATTTATTTTAATAATCTGTTTTGATAAATAATTTGTGTTATGATTCCTAACCTAGCCCAAGTGCTTATAACCCGGAAGCTGTTTTAGAAGTCATATCTGAAATATTAGATCACGTTTCTTTGTATCAGCCTGATAATGTGCAATGGTTAAAGCTAACCGGAGATGTAAATTTTGGTAAATTAACCCCAAATTATTATTTATCGTAAAATAAAATCGTATTTCAATGAATTTAATTATCATTTTAGTAAGAAGACACCATTCTACTGCGTTAAAATACTATCTCAAAGCTGTGGTCGCCGCCAGTGAGTATTACATTCGACCTGTTCCAAAAAATATTGTAGAAGATTTCATCTATAAACGAATGGTTCGATGCTGTATGGAAATTCAATGTTTCACCCAAGTTCGTACAGTACCTATTAAAATAATAAATAATATTCCGAATTTTAATTTTACCTGCAATATTTACTGGAAATTTTCACAGGGAGCGGTTCTCTGCCAATTTTTGGATGAAGTCGATTATACCACCGCTTTCAAATGTCTATCGGAAAATTCCACTTCGGATGCCACCGATTGCTATTATAACTGCATCTGGGATGTCAATATTTTGGAATTTTTAGTCTCGTTGCATACGAAACGAAATCAATACAGTAAAAAACAAAAAGCAGTAAGTATTATTTTTAAAAAAAAATTTACAATGTACCAAAGTTTGTAATAATTTCTTTTTCACTCGATTTTTTTTTATTAGATTGACATAGTTGGATTATTGGAATTAAATAGTAATAATAACGAAGAAATTAAACGAGAAGCTTCTAATGTGAGAAAAACGAGATTTCTACGAGCTATGTCAAAACAATATATTTGTTGAAAGGTATATTAATTTTACTTTTTTCATTTTTCATGTCAAAAATAATGTTTTGAAGCACCTAAATTGATAATCAAAGATCTCAAAAAAATTAATCCTATTTAATTTTAATTACTTATTTGGATTTGTTAAAAAGCTGTATTTTGTATTCATTTTTATTGTAAATATTGAATATAACTTGAGTATTTTTTACGAGTGGAATTCTTAATAAGGAGTGGCTTAAAGTTGCGTTTAAGCTTGAAAACTGTTTGATTTTGTATTTTGTCTGATAGAATTGCATGACGTTTAAAATTATTAATTTTCATATAACAGGACATTTTTCTCCATCAAGAGACTAAAAGATAAAGAGGGTGGTATGAATGAGAAATTATTCGCAAATTTTCAAAAACAAAAATATCATGGACAGAAATTATCGATTAATTTTTAAAATTCAAACTTTTGTACATTCACAAAATTTCATTTAATTTTGACATAACATTTTTGTTTTTGAAAAATCAGTACGATTCAGTCCACGAGAGCGAACTCGAATCTTTGTGCATAAATTTATGGGTCCTCCTCCTTTAACAAAGGGGAAAATCATTTTAACATCCCTTTCCCTCTCTATCGTATTTATAGCATCAATACAAAAATTTTGAAAAAGTACAATGTTGGCAAAAATTGTTTTTTTCAACATTTTATAACATTTTTCCAAATTAAATAATTGTAAAATTGAGTAAATTAAATTACATTATACATATTTGTATCAAGGTTGACATTTTTTGAATTCTGGCTATGGGAATGTTTTTGACTGACAAAAATGAAGTTTTAAAAGAATGAAATTTAGGCAGTTTTACGATACAGGCATAACGTTTTAAAAATCTCGTAAAACTTTATTTAGTTGAATCAATTCTTTCAACGATTTCCTGTTCTAAAAATTCAATTTTTGGTTGCAAAATTCGTCAATTTTTTCAAAAATTCGTTAAATTTTTAAATATATATATATTTTTAAATTTGTGCCCATTTTTTCTGTCAATTTGATAGGTTCTTTGACGTGTGGTCAATGCTCCTATTGCGGCCTTCTCATCAATTTTCAAGCCTTCATACGATTTTGTAAATAATTGGCAAATTTTACGAAGATTTGAGAACAAAATTTTAAAAATCAATCAATATAGGTACCTAGATAGTTTGACAAAATTTATTTTTAATCTAAAAGGTCATCAATTTTTCGGAAATTTGTCGATTATTGGGTGGCGTGAAGAAAAAGTGACCTACCCTCCAGGAAATTCTAAAATTTTCTGGTGGCTTCGAAACGTCTCGAAATCACTTGTACCTAATCCATTTGGGAGGTCGGAAATTAGGTATCTATTAACTTCTAGATTTTTACCTCAATTTGTACGCTACCGGCGCGGCGTATTTTTAAATTTTCTCCAGCAAATTTTCCTGTTTGAAAATGATTTGAACTCGAAGTCACGAATTTCGGAAAATTGTACTTTAATCGATTGAATAGGTCACCAATATGGGTGATCCATGATTATAGGTGGTAATGTTCATATGAACATTTTTATGGGCTTTTTTCCAGTTTTGCAAAATTCCAAAATTTTCTGGAGGCTCCGAAACATCTTGAAAATATCTACTTTCAATCGATTCGAGAGGTCTAAAATAGAGTACATAACAAATTTCAGCTTTTGTCGTTGATTAGATCTTTCAGGGCGATAAGGTAATTTTAAAATGTAAAAAATTCGCCAAAATTCGAGAAATAAACTTCTGCACCTGAAATTTTGGATATGAGATTCTTTTATGATGTACTTTCGATTTATTTTTTCTCGGTTCAAATTTTTACTTCGATACTTCCCTCGTTAGGAAAAGACATTTCCAAAACATAACCACGATTTAAAAACTTTTGCTATATAGCAAGACTTGTGGTCTTTTTTGTCAATTTTTAAAAAGGTACGATCCGACCTGCTCAGATACGGTCAAATTTCAGACGTGCTTATGTCTGAAAATCGTTCCCAGGGTAAAAAATTTTGAAAACAGTGCAATTACAATCAATGATATTGATTTGAGGCAAAGGTTGGAGAAGAGGAGTAAAGACTTTCCATTGGGAAATAAATTCATATTCAAGAACTTTTTCAATCGGTAACATCTCGATTTAAATTTAGGTAGACAGTAGACACTTATGGGCATAGGATTTCAAAAAAAAATTAATTTCTTAAAAGTTCAAATCCATTCATCTCAGAAAAGCAGTAAGTATATCTCCTTCGATGAATTCATCGAAACTCATTTAATCAGATTTTTTAGAATTTAAATTTATAATCAAGTTAGAATTTGTAGTTAAAAAATTGATGAATATTTTTTTGAGCAGGCTTTGAAAATATTTTGAACAGAAAACCGACGAAAACTCGAGAAAACATTCTAAAAAATTGATTTGCCAAAAAATTGAACAAGAAATCTTTCAAACAAATGATAAAATTTTCTACCTGCGCAGGAGTAACCGTAGGTATTTAAAAAAAACTCTCAAAACGTTTATTTTCCGAGTATATAATTTCAAACAATTCGTTAGTTAAAACATCAAATGCGTACTGCAATAAATTACGAAAAAAGTATTCATTTAGAAAGGTAACATTTCACAATTAATGACTTTTTTTAAAAATATAAACCGTAGAAAAAACAAAAAACAAAAATGTATATAAATACAAACATAGGTACATCTTGTATATGAATGAACGCGACGAATAAAAATATAAATCGTATATTTAATACAGATAATGAATTTAAAAAATGTGAAAAAAGTTCGATGATCGATCAATAAAACAACGGTTACGATGATTGTAGGGCAAATTAATATGAAATCGTTGCGTTGGTTGGAGGGGGAGGGGCAATTACAGATATGGAATCTCTGAGGAAAGAGAAAAACACGCTGCTCGTTCTTACCCAGAAATAAACGAACTAAGTTTTTAAAAAGTACATATTAGTATTAAAAATATAAGGCTTGAATGGGGTCGGGGTAAGGAAGGGAACAGGTAAATGAATCACGTATTTATGCGAATTGAAACAAAAAAAATGGCAGTATCGTTCGATGCAAATAAATTTTTTCATCGATGGTAATTCGTAGACGTATTTTTCGAGCGAAAAATACGCGAATCGTGGCAATATCATTGTAGAGCTATGTCGCACTGCGCCGCGCTGTCTTTTATACTGACTAAAGACTTGGAGCGTAACATCGGTAAAAATGCTCCGGTGGTTTTCAAGTAAGGCCGAGGTTGGCGCCTTTTGTAAGGTTCCCACTCGGCCTGTCATCTTTGTCAGTGCGTTACAATCACATCTGGCGCAGATTTCGTCGATTGTACGCTATACGGACGGCTCGGCCGGCTATCGGTACTCGAGGTGTCGTGTTTCGGCGATTTGAACCTTTCCATTTCTATCACAGCTTCGGCTCGAAATTTTTGCTCTTTCGTATGCTTACCTCCTATTTTGTCCGGTTTCTGATTATTCTTGTAACCGAAGGTGGTAAACCCTATGGGCGGCGGGGTCACCGGAGGTACGACCCGAGTGTTGTTCGGTGCTTTGATATGGCTTCTTCTCATCGTACACGGCGGTGGCGGCGACGGCGATAAGCTCGTACTTTTGTTGGCCGTCGTCGAGTCGGAGGTGGACGAATTGTAGAAAAGACTCTCTCGAGTTTGACATTCGTTATCACGCATTTCCGGCATGTAGCTCATCGAGTCACCGCTTTGAGTGACCAGACCGTCTTCTTCTTCGTCCCCGTTTACCCGGCTAGAATCGCGACGCATTTGGCAGGTTTGGTGGTGAAAGTCTGGTCCTCCGTTTATCTGGAAAAATTCCAATGGATTTAAAATAATTATTCGATAAATTCAATTGTTTAGTTCAAAATCACCCAGTTGCATGCAGAAGAGGGGGGGGGGAGGAGGAGAAATTCCTCGGAGGCGGTTCGAACACAATTTTTTGGGGGGATATGAGGTTAAAAAATGCCGAATAAAAAATTCAAAATTGCCTAATAAGAATTCAAAATTGCAAAAACAATGCGAAGCAACATCATGGAGAGGGAAAAACACAATTTTTAGAGATCAACGCAACAAAAACTTTAAAGTAACATCGTGTTCAAGATTAGGTCAAGTTTTAATCTTGCTCATACCTGGAAATTATTCCTTGGGTTTTCGAATATATTTCCATTGTTAAAAGCCATTCTTGCTCAACATTGCTCATGAACAGCAAAATTTCTTGCATGAAAAAATAAATGACTCAATCCTGCTCATGCCTGAATTTTTCCCTCGGTAATTTCATTGTACGCAAGTATGTAGTTGAAAAAACCGATGAAATTTCCTTAACCTACTTGATTCAGAAGATTATAGTTTCAATGTGAACATGAGAGAAATAAATTTGGCCCAAGCGAAGCGAGGGTGGAAATTTCAAATAGAAGACCTTAAATTCAAAATGCAATAAAACAATGCTTTAAATTAATTAACTTGAATAGAAAATCGGCCAATTTCCTTCAAAAATTATTTGAGAAGAAATACTTACAACAGGGCTGAGCGCAGCGAGGCCGAAGATTTTGAAAAATTTGATTTTCAACCATCGAAACTAAGTTTAATGAGAAAAAATTTGATAAAATTGGTTGGAATAATTTTGAGAAAAAATTCGAAAAAAATCGTGTTTGTAGGATTTGGATTGTTTTGAAATTATGGAAGAAAAAAATTCAATAAGACCGAGTGCAGCGAGGTCGAAATTTTTGAAAAATTTTATTTTGGGGAGTAAGTAATTTTAGAGTTGGATTGGATTGTGATTTCTGAAAGAGGACAGTTAACTTGAAATTTTAAAAGGCTCAGTTTTTCATTACTTATGCTGCAAAATTTCCAAACGTTTTTTTAATTTTCCGAAATTTCTAAGATTTTGCCTAATTACTTGAAATCTCTGAAATTTTACCGAATTGCCGACTGGAAATCGTTTGGTTTATTACTACCCCCCCCCCCCCGCCGCCGCAATACCCCCATCGCACCACCCCTGATCCTAAACTGATTGCTGGTGATCGGTCATCAATACGAGCGATTTCGTTGTAACCGGGAAGAGGTACCACCGAAAAAATACAGGATGAATGTTTTGCCTATCTGTAAAGCTGAAGGGGAAAATATTCTTTCAAAAACAGAAGGATCAAACTTCAAACATGGGTACATAATAATATTCAATCATGAGCAAAGACGGAACCGTGAAAACTGGGGATAGAAAGTTTTTGCCTAACTTCAAAAATAAAGGGGCAACAAATGCATTTTGAAATTTAAAAATTTTGAAAAAAATTGCAGTCGTGAAATGGATAACATTTCGATAAATGAACGAATATTAGGTACTGTAATGATTTTTTTGCCTAAAATCTAACAAGAACTTTTTTCAATTGCGCTTCGCAATTATTTTTGGCTTCCTCCTGGTCCCCCCCCCTCACTCGGTAAAAAAATATTTGACAATTAGTATCTAATATTTCAACGAGTCAATAAGTTGAATTTCCAAAGGTACGAGGATTACTAGAACTTTTTTTTCATTCGACGAGTTTTCATTTTTTTTGAAGGGGGGGGGGGAGTGGTTTAATTGAATGAAAAATGCTAAAGAACTGATTAAGCTCACCAAAAACTTTTTCATTACAGATTCTGATATGAAATTTTATGAAGCTAAAAAAAAAATTCATTTTAAGGCCATATCACCTCTGAGCGGCCTAGAAAGAGAGCCACGCTATAAAAATTCGAAAATACTAATTTCTGTTGTGATTTCAGTATGAAATTTCGAGGAGAATTCGAAAAAAAACTGATTAGAAAGTTGTATCTTACTTTCAAAGGCCTTAAAAAGGATCCATCAAAAAAATTTGAAAATTTTGGAAAAAATAAATGAAAATTTATCTATTTTTAGGATTTAGGAAACTATTCTTGAGAACCTAATACAACCTTTAAATTGACTTTTTCGTAATCCTGGATCCTGGAACAATTTCTTATCAGTTATCAGAATACAATCAATATTTCTCCAAAATCAAAAATGATTTTAATCAAAAATTAATTAATAGAGCTTAAAAAATCGATTTTTTATGATTTTTTTCTACATTTACGATCTCAAGTGATCGATCACTTTCGAAATGAAAAACTAATTTCATCAAAAAATCAATCTTTCATTTAGTTTTTCGGATTTTAGAGTAGAATTGAAAATTGTACATGCTTTTTACCTTTTGATTTGTTTGCACAAAAATATTTTACAGCAAACTTGACCTAAAAAATTAGTGTAATTTCAGTTTTAATTTCATTAAAAATGTATAAGGGTAAGGTTGCCATATTTCGACCACTTTTTTTCAAACTTCCATCAATCTAAGACTTTTTGAGGTAGAAACGTCGAAAATGGCTTAAAAAATACCTTGATCCTTCCTCTACCACTCCCTAAAATTTTGAGCCGATACAATCATTTTTTGTGATTTTTTTTCTGAGGGAACTCAAAAATCGATTTTGAAATTTTGGGGTCCTAATTTCGACCACCAGCCGATTTCGCCCGCATAAAGCGGAATCTGCCCAAAAAGAATTTTTTCATATTCTTCTTTGACAGATAAACAAAATGAGGCCAAAACGACAACCCTACAGTCAAAACTCGAGGAGAAAATCAGAAAAAACAAAATCGCATTCAAAAAAACAGATTACATAAGATAGTATAGCTGGTCGAGATTAGGGCACCCCAAAAAATTTGAGCTTTGGTGAAAATTTTTGTTGCGTACCTCCAGTTGTTTTTAAAAACGATGATTTTATCGAAATCTGACACCATGCCCCATCACAATTAACAATTATTTGGTAGAATTTATTAAAAAAAATTAAGTATTCATAATTTGAGATCAAAGAATACGTAAAAAAAAATTTTCACCTATGCGATTTAGTTTTTTTCAATTTTCTCCGCCAATTTTGCCTGTAGGGTTGTGATTTTGGTCTCAAATTGTTCATCTATGAAAAAGGAACGTGAAAATTTTTTTTTCCGTGTAGATTGCGTCCATAGCGACCGAAATCGGCCGGTGGTCGAAATTAGGGCTCTTTACCCTTACCTGAATTAAAAGGCATTTTTTCAACAAAATCAAGAAATCAATTTTTCAAAAATTAATCTCTTCGGGTAGATTTTTCAATTTCATAGATTTTTACGTTTTTGATTTCGATCAACCTGAACAATCGATTTTTGGCGAGGGGGCAAATCTCTGATTATGTAATACATTTTTATAAATGAATAATCAATAAGGGAAGTACGATTTCAGACAATTAAACCTTAGAAATTCAAAATTTTACCAATCATGTTGCTTTATATTTTATTATTTTTATTTGCATTGAAATTACTCGAAGTATTCGTTCCAATTTGAATAACAGTAAGATTGTTGAAAAAATAATCCAACAAAACTCCTGTAACCAAAACTTCAGTTTGATTCTGCTTTGATTCTTGGTGAATTTTTAAAATAAAAAAATCGTCAATTAGCAACAAAAATCTGATTTTTTTTTTAAATTACATTTTTAGTTAGGTACCTACATAAATTGATAAAAATGATAACCATACTAAAAGAAGACCCCCAAAAACCAAATTTCATTACTTCCAGCCATTCTGGAGCTTTCACCAGCGTGATTTCGATTTTTTCTAGTATTTTTGAAATTTTCCAAAGTCATGAAAATCCACCTGTTGCGATTTTCAGGTGAACACTTCGTCACTCCAAGTGTCTTTTTCAACCAGCTTACAAATTTTGACAAAAATTTAAAGGCAAATTGAAAACTGTCAAATCAATCATTCATCTACCTGAAGAGAAAAGTTGAACGACCCCTCGAATCCAAAGTTTACCATTTTTGGTTATTCAGGGACTTTAGCACGATTATGATTTTTTCCAGTACATTAAGAGTTTTTCAGAAGTCATGAAAGTCAACTTGAGCCAAAACTCAAGTTCTCGTATCTTTTCAATAAGTTTAACAAAAAAATTCACTTGGGGTTTTCCAGATTTTAATTCAGCCACGAGTTCGTCTGGAAATCGTAGAAAATGCGAATTCTTTAGTTAAAATATTGAAAAAGAAATGTGCAGTCAAGTTTAGCTGTCCAAGTGAATTTTCAAATTCAATAATACTGCAGAAACTCAAAATCCTGCTGGAGGCTCCAGGATGGCTGAAAATGATGAAATTAAATTTTGCGAAGTTGAAATTAGTAAGAAACCCTCGTTCCACCAATTTTACTACAAAAATGATTTTTTAAAAAAAGATCGCATTTTTGTTGAAAATGACGATTTTTGAATTTTTCAAAAATTTTCAAAAATCTAAAAATCAATCAGTGCTGCCGAATTCTTGATGAAGTAGATTTAAAACTTGATTCTTCCAAAAATCTCACTCTTGTTGAAAATGGAGATGCACAGGCGGATTCCACAATTAGTTCAGTTTTTAGGCCCTTAAATTTCGATGTTGGTCAAAAAATCACCGTATGAAGCAAAATCAGTCTGGTTCTGAACATATTAAGCAGGTATTCATTTTTAAACAATTTTTCTTTCGTTTTTTTTTAAATTTATTTTTTAATAAATAGGTACGTCCGAGTTTTTTAAAATCTGTAGTCAGGTGAGAAATTATCGAATGCAAAATTGATCAGTTTTGAAATCCTTTATCTATTTCAACGATAAAAAAATATTTTTCCATCTAAATTTTTTCAAATGACAATTGGTTCCTTTCATTTTGAATATTTATTTTATGCAATATTTTCAACAAAATATTTTCTCATGACATCCGATTACCAGCATATCCGCAAATACCTATAATCTGTTTACGTTTTATCAGACACCCATGTTTTTCTTTTTCCAATGTATTTGCTCGATTGGACTTCTTTAAAACTAAAATCATGTTTTCTTTCCTCCCTCCTCGAGGCAATACGCTGTTGAAAACAGGTCTACTCCATACTCACCCTTTCGAATCCAGGTTCTCTTCTAATTAAATTGGGAAACGTATGCTCGGTAGGAACGTAGCAATTGTGTTCGTCTTCTACTTCTCGTATCGATTCGCGAATATTTATACTGGCAGTAATTTCGGTCACGTTGACTAAATTATCGGGCAAGTTTGGTAAAACGGTAACCACCGGTGTTAGCAGAGTAGCCGTAGGAGTTTTCCTACCCAGCTGATCCAACTGGCTTTCCCTCGATTGGTTTACTTGCTCCTGAACAAATAAATTATTTTTACAATCCGCCGTCGCGTCTATTAAGTATTTACATTGGTCGGTCGCCGGGTCTTGCCAAAAATTAATATTCACCTTGATAACGCTAAAGTCGTGAATCAGTTTCCTAACGATGTTGAATATCAACGTGAAACACATCCCGAATAAAATTAAGAAAAAGACGAGCAATATGATCAGCATTTCTAATTTCGTTACTTGTGCCCAAAAAGGTTCTTCATTTTTTAGCTGCAAAATGAAATGAAATTTAATTTTAAGATTCGAATAAGCGATTAATTTGAAAACATTACCGTAAAATAAATCGATACCTACCTTACACATTTCTTCATCTTGGTCCGATGCGGTTAAACAATGAGGAACTGGTTTGCATTGAAAATCTGTATGAATGCAATACCCATCTTGGCAGTTAAATTCTTCGGAGGTACAATCTACAAAATAAATTGAAATTTTAATAAAACATATCGAGATCGAATTTCCACCTTCGTAAACAAAAAAAGTTCCAAATTAGTTTAAACTTCTAATAAAATAAGTACAAAATTAATTACTCTGCGATTTTCTGAAAGGAGTGAAATGTGCTTTAAAAGTTGAATTGATAGCGGTTTTCTTTACAACGTATTGAATACGCATTAAATTGCCATCGAAAACAATCGGTTCGGCTGCAGCTCCGCAAAATGTTTGTTTAATCGTATCGGTGCCTTCTTCCAGAATATTAACGTAATTCAATTCGCAGTCGTTCGGAAATTGTAAATTAAACTTTTCCCATGTCAATGAAACCTATATTAAATAGTCGAACTATAATATTAACAACAAAAAGATCTTCATGTATCAAAATTGAGGTTTGTCGGTGGAAATGCATTCATGGTAGATAGATACCTAATTATTTCTTTGGTCATGAATATTGATGCGCCTATATCAATTAATTCAAAGTTGAATCTAACCCTACTGATTATAGTATAGCTTATGTTATTCATCTTTAATATCAACAGTCAATGTCAATATTACAGATGACCAAGGGTCAATAGTCGAAGCCTATTAATTTATAGAATAGGTAGGTAATAATACTTCGAGGTAGGTATGCCTCTTATTTTTTGATACAACTTCTAGATAGACCTTATCCCTTCACCGAAAATGTTTTGAAAATTTTTAAACAAAATCCTAAATTTCAAACAATGTTATGGAATTATTCAAATAGAGGTAGGTAATATTTCTTAAACTTGCATTATCTCCGCAAACATCACTTCAGAAGTTTTCACTTTCATTTCATTTTTCAATGAGTAAATTATTAAAAATGTAATAATTTACCTATTTTTATACCTATTTCTTTGAAACGTCGGTAGGTAATAAGAAAAATTAATTTCAAAGAAAATCCAATTCGAGTGGACAAACAACATCATTTCAGTCCATTGAAATCAGTTTTCACTTTTAAATTATTTTTAATTTTTTTTTTTTTAAATAAGAAATAGGTTTGTGATTTTTCCAAGATTTCATCTGGTAAGGTAAAAAATCCAAATTGAATGAAATGACAGGAGTAGAGGAGTTTTGTCCCACTGTAGTGGCAGTAGGGTGATTCCACGCCAGTTCGTACGCAAAGTGGTAGGGAGGGTCGGTGATTTTTTTCATTTTTTTCATGTGGGTAGACCTCGAAGAGAGATGACGAATGCCGCAAACCGCAGCTCTTAAAGTCTTTTTGCAGGGCTGCCACGAGCATTTAAAGTGTTTGAGGTAAAGTTGGATATGGTAAATTTGGGGCGTGGATAACTCGAAAACCATGATGGGTTGAAAGTTGAAACTTTTTCTAATGTGTATGGTCTTTGAAGAGCTTTTTGACGATTTTTTGAAAATCAGTGTTGCCACTTTTTTTTAACACGAAAAATTAGCTGTAAAAGTTGAAAAATGACATTTCCCTACGATGTCAATCGCCAAAAATTCTGAAAAAAAATCTGTAAAGTACAACTTTACATGTTGATTAATGTATTAAAAAATTGAGGTGACGTGTTATTTCGTATTTTCGAGAAAAAAAATTCTAAAGATTGAAAGAAAATATAATTTTTTTTCAAGGGTTAAAATTGTGTTAATTGATTTTTTTTTTTTGTTAATTTTACACCATATTAAAAGAAAAAGTAGGTAAAAGCATTTTAACTTCATTCAACGCCCGTTAATACGAATGCAAAGTTATTAAATGTTAATATCAAAAGTTGAAAAAAAAAAACATTTTGATTATAAGCAAATTTTTGGGGCTTAAATAATTTTTGAATTGAGTGACGTACTCTGTCACAAAAAACTCATTACCTAACTCAACTTTAACTCAAGTTAGAAAGCTGTTTTTATTGCTTGAACGCATAATTTTTCATAAAAAAAAATCGAAATATATGCGTTTATACGACGTTTTCAATGTTTTTGTAACAAATTTTTAGGGGGTCCAAATTAGGCGCCCAAAAAAAATCTCTTTGAAAATTGACCTTTCGAAAAAAAAGGCTGTAGATGAGTTGATTCCCAAAGAAATATTTGTGTAAAAACACAGGGGAATTGATTCCCATTTTTTTTTTTGGACATGTACGAATTGATTCCCCCTTTTTCAAGAATGAATGTGCGAATTGATTCCCATTTCTTTGGCAGGGTATGTATGAATTGATTCCCACTTTATTTTCCAAAAAAGGAATTTTTCAGGAGAGCGAATTAATACTCACAAAACGTTTCTACGACTTAAAATTAGGTTCAGCAAATGTTGGTTTGTTTCAAAATGTGGATTTGGGGCCTACAGAGCAGGTTTCACTCCAGTTCTCAAAAATTGAAATGAAAAATTTTCCCATCTGGGTGCGCTTATGCTTGGGAATTTTTTAATCGCAGTTTCGGAAATAAAATTTCACGACAAAAACAATGGTGCTATTTATTTGGAATTTAAAAAACTATTTCAACACCTTTTTTGTGTTTTTTAAATAAAAAGCTCGAAAACATCGACGATCTGTGATTTAGAAACGTATGGGAAAATTTTTCATTTCAATTCTTGAGAACTGGAGTGAAACCTGCTCTGTAGGCCCCAAATCCACATTTTGAAACAAACCAGCATTTCCTGAACCTAATTCTAAGTCGTAGAAACGTTTTGTGCATATTAATTCGCTCTTCTGAAAAATTCCTTTGTTGAAAGAGGTTGCGAATCAATTCGTATATACCCCCGAAAGAAAGGGGGAATCAATTCGTACATACCATTGAAAAAAAGTGGGAATCAATTCGGACATTTCAAAAAAAAAAATGGGAATCAATTAGAACCGTTTTCAAATCTGGGAATCAACTCATTAACTCGCATAATAAAGAATTTCATCTATTATTTTAGGGACCAGGTTAAATAAGACGCGTTTTTATACCAACTCCGTGGTCTCTGAAAATATACCGAAGTTACTCAAAGTTGAACTTAAATGTCAAAAGTTTATATTTTTTGAAAAAATCTTTAAAATTTCTCATTTATCTTTTTTTGTCTCATTTTGAAGAGAATTTCTTCAGCTTTTTCGTGATATATCATAAGTTGAATTTTGCTGAAAATCGCTGAAATTACCAAAAAAAAATCAATTAACACAATTTTGACTTTTGAAAAAAAATTGTATTTTCTTCCAATCTTCGGATTTTTTTTCGAAAATACGAAATAACGTCATCTCAATTTTTTGATATATTAATCAACATGTAAAGTTGTACTTCACAGATTTTTTTCAGAATTTTTGGCGATTGACATCATAGGGAAATGTAAATTTTCGGCTTTTACAGCTAATTTTTCGTGTTAAAAAAAGTGGCAACACTGATTTTCAAAAAATCGTCAAAAAGCTCTTCAAAGGCCCTATACATTAGAAAAAGTTACAACTTTCAATCCATCATGGTTTTTGAGTTATCCACGCCCCAAATTTACCACATCCAACTTTACCTCAAAACTTTAAATGCTAGTGGCAGCCCTCCAAAAAGACTTTGAGAGCTGCGGTTTGCGCCATTCGTCATCTCTCATCGAGGTCTACCCACATAAAAAAAATGAAAAAAATCGCCGACCCCCTCCCACCACTTTGCGTACGAATCGACGTGGAATGACTCTGTAGGGAAAATTGGCGAAATTTTTTAATTTCATCGTCTTTTCAGATTGCGTCGTTTATTTTTCAATAAATTACACAGATTATTTCAGTGATTTTTTCTTTTAGGCATTGAAAATCTCACTATATGTGATGCGATCTGGGAAAAGGTACCCAAAGTCGGAAAAATGAAAAATGAGATTTTTGCGCCACCTTGTAGAGTACATTAAGACGAACATTTTTTTAAAAAATAGCTCAAATGGTTGAGATATGACTGAGTTATTGCACTTTGAACTTTCAACTTGTAAAAAGTGTATTTTGAGAAAAAGAGCTTTGAAAGTTCACTTACCACTTTTAATTTTTTTAAAAAATAATTTTGTCTTATAAAATGACTTTCACGCTGTCAAAATGAGTATTTCTAGGGTATTTTTTCACGCTGAACTCGAATCCGCTATTGTTTCTGCTCTAAAACTTCCACTTTTTGTGTGAAGTTGAAAAAACGTACCTACAGTAAAAAAAATGAAAAAAAAAATGATCTTATAAAATGGCTACCTATTACACTGTTGAAATGAGTATCCCTAGGATATTTTTTCACGCTGAACTCAAATATGCTGTTCTTTTGGCATTAAAATTCTTACTTTTTCGTGCAATGTTGAAAAAACATGCCGAAAAATTGAAAAAGTGTTATAAAAAATTGATACCAAAAAATAAGAATATTATCAAGAATGTCAATTCCAAAAAAAATTATTTGGATGAAAAAATTTTATTTCATGAGATTAAGTGGATAGCAATACTACAATAAATTTAGGAGACGCGATTTGCGTTGCGCTAGTCATTTGAAACGTTTTCCGACTTTGGGTACCTTTTTCTAGAAATCAGTGAAAATACCACTCGAAGATGAATGAAAAATTACCAAGGAAATCAGTGAAGTACCTACTAAAATTTCCTAGAAAATCAGTGAAAACTCATTGGAAATCAGTTGATTTTGCTTACACCACTTTCTCTACGCTTCAATTCTGGCAGTTCGAGGGTAATTTTTTTTAAATAATTCAGGAGAGAGTGAGTTAAGAATGACTGAACCGAATAGAAGAAATTTTTTTTCTTGTTTATGTTTTCAGCACCATTTTCCCCCGGGATTTTTTTTTTTAATTTGAATGAAAACCTACATCTTTTGTAAGAGGGAGGGGGGGGGGGGGTTCTAAAATATTGCATAATCTTGATAATTAGAGGTATTTAAATTGAGATCTTTAAAATACTTACTGTACCTATATCAAAACCGTGAAAAAAATAAAAATAATTCAATTCATTTTTCATTATTTTTTTTCTTATATAAAAAAAGATAGCATGCGTGATTCTATATAGTTTTTTTTCTTCAGATTTTTAATAAACCCATTTTAAAATTATTAGTAAAAAAAAGTGTCTACTGAATCACAAAAAGAAAAAAATCACTTTCGCAAAATGTTCATAACTTCTCGAAATGTCAACAATTAAATCATTCCGGTTTTAAATGAAAGGTAATAAATTAGGTACCTAAAAGCATGAGCAATTTCAGCAAGGCGGAGAAGAAAGGGGATGGATTATCCAAAATTCAAAATTTCGAATATTTTGGTCGACAAAAAAAGGCTCAGATTTTTATCTAAAATGGGTCCAACTCTCATACAAAACTCATTTCAGTTCGAAATCCTAATCCTCCTTTCTCTCTGAAAACAAAACTAGGTACCTACCTACCAACATTTTACCGAAAGTAAATTTGTTTTTAAAAAATCACAACGCGAATTAAAACCAAAACTCTGAAAATGAAAAAATCATAAGAACCACCGATCAAAAAAATATAATTTCGGTCTTATTATGTAGGAGAAAAAACAATTTGAAAACCTTTCACGAAAACGACAAAAAATATAATAATAATTTCGTAAATGTACGTTGAGAACTAAAAACCTGGGTTTTCTTATCAAAAAACTTCCGCTACCTCTCACATCAGCCTTCATCGTTCTGCTTTTTATTTCATTTGAAAAAAAAAACATATTTTTACAACTACGAACTGTGTACCGTTTCGATGTAGGTATCAGGTATACCAACGAAACTATCTCACTGGAATTTTTTTAAAAGTTAAACTCCATCGACATTTACTTATTATATTGTATAAAATCCTATGTAACGAGCTACATAAACCTACATTTTACCAGGGTAACTCAAATTAAATTTGAAATATGATTGTACGTACGTTTTTACCTTCTTCAACTTGTAAATTAAACATACAATCAATTCCGGTTTTATTAGATTTCTCCCTGACATCCTTCGGTATATCTTCTTCCGTGATGATGGCGAATTTATTTGGACCCTCTTTAGCCAATTCTTTTGCTTCGGTTTTAGTCACTTCGCAAGGTTTTTCCATAAGATCGGAAACTAAAAAATATATTGCATCATTTAAGAGAAAATTCAAATCAACAACTGTGGAGGTAAGAACACAGGTCGACATTTTTAAACTTCTCTCTAAATCTGAATCAGTCAAAAATGCCAAAATTGACTGATGAAATAGTCTGGATCATGTCACTGATTATCAGTCAAATTCCACTGATTCCCCAGTTAATCAGTGACATTCTACTGCCAATCGGTGAAAAATTACCGATTCAATTAGTGAATTTTCATTATTGAATCGGTAAAAATTATTTGACTGATTGAAATCAGTCAAAATTTACTGATTCAATCAGTGAATTTTTACTGATTCAACAATGAAAATTCACTGATTGAATCAGTAAATTTTTTTACTGATTTTACAGTGACATGATTGCGTCAATTTAAATCAGTCAATTTGACTGATTCAAATTTAGAGGGTTCTGAAATGCTGTTTGAGGTTTGATGGGTGATTTTTATAGTATTTTTAGCGCTGATCACGAAAAAGGCAGTGAACAAATTCCATCACCCAAGGATTTTTCACAATTTGAATTTTTCGTTTAACGGGTTTTCTACTTCTTTTGATAACTTTTGACACTTCAAGTCGATTTTCTGAAAAAAGGAAGGGTTCTACGAAAAAATTGAATAGATCATAAATAGTGTAGGAGAATAAGCGCTATTTTTAAGGAAAAAAAAACATTTTTAGCTAGCCAAGATTTTATCGCCAAAAACTGTCGAGGATGGTCTCCTGACTAACCTCTAAAAAGTCCGTACCCCCTAGACCCCGTACTAAATTTTTTATGGAGGCTCCACCCCCTCAAAAATGGGTTTTCCCCAATAACTTCTCGGTATTTGGTTTTACGGCAAAAGTAGTTCAGTATTTTTTTATTCTACACTCAATTTCCAACATTTTTTGTATGAACATTTTTTTGGTACGACCAATAGCAGAGGATATAGAGAGTCCCGAAGGAAGGGGGTTTGGAAAATATGCTATCATTTGAAAACGAGATAATAGGTATAAAATCGTACTAAACTGTATGTTTTGGGCATACAAATAGTAGTATTATGAAAATTGATGGTATCAATACAACTTGACCCACCTTCCCCTCCCTATGTGCCTACCCCACCTTGACCATTTGTTTTTATTTAGCACTAGTAATATGACTGAAGGGTGGGGGTGGGGTGGACACATCCGAGGGGGGAAGAGGGTAAATTGCTTCTTGGACATTCCCCCCATGTGTCCACCCCACCCCTACCCCTCATCAGTCATATTACTAGTGCTAAATAAAAACAAGTGGATAAGGTGGGGTAGGCACATAGGGGAGAGGAAGGTGGGTCAAGTTTTATTGATACCATCATTTTTCATAATACTACTATTTGTATGCCTAAAACATACAGTTTAGTACGATTTTATACCTATTTCTCTCGTTTTCAAATGATAGCATATTTTCCAAACCCCCTCCCTTCCTTCGGGACTCTCTATATCCTCTGCTATTGGTCGTACCAAAAAAATGTTCATACAAAAAATGTTGGAAATTGAGTGTAGAATAAAAAAGTACTGAACTACTTTTGCCGTAAAACCAAATCCTGAGAAGTTTTTCGGGAAAACCCATTTTTGAGGGTGGGTGGAGCCTCCATAAAAAATTTAGCACGGGGTATAGGGGGTGCGGACTTTTTAGAGGTTAGTAAGGGGACCACCCTCGACAGTTTTTGGCGATAAAATCTTGGCTAGCTAAAAATTTTTTTTCCTTAAAAATAGCGCTTATTCGCCTACACTAAAATTGTAGAGAGTCAAATTTCCTATTTGTTGAGTTCAATTACGTTTTTCTTAGTTGGCTCAGATTTCGAGATATTTTAGCTCAAAGTTCAAAGTTCAACGTTTTTTTATAATTGAAAATATCTCAAAAACTAAACCACCTAAGGAAAAACTAATTGTACTTTACTAGCAGGAAATTTGACGCTCTACAATTTATGTTCTATTCAATTTTTTTCATAGGACCCTTTCTTTCCCTAAAAAATCGACTTTAAGGGTCAAAAGTTACATAGAAAAATGTAAAACAAATTTTCAACAATAAATCTTCCAATTATAAAAAATTGTGGCGTAATCGAGAAAAACTGTAATCATATTCGAACTCGGCACTAAAAAATAGATTAGAATCACCTACCAGCGAAACCTGAGTGATGGAGAAATTTTAAAATCAGTGCTACATTTTAGACTAAAAACAGTGATTGAAACAAGAAAAAGAAAATGCTGTTTTAAATTTAATGGATAATAATTATGTATTATATTATTTTTCACGCTGATCACGAGAAAAATGGTGAACAAATTCCAGGATGCCAGGATTTTTTATAATTGGAAGATTTTGTTGAAAATTTGTTTTACATTTTTCTATGTAACTTTTGACCCTTAAAGTCGATTTTTTAGGGAAAGAAAGGGTCCTATGAAAAAAATGAATGGAACATAAATTGTAGAGCGTCAAATTTCCTGCCAGTAAAGTTCAATTAGTTTTTTCTTAGGAGGCTTAGGGCCGTATTTTAAAACGTACCTTATTTTTAAGTAGTTTTTAAGGTACCTTAAAAAGTACCTTAAACAGAATTCGTATTTTAAAACGTTCCTTAACTAGATTTAAAACACCAATTCTATCGACGAGACATGGAATACCTTAAGGTACCTCGCGAGGTACCTTAAGGCAACAAATTGTTTTGTTCTTACAAGTTTACAGTTGTGATGATATTTGAATTACATTATAAATAGATATTTTTGGTAAAAATATGATGGTAGACCACGATATTATCAATATAATGGACATTATTAACATAATACCTACACCTATTCCAAAGATTATAGTCTTTGCTGATGAATATATGGATAGAAATTTACAAAGACGAATTTAAAAAAAAAAAATCATATTTACCTATACGATTAGTTATTGTGGTCTATTTTTAAAATTGAAGGGATGTTTTGTGAAAGAAGATCTGAAGCTGTCAAGGGAAGGGGTGCAGGGAAGAGAGAACTAAAAATTGAGATAATTTCTCGTGTAGAATTTTTCAATTTTCCTCCTGAAATTTAATTTTCTTCAATTTTTTAGACTCAAAATGGGAAATTTATCAATTTTTCAACAGGGTCATTAGTCTTACCATATTTATGTAAATTTTATATTTCCGAATTCAAACGTAATTTTTCCGAATAAAAATGAAAATTTGCTTTGAGGAGCAGCACCTTTTGCCTTCTGTTATTCAGACTATCCCTCGCTGATGGCAAAATTTACGAGGTAATTTACAAAAAAGTTGTACGTACTTAAACATTTTTGTCAATCTTCCGTCTTGGAAGCGATAAATCTTTTAAAAAATTTATACGTGAAGTTGAAAATTTTTGATATGACAATAAAAAAATAAAATCGATATCTTAGCAAAAAAAAAATGAATAGATGATTCTGATTTTATTTATTTCTTCTTGTTTTTTTCATTCATTAGGGTCTATTCACAAACATCGAAAATAAGAAATAAGAATTAAGAAATAAGAAATAAGAATTTTACCGTAATTACCTCATTTTTTTAACTAATGAGAATAGCGACTTCGTGAAAAATATTTGGCTATGTTTGATACAGTTAATTCTGATTAGACGTAATTTTAGAGTACAGTTCTTATTTCTTATTTCTTATTTCTTATTTCTTATTTCCGATGCTTGTGAACAGTCCCTTATGAATGGAACACCAGAATAACAAAATAGAAACAAAATTAGAAAATTATGGAAACTTCAAACACCGATGCAATATTGATTACAAAAAGTATTGATAAAATTTGAAATAACAAGTAAATACAGCCAATTATATCTGAATAACGCGTTTTTATTGGGTGAATCATCTTTTAAGATTTGGCAACATGGTATTTAAAGCAATACACGTACGAAATTAAGGAAGGTTTTAAAATATGACTTTTAAGGAAGCCCTTATCAAAGTTCTCCTAAGGAAGGTTTTAAAATACCAAACCATTCCTTAAAATAAGGTATCCCTATTTTTTAAGGATACCTTAAGGTATGTTTTAAAATACGGCCCTTAGTTTTTGAGATATTTTCAATTTTTTTTAAAAAAGTTGAACTTTGAGCTAAAATATCTCGAAAGCTGAGCCTCCTAAGAAAAAAGTAATTGAACTCTACGGATGGGAAATTTGACGCTCTATAATTTATGTTCTATTCATTTTTTTCGTAGAACCCTTCCTTTTCTCAGAAAATCGACTTGAAGTGACAAAAGTTATCAAAAGAAGTAGAAAAACCGTTGAACGAAAAATTCAAATTGTGAAAAATCCTTGGATGATGGAATTTTTTCACTATTTGTCTCGTGATCAGCGAGAAAAATACTATGAAAATCACCCATTAAACCTCAAACAGCATTTTCCATGTCGACCTGTGGAATCGACCAACATCGAAAATTACGTTAAAAATTCATCGAATTAAATTAAAAATCTCAATTTAAAAAGAATGTTCGCAGGCGTTTTAATATTTTCAATCCATCATCTTTTTGTTTACATCAAGAAGGTTTGAAAAATAGAATTTTCGAGGCAATTTTTCACAATATTTTTAAAATGAAAATCTAACCAAACCAACCGGCAATATTTTTTATTGAAAAAAATCACACATGTGTGTAATGTTTCAGTCAACCCTTTGGGAGTCCATATTTAGTATAATTTCTAATATGTAATTTTATCACAATAACATACGTACGATTATCCTTTCTATCTTCGAAATAATATACGGCTCGAAATCCATTATATTCGATATTTTCATCGCTTCTGAACCTCAACCATAATGCCGATCCCGAAGATTTAATATAAGGTGGAAAGTCGTTTCCGCAGAATTTTCCAATCTCGGGAGAATACCCATAAGCTCCGTCTCGTATTTCCAAATGGTCAAATTTACAATCATCACTCTGTTCGATGGCAAATTGATCACGAAAATCGACGACTACTTGTTGGTTCGGGGAACTAGCTGAAAAAAAAAAAATACTCATTTATAACATCATAGGAAGTGTACGCCGGATCGAATAATATACGAATAGGGAAGCATTATAGATTTATAGGCCCTTAAATGGGCGAAAATGGTGGTATACATAATCGTCGTATTACATCATTCGCTCATTTTTCACAGCTTGATTAAAAGTTGTTAATAATTAATATTTGTAGACGGCGAGTTTTTAGCATACGATAAAACCGTTAATTAGCGCGTTTTAATAAAGTCGTTATATTTTTGTGACTTTTTAACTCGCGGTTATTTGATACTTAGCTTCGAGCTGCAGAAAATTTCCACTTAAAACTTGTAACAAGGTATTATAAGTTGAAACAGATCCTTTTCTCAAGTACTCTTGATATGGAGGCTTTATTTTCGAGCAATTAGGTCGGTTACACCCTTCATTCAAGTTTATATCAACACAACAGGTACCTAAGTATAATAACTTGGGTGTAAAGTTTGCACCGAGTGTCTTTCTCCTCGCTCTTATATGATGCCTACCTTCCCTACCCCTACCCCTACCCCTATCCTTATTCCTATACTATGTATACACAATATCAAAACGAAAACAATGCAGCGTAGGTACGCTCTTTTAATGTTGTCGTTGAGTTTCGGTATTAATTTCCAAGTCGGGTAACGAATGTCGTTATAATTTTTCTATTTCGAATTAATCTTCGTGGGGTGTTTTGCAAACTGGTAACTTATATTTTCATGTCGGATGATTTTAAAGTTTTAAATTATAACGTATCGATCGACCATAAAGGGGGATGTTACCTTCATGTAATTTGAAATTGGGGGCAGGGGAGGGAGTACAGACAGAAATCAAATATACGTTGAAATTATGAAGATTTCGAAAAAAATCTATCCTCTTTTTTGCCTGTAGCAGGGAGAAGAGAAAGTAATTTCTTAGAGAATTCTAAATAAAAATATTATGAAAAATTCTCAATAAATAATTTCATGTTTTTTAAAAAAAATCAGAAAAAATTCTTCATTTTTTTCGAAAAGAAGGGTAGCAGAGGAAGTTAAATAACAACCTAAGTCAATACTCGAAAACAGCATCGTCATTGAAAACACGACGCGACGTCCATGTAAATAAAATGTCATACAGCCTTGATATGTTTTTTAACCAGGGGTGCTGAGATCCCCCTAAGCTTTTGAGGAATTACCCCCCATTTTCTCGTGTACCTCCCCCCCATTTTTACACCCCTCATTTTTTTACGACTCTATAAGTATAAAAAATTATTCTTTCCACCATGCTTTACTCCTGTCCCTGAGCCCTAAATCATAAAAAGGCAATTTTTTAAACCAACCAGTGACGTTTAGTAGGCATTTTTCAGGGGGGAGAGGGCGAAATCTGTAAAAATCTCAACTCAGATTTCCAATTTTCTCAATAAAATGATACCTACTTCAATGAGACTTAAGGTAGCTGCAGCTGGTGACGTCGACAGCTTCTTTTTTGGGAGGTACGAAGTAGGTATGGAGACTTGGAATACTAGAGGGATTTTAGGGATGGGTGTAAAAGGGAGCTTGTTTTAGTACCATTGCCCAAAATAGTTTAAATAATTGTGATTTTATTTATGCCCGAGCGAAGCTTTGAAAAAATTGAATTTGTAATATTCAAAAAAGGCGTTTTAATGCTTTGAAAATACCTATCTTGGATAATTTGGAAAGGGGGATGCATTTAATACCTTACACCCCGGCCATCGATTTGGGGAGAATTATAATATGTATTATACATCTTGTACCCTACTTTCCGATGCTACTGGCTGCAGTAAACTTGATTGAAAATTTTTTAAATAAATTTATTTAGGCACGAAAACGATTGACTTTTGGGAAGGGGGTGAATGGCACAATTTTGGTGACCTAATAAGTATATTTTTAGAGCCCTTCTCTCTCTCATTCACGTCGATCATCGCCTTTTCGAAAATACTTTTTAGGGAAAAGAAATACAAACACAATTAGTTTTGGAAAAATAAGAAAAAAATCATTTTATAAGAAATGGATTATTTTAAAATTATGGAAGGAAAAATACAATGAAGCCAAGCGTAGCGAGACCGAAGTTTTTGAAAAATTTCGATCGTGGAGGGGGGATTTCAGCGATGCATTGATAGGTTGTGATTTTAGGGGTAATTTCATTATAATTTTCTGAAAGGGGACCCCTTAAAAATATTTTTGAGGAATTGTCCTCAAGAATTCAGGTTTCTCGGTACCCCTGTCTTGAACTTTGATCAAAATTGCAGAAGAGGCACAGGGATGATGCACGCAATTTGCCAATTTGTTTTATACGTGATACCTTTCAAGTATAAATTCTTCAATATAAAATTTTAGTCACCTCGAATTCCCAGGTTCGAAACTATGGATCTCTAAAGTAAGCTTATAAAAAACGACGATTTTTCGTGTTTTCGCCTCCAGCCTCCTTACAACCTCAACCGCGAAAATGGAGCCTTTGACAGAAAAATGATCGAAATAGATTCTAATGGAAATAAGTTTCTACCAAAATCAGTCATTACTTTTTACTTGCCTTCAATTTGAAAAAAAATTCTGGAGCTGAAAACTATAAATAATTTTCAATGCCCAAAAAGCTTTTTTTAAATTGAGGTAAACAAAAAACTAACAACTGATTCTGGTAGAAAATTTTTTCTCAAAAATTAATTTTTCATCTCATTCTTTTAGTTATTAAATGAACAACTTTAATTTCATGAAAATCAGACGAATCATAATGCAGTTGGCGACACTGCAGGGAAAATTTGTCGAAAAATTTCATCAAAATTTATTGTTGGCGATCGAATAAAATATGGCGCTCACCCTCTATTATTGTAAATAGCACTTTCGAAGGTGCTGAATACGAATTTAAAGTCGATTTTGCATCCACCCACCCCCTCACACTAAGAGAAGCGGAGGGTGAGGCAAATGAGGGGGAAGGGGGTGGAAAATTAAAAATTTACTCCAAACAACTCAAAAATGAGCCAAAAAATTTGATAAAATTTTCCTAAAATTTTTTATAACAATACTGCCAACTGCACGATGATTTACTTAATTTTTATATAAGTTAAAATTGCTCATTCAATAGCTTGCAATACCAACAAAAAAAAATTGAAGGGAAAATCGAAGTGTCTGCTGGATCAGAAAAATTTCAGTAGCAAAGCTGAATCCCCCCAAAAAAAAGTTGAATTATTTCAAGAACCTCTTAGCTCCACACTTTTCTGGCTAGGAATCCCTAAATTTTCCTAGGAAGTCCTCTACTCAAAATAAACTATTAGGTATGCCAATGTCAATTTTTATCGAAATTCAAAAAAATATTTTTTCCCTCTATCCTAATGTAAACTAGGGATGATTTGTTTTGTAAGTACATTTTTTTCGAAATTTAACGGTGGGGGACAGAAGTTGTGTCTAGACCCCAAAACTATGTACACGATAAACAATTTTTCCCTCGGCGTCACTCTTATCCATTCCTATTCGCCCTTAAAAATTCACTATGTTCAAAAACTTTTTCAAAATTAAAAAAAAATAGAAATAACTTTCAAAAAAAATTATTTATAAAATTAAAATCGATTTTGATAATTTGATTTTTTTTAAAATTCTGTCTAAAATGGTCAAGTTTTATCAATCTCATGAAATGACATTTAAAATTTAGGTATAGGTACGACTAAAAAAAGTTTTCCTCTCAATCTACTTGGGAATTTCAGAGAAAATCATGTTGGTTCTCATATCTATCAAGTTCACGGGACTCATAAAAATTCTTTGACTAAAATTATTAAAATGAAGTTAAGCCTCCCACCTCGTCCTTCTCGTTGGTTTGCAAGGTTTGACTATCGAATATGTTATCTAAACATATTTTGCTAATAAAGTTTGAAAATTTCGTTTCTGGAGGACTACGTGAAATTTTTTCTTATTGTAGAAACGTCGTGTCGTAAATTTATACGTGACGTGAATTTTTCTCAAATAAAACCTCTTATCTTTTGTTGACATACGACGTGAAATTTGATTTTTTTTAATTTTAAAGAATACTAAGCCTACATTACGCCTTTGCCTTTGCGATGAATTTTTTTCATTAAAAAAACATAATTTGATTCTCCATGAATTACAAATCAGTACGAAAAAATTAGCATAATTATTAAAAAATTCAAGTTGCCCGACAGTTTTCTTATTCGAAAATTACTGTATTCATTTCTCTCCTTTACTCATTGTTTTAGGTTTGAATGTTCTAGAAAAATTATTCTGGGGTATTGATGAAGAAAGGAGAGAAGGAGCAAACAACAAATTTCTATGTAATAAATTCCGATCTACTAAAAATTTTATTCAGTTTTAACCTTTTGTTCTATCATCCCAATCATACCAAAATTTTCCTCATAAAATGGATTTTCCACTTCTCTGAATTGTCGAGCGCAGTATTACAAATTCTGAGAAAAATCACGAATGACATTTTTTCAAGTGAAAATAATTTTACTCCTTCAGCTCAGAGGGCAGGCCGTCGACTTACTCGCTAGACGTAGCATGTGTTGCATACTATGTAGATATTTAGGGAAAATCCTTACGATTGAGATCCAAAGTATTTACCCCTGGGAAATTGTTCCGCGTTCAAATTCTAAAAATTTGTAAATATTCAGGGGTAAAGTTTCAATCTTCAGTTTAGTTGATATTTCAACTAAACGTTTTCTTAGTTTACAAAACATTCATTAATCATTGTATTCGTAAGTAGATTTCAAACAGCTACTTATTTAAATTATGTAAAAAGAGCGAGACGCGAGGCTATGTTTATAAATCCCGTGAAATTTCATTTATAAATAACAGCAATCTACAAACGAAACCTGTGATAATTGAAAAACTTTTTCATCTAATAATTATCGCGTCCGACTTGGAAATACGAAACTTCATTCAAAATACAGGAATTTTTTATTCGTTTTAAATGATTTTATGAACTTCGCAGATATCTTGAATAGAAAACTCTATTGAAAAGAAACGAGAAATTTTCTAATTTCGAAGATTAGGTACCGTCCTATTGCGTAGGAGTTGAATTGAAATTGCAAATATTTATAATTATTTCTATGGTGGGTCTTTTTTAAAAATAGAATACTTTCATGTAAATTTCTATTTGAAAAAAAAACATTTATTAATGAAGATGTTGAAAGTGATATACTTAATTCAGTAATTTTTTTTCAATACTTAAAAATTGATAAATACGTAGAAAGTTGTGGAATTTTCCATCATCGAAGTTTGTATTTATGCGAGTATATTTGATTTTTACTCGGATTTTTAATTATATATATTTTTAAATGAAAGATTTTCGTCATTAGAAGAAACCCTGTGGTTTTTATTACTTTTTTTAAAATAAAAATTGTCAAAGGAAAGTGAAAAAGGGTGGCCTATTATTTGATACGTAGTCGAGAGTGCTGAATTTGATTCTTCGTTTCCCTTTTCGACATCCTTTAAATGTTCGCAGTTTCGAAAATATGAAATGAAATGAACAATAATCCACAAAAAAAAAAAAAAGATAAAAGGATGGTTTTTCCAAACCGCAGTTTCAAAAGAAAAATTTTTCTTGTGTTGAAAATACATCGAATGCAATTGCGATAATGAAGTACGAGAAGAGTCGAGTATTTACGAAATATCGGTACCTGAGAAAGATTTTTTCAAAAGATGGAACTTCGTTTTACTTGTTCGACTGGTATTGGTATTTAAATTTTTTTCAATAATTTTGGATTATTTGTTCTTTGGTTTAATTAATAGAATAATTCGTCACCTATATCTGCTTAGATATCTACCAATTGTACTTACCTATCAATTTTGAAAAATCATAATGAAAAAATAATTCAAAGTCCTTGAAAAAAATGCGTAGGTACTTATTTTCTTATTTGTCTCATAATTTAAAATAAAATGAGTATTTTTTTAGTTCCAATTGAAAATTAATTTCTTATCTCTACAATTGTTTTTTAATGATGATAAAACATCGATAAAAATACCTTCTTTTAAAAATTTTCTTCCACAACTTAGATATTAAAAAAGAATAAAGAAAGAAGAAAAAAAAGGAGAAAGCTTCATAAATTGTACGAGGAATATTTGCCTTTGCCATGTTCGATTAAGATGTCGTTACGAAGGAATCATTTGGCAGTCGAAGGTTATCATTGAATGTTTTTTTCTCTTCTTCATCAGTAACTAAATCGTTTTACTCATTAATATTTAATAGGAAAGTGGCAAAATCAAACTAACACGAATAAATAACATTGATAAATACGGCGGCCAGTTTCCGGAAAATAATGGTTCTGGAAAATTAAATAGGAAATTCATAACGTTCGTCGGGTATTAATTTGATTTAAAAAATTCTAAATTACAGGAAATGTTGCTGACGATTTGGAAAATTTATTATCAATCGCGAGGGTAAAAAGATCTTCGAGATGCGGTTCAAGTACCTAAAGCAAGAAATTAGTTTTGATAAGAAAATTTCTCGAAAAATTTCTCCATCTCAGTTATTTTTATTTTGTTGAGTTTTGTCGTCTGATTGTTTTTATTATGCGACAGTAAGTATATTCGAATCTAAATTGGCGACACGTGTCGAAAAATAAAAATTCGAGAAGCTGTATACTTATAGAATTCGTCGATTTCACGTGTATCGAAAAATCATGTAACAGAAAGCATAATAGAGAGGATCGTGTTTTTCTTCGAAAGTTGAATAGGACAGGGTGGTCGGGAATATTGAAAAACAGACATTTTCTTCAGTCTCTAGAACCACTTCTCGTATAACTTTTTGAGTCTAAAGTTCATACACACATCAAACTCGGGTCACATTTGATAATTTCCAGGTGATATTTAGAAATTTTTCATAACTTGACCACAAAATTTTTCTTTGCTTTTTATGTAGCACATTATTCTATGTAATATTCCCAAAATCAAGGAGGGCAATGACATGACCCCTAATTGAGGTATGGGGCCAAGACTTTAAAAGTCTCATTTCTAGAGGAAAATGAACTGAAATCCGCTCTGAAAGGTGTGATCTGAGGGGCTCGAGAGAAATTTCAAATCCCAAAATTTTCCCAAGTATGAAGAAGGGAATGGGGGATATTTCAATCGCCAAAACTTCTTCCGTACACCCCCCCTCCCATACAGAGCAGAATTATAACTTGAAATTTTTCTCGAATTCTCTTCTGAAGCAGAATTTTGCAAATTGATAATTTCTCCTGTATTCTCTCCGAAGTAGAATCCTGATAATTACAAAAATTCTCTTGCATTCCTTTCCAGAGCAAAATTTTTGAAATTGAATTCTCTCCCGTGCCCTCTTCTAGATGAGAATTTTGATAATTTGACATTTCTCCCGTAGAAGTCTTTACTGCACTGTGACTTTCCTCCGAAGCTGAGAATTTTCTTTCATATCCACCTCCATAGAATTTTGACGATAGACATTCCTACAGTATTCCCTCCAGAGAAAAATTATCAAAATTCTGCTCCAGGGGGGGGGGGATATAGGAAACATTTCAATTACTGAAACTTTGCTTGGGAAGGGAGTACGAGAGAAATTTTCAATTTTCTGAAGATGGACGAGAAAAATCAAAATTCTGTTATAGGGGATGGGGATCCGTGAGGAATTTCAAAATTATCAAAATTCTACTCTGGAGGAGGAAGTAAGAAAAATTACAATTCTGTTCTGGAGGGGCGAGAGGGAGGTTGGAGAGAAATTTCAAATGATCAAAATTTCGTTCTGTAAGGTGGTCCGGGAAAAATTTCAATTACCAAAATTTTTCTCTACTAGAGGGTACCTACGAGAAAAATTTTAAATTTTAAAATTTCTGCTTTGAAGCGAAGACGAGAACAATCAAAATTCTGTTCTGAAGATGGTCACATAAAATTTCAAAATTATCAAATGCCTGCTCTGGACAGAGTTAGTATTAAAATTAAAAATCGAAAATTCGTACTTTTTGCATCTAACAAATTTCTCAATGATCAGGGACGATTATTTTCGTAAATCAAGTTTCGTCAAAATTTTGTATTTTTGACTTTTTTTTTTCAAAAATTTGCATTTTTTTCATATTTTTGTACTATTTACGCAATATTTGTACTTTTTCCCATACTTTCGTACTTTTTGTACTCGAAACGAACCTTGTCAGGAGGGAGTACGGGAAAAATGTTGAATCACAATTGAAAAGTTTGACTAATGCAGACTTTTATCATTTATATTAAGTACACCGATGAGTATTTTCATAAAAAATATTCGCACATTTTTGCTTGTTGAGGTGGTTCCTAGTTCATACGAATACTATTTAATTTGTTTTTTTTTTTTTTTTTAAATAATGCTGGATTCTTTTCACTTTTTTGGAGAAAAATTAAAAAATGTGAAAAATGTAATTTATCTCAAAACATCCATGAAAAATAGAGTAAAAGTGAAAATTGGGAACTACATATGACACTCTGGATAAAAGTATCTAGGTAAATTAAAACCATTCTTCATAATTTTTTTAAAACATTTTTTTTTCAAATTTTAAAAAATTTACGAATATGGGGTAATGGGCAGAAGGTAATTGCCCATTCAGGAGATTGTCATTTTTACGAAGTATTTTTGTGGTCTGCACCTGGACACAACTTCCTGACTATCTCCTCACTCAACTTTCAAAAAAATAGTGCAAAACGATCCGTCCTACTGCACAACTAACTCAATTTTTGTCAAAATTGAAAAAAATTCTAATTTCCTATGACCATTATTATTTATATTCCTAAACAAAAAAACATCACAATTAAACAAAGAGTTTGAGCCATTACAATTATTTAAATTGAGAAAAAATTTTGGAACTTGAATAACTGCAACTACTAAATTTTTTTTTCTACTAGTTTTTAGATTGTTTCGTCATCCAGTGTCCCAAAAAATTCACGTGATGAAAAACATTTTAATGCAAAAAAAGTTTCAAACAAAAGTTGTGAACCTTCAAATAAAAATCTCATGTTTTCAACTCATAATAATGACTATATCTATATACTTTTTTCATAGTTTGCAAAAGGGAAAAGTTGAGAACGTTTAATTTTTTTTATAGATTATATCTCAATTAGTCTTAACACTTCATGCTGTCACTTTGTTTAGGAACAAATTTTGTACCTTTAAATCTGAGAAACCAAGACCGAATTTTTATTCTACATCAAAAATTTATACGAATTTGCCCAATACAAAGGAACGATAAACAACAAATCTGCGTAGGTCTTAAAATAAGGTACGATGTTCAATTTAGGTACCATTTTTATTCCCAAACTCGTTTCAACTGCTCTTATTGTGTTGTTTTTATTTTTTCCATTTCCAATTCGGTCCATTTATAGGTAGATCGACTTTTGAATTTAACGAGGTTGTTGAAGCTGTTGAAAAAATTTTAATGCCGAGCAAATCATATTTACCGAAGTTTTGCCATTTTATTCGACGACTTGGACACTTTAGGAATAATAGGAAAGGAAAAATAAAATAAAATAAAATAAAGAAAGCAAAGCGGAAAACACGTTAAAATTAGAAACGAACATTCATCAAACAAAGTTAACCTATTAATGTTTTATCGTCGCCTAATTGTTTCAGACATAATTGTTGAACGTCGACGTTTTTGAGATTTGTTATGTTAAATTTCAGATTAAACTATTATACAACTAGACGGCGAAATAAAAATGAATTTAGACGGGCTAAAAAAGCCTCCATCGACTTGCACGTGATACGAAATCCGCAAAGTTCATCGTAATATAGTTCGCATTCGGTTGTTATAAATAAGTAGGTATAATCTTTTCATGAAAAAATTACTATCTAATGACATTCGAGATAGGCCGAAGCGTAAAGCATTGCTTGGCCATTTTTTAAATTGCGCTTTTTCGGATAAACGTTAGACAGATGTTTGGCAAAAAATGGAAACAGCGTCTGTCCGAGATTGATAGATAGCAGCGCATCCTCTATAGCTGTGTGATAAATGTATTTTGTCCGAAACTAGCAAACATTTAGGAAATTTGTTAAGTAACCTTGCGCACCTTTTGCAATTTTACACACGGTGCACATGAAAACGCCATTCCCATTCGAAATTCCAAAAATATTGCAAATAAATTTTCTCACCGTCGAATTTCACACTTTTCCGCAGTCTACCATTTTTTATTCCCCCACAACTTTATGGCTTTTTAACGCAATGAGCGATACTGTTCGGAACATTTGATTTTTTATTCGTTCAAACGCGCTAGAGACAGTGTCGTTAAAAAGATTATACAGAATTCCAATTTTCGTCAACTCCTTTAGCGGCGCATCCGCGTTGTTGTGAAACCAAAATGTGAAATATACGAGTTTGTCTTATAAATAAGATCTTCCCTGTTTCGCAAAGATGATTAAAATTCCACTCTTGCCCGTGTTTACTTTAGCGTTCAATTTCGTTCAACATGTGTTTTTATTAGGTACCTATATGGATATGTCTGTCTATGTCTCCATCTATAGCTAACTACATCTAGGTAGTAACCAAATCGAATCAACTGAGCATGTAGGAAAATTATTTCATACCGCAACATACCGTGTGTTTTGTAAAGCAAAGGATCTCCTTCAATTCAGTAAGTAGGCAACTGGATAGAAAGCTAGTTAAATTTCAATTTCATCTACCAAACCACAAAGCGATTATAATCACCAGATAGATAATTTAGAGCTTCACAACTATTTTCATTTCACTTTTTCCACTCGTTTTAAAATTTACACAAAAAATAGTTTTTAGGTACCCACTAGGGTGGTCCTTATTTTCAAGTTGAAGAAATTTTGCGTACACCCCTCCCCCCCTCAAAGTTGTTCCTTTTTATGAGAAAATAATTCTCTATTTTTTTATTTTTCATTTTTTAAATTTTAACACGTGCCTGTAAGCCCCTCAATATCCCTCATTATTCAAAATATGAAAAAATACCAATTTTTATAAAAAATTTTTAAAATTTCAATTTTTGTGCCCAACCCCCTCCAGGTAATTCATTATTCATGAAAAAGACTCGAAAAAACATTTTAGCCCTCTCCTGTGTTGATTAAAAAGTGGTAAAAAATTTGGCAATCTTCTGTATAGTATAGTCGATGTAGCTCCAAAGGGAGGTGGACCCGGGGAAAAATGATTTATAGGCCTTTTTTTACTGAAAATGGTCTAAAACCATGTCCTGAGCAATATATAACGACCCGCCCCCCAAACGTGTTGTTTTCCTCCCTACGGTGGATCAAGGCCCCCAAAATGAGGTTTTCTTCCAAAAATCTACTAAATTTCTATTACACATTTATCATTTGTCACTGGAATGAGAAAAATAATATTCGCGGTAGAACTCAAAAATTATGAAATATCTGCGTTTAGCAACTTTAATTCGTATGGAATCGACACCCATAAATCCATAATGTTGAAATTGCTTCATTATAAAAAAGGGGTGCCCCAAAAGATGGTTAAAGGTTTGGCTCCCTTGCTAAAAAAATTGTAAAAATGCGTTTTGTAGGTATTGTGGTGCACTGAGCTAATTTTACCCAAAAATTAAAATCTGAGGAGGGAGAAGCAAAAACCCTCTTTGGGAAGTTTAGATCCACCGTAGGGGGATAGAAACAGGATTGGGGTGGTCGGGTGATTATATTTTGCCCAGGACTTGGTCTTAGACCATTTTCAGCAAAAAGGGCCTATAATGTCAATTTTCGCCGGGTTACGTCCTTCTATCGATTTTTTAGCTCTTTTGAATATGGTACAATACCGGTACCACTTATTTGTAAGGAAAGGGGATCAAAAATTTTCTAAAACCAATTTTCATGAAAAGGTAAGTAATTAAAAGGAGTTTGGCTCAAAAATTTAAAATTTTAGTCATTTCGCTGTATTTTTCAATTTTTTCAAATTTTGGAATTTTGGGGGGCTTACAGGCACGTGTTAATATTAACTTTGCGGGCCAAAAATTTCCGGGAATTATTTTCTCATAAAAAAGAACAACTTTGAGGGGGTACGAGAAAAATTCAAAAAACAATTTTTCATCAAGTATAAATAAGGACCACCCTAGTACCCACCTACCTACTACGCTACGTACCTATATTTATATCAAAAAATAACGCAGATAAGCGGCATTTGATTATAAAATATAAAAAAATAAGGACTTCATTTAAGAAATCTTAAGCAAAATTCGTACTTTTTTCGTACTATTTAGTTTTGATGACAAAATTTTGTAAACGATTTGCCTTAATCGCCGTCACCACCAGCCCCCTCCCCTCCAACACGAAGAAGTATAATTTCTACGAGTCGAGTTTGAATTATTTATTAAAAAAAGTTCACAATGACACAACTGCTGGGCTGATTTTTTTGACATAAATCACTACCATTTTTTACCTCACCTCCCCCCTCCCATAAAATTTTTAAAACTTCAGAAAAGTAGGATCGGAGAAAATGGAGATTTTCCTTTGAAAAAATAAAATCAAACTTTATCACAAAAATTTTTTCAGATATAAGAAAAAACCATTTAAAATAAAAACCAAGGTTTTTTTTAACCTAAAGCAGAAAGGGCGGCTCTACGTCTAGTACCAAAGTGCAAAACGAAAGTGAAAAGTGAGAAAATCGTGATAAATCGTGGCTTTTAAAAATTATTCCAATGCTTTACAACGCCAGAATTTTAACAAAAAAAAACTTAAATTTTGGTACCCTACGATTTTTAAAAACCACGATTTATCCTTGGATTGATCACGATTGTTTAAACAATGCTTGCACGAAAAATACGAAAAAGTTTTTTTTTCAATTTTTTCTTTTCTTTTATGAGAATATAGATAGAAATAAATTCACCAGTTTCTTACTACTTTCGCTATCTTTTTGACATCTTGAAATGAGTTGAAATTATTGTGCACTCGAGCAAAACGAGAATAACGATTTTGAAAAAATTTCCATCACGTCTAGAAGAATATATTTTTTGCACTTTTTGTTTTTTTTGAGCTTTCGAAGCTGCCTAATATTTTTGTAGGTACGTATAGTATAGACATTCTGCGAACTATGATCCACAAGGGGGGGGGGGCGAAGGAAATAATTTTTTTAACACTATCGAATACGAATCGAAATCCACGTTTTCTGATCAGCCAAGTCCGTTTCTTGACTAATTTTACCGAAAAAACAAGAAGAGGCCCCAGAGAGTGAAGAAAGTAGCTGACATGGAAAATTTTCTATTAATAGCGAGGTATCGAAATCCATGTCCTTCGATCTTGGAATCCATTTCTTGGGTCATTTTCATTTCTGACCTAACCCAAAATCATTAGGTAGTGACGAGAGAGGTTCAAAATCAACATTTTCCAATACAATTAAAAAAAAAAAAGATACCAAGAAGGTAGAGAAAAGGAACAAAAATTGAAATTTTTTTGATACCATCGAACGAGCTATCGAAATCTAATGCACTTTGACTACAAATTCAAAATTTGGTTTCCTCCTCTCTTAATTTGAATCAGTCAAATTGACTGATTAAAAAAGCCAGAATTGAGTCACTGATTGGCAGTCAAATTTCACAGATTAACAGTGGAATCAGTGGAATTTCTCTGCCAATCCAGGGATCCAATTCTGTCGATTTGAATCAGTCAATCTTCAGTTTTTGACTGATTCAAATTAAGAGAGTCCTTTTTCTCAATCTAATATTTTCATTTAGGTTAATAGTAGATTTCATGAAATTTTCCCTAGTAATTTTCTCTCTCAGATGCGAAAATCCTAAATTCTTGGTTACTCGAAAAATATTGATACAATATAGATTTGCCTCTCTAATTGCCTTATTCAACGATCTTTTTTCAGGAAACTGGTTTAAAACATTGGTTGGAAGGTTGGATATGGATAGCTCTCAAAATTTATTAAAAACCGTCTCTTGAGGACAGAAAAAGTTCCCAAATTTAAAAACGTTTTGATCTGCTGCTGGAGAACATTTTCATAATTTTTTAAAACCGAATGTTTTGTTAGAATCAAATAAATTGGTCAAGAAAATTTGTTTAGTTTTCGACTTATTTTGGGTAAAATAAAAAGAACTGGGAAATTGAAAGGTGTTATTCGTAAATTTAATTTTTTGTACTTCGTCTTTTCAGAAGACGTTTATGGTTATGTTTAAAATTTTAACACAGAAATGTTATAATTCTGGTGATCAATCTAAAAAAAAGAGACCAAATTTTTTAAACCATTGACATTTATGATGACAATTTTTGGGAGTTGAAAAAATTTAGAAATAGACGGATCGATGGAATAATACTTTGTTCGACTTTTTCTATTGAAACAGTTTACCTATCCCAATTTTGAAAATTGAAAAAAAAAATGCTTAAACATCTGATATTCTAACAAAAAGTTATCAACTAAAAAAATTTAAATGCATATCTGGCATTTTAATAAAAAGTCATCTTCAATTTGTTAGAATTTCGGGAAAGTATTTTTTTTTTCTCCCAAAGTTTGACAAAATGTTAAAATTTTACAGAAATGTTAAATTTGTTTGCCTCTAATTTTACAATTTATTGAAATTGCTCAGAAGTTTTGAAATTTGAGGTGGGGGGGCCGGGGCTGAAATGTCATCGAAACTGGAAACAATTTTAATATTTGAAATTTTTATTCAAAAAAATGAAATTTGATTAGGTACCTCTAAAGGCAATCCTTCTCAAAACTGGAAGGTAAAATGTAATTGAATATAAATATGCTTCACAAAAATGTAATGGACAATAAATACTAGATCTCTTAGCCAATTTATCGTCCATGGAAATGTCGAGATGCGCATCTAAATCCATTTGGGAAAATTGGTCATTCCAGATTTGTATTCAAAATTTTTGAATTCGGAAGAGATCATTTCGTGAAATATGCTGCTTGAGAAAATAACCGAACTAAATTTTGAGCCACGTTTTTTCATATTGAGATTCCAATTGTGTTTTTTTTCTGAAATGACACCATAAAACATTCAGGTGTTCAAAAATTATCGTTTAATACCACGTTTGATAAATTTGAAAATGTTTCGTGCGAAAATCAAAATATTTTAAAATATACACTTCAATAAAAAATTTGTAAGATGGTAAAATAACGGATAATTATAACGAACCTTCTGCCCAATTTTGAAATTCCAATTTCAAAGTCACACAAGAATCAGACACTTGAAAAATTTGCTACATGGCTTATTTTTAATTTTAATTTTGGGACGAAGTCTACAACTTTCTATAAAACTTTCCAAATTAAAAAGTGGAGGATTGAAAATTCAAAAACTGAAGATGTCTCACGTACAAATACAAAATACCCCATATCTATGAATGGAATGTTTTTCTCCTTCACGTTTTCTTCCCAAAACACGTATAAACCCACCGAAGTACGAATATCGTCGTTTTCCCATTAAAATATAGGTACCTTTACCTATCAGGTACACATACAGCTACACACCTACATATTCGAGAAAATTTTTCCGTTTCCGATGGGGGACGAGTATAAGAATTTAATTCCATTTTTAAAGTGCGAATTTCGCACTTCGTTTCCGACAGTACCGAGGAAATATTTATGAAAATACAGATGAAGATTTTCCAAGCAGAATTATTTACTACAACTAAAATGTCAGGTGTTTTTGACCTACTCAGCGTTTAATTAACGCTATTGTTGTCTAAAACGGATAACTTTACAACAGTTTTACGTTTCAAAATACACAGTGGTGTTATATACGTAGAGTAGGTAAATTTATTTTGACTTTTTGACACATCGCTAGCTATACCACTGTTATCTTTTATTTACTTATACCTACATATTTTTCTCTTTACTAGTAACAGCGAGATTTTCCTCGCGGTATAATTTTTATTTTCAATGTTTTATTTTGTTTTCTGTTTCATTAAATTCTTCAATTTTTCCATTTTTTTTTTCAAACTTACTTTTAACATGAAAATGAAAGCCAATTTGAAATAAAACAACGGTAAGATTTATTGAAGAGTGAAGGAAGGTCCATAATTTTGGAAATGCGAGTATTTATAAAACGAATCGAAACTTGGGGATTTACGAAACGATTCGCAATTTTCTGATTACAAGTTAGCCCAAATGTATGGCAAAAAATATCGCTAAAATAATTCGCAGAAATTAAGGAAACCCGAAAAATATTCATAAAACAAAAGCTTTCGTTGCATGAATTTTTCCCCCCTTTCAAACTTAATAAATGACTTCTCGAAAGAAAAAAATTATCGTTAGGTTCTCAGATATCGAGGGACCATCGTAATGTTGAAATAAATCACCCATAAATTTCAACTTTTAACTAAACTCCATTTGGAGATAATTTTTTTGTTCTTTTTTCTTCCCTTCGTTTTTTTTTTACTCTCAAAAATCGCCTCGCTAAAAACACGAAGCATGGGTTTTTTCATCGTTCGCGAAAAGTGTTAATTAAAAAATCGTTAAGTTTACCGATATTAATAACGTCGGATGAAAATTTTTCCCTCCGAAAAACACACTTCAATAATTAATCAATCGAATAAAAAAGTTGTATTTGTATTACAAGAAATCGACCAATTGTTTCGCCAATGATGGCGAAATTACTCGCGGGTTAATTAATAGCCTCTCTGCCTGCGCAGGTATTCGATACTTTTTCACCTCTACATTCGAAATATAAAAGAATAACAGAAGAATAATGCTAATTCTGTGGCTTTTCCGCACTACGAAATTTTTATTAAATTTCCACTCCGTTCAATCGTTTTAGGCGAATAAACATAAATTATTTTAATGGGTTTTCGTTCAATATTTCACAAAAGTTATCTTATATACTTTTTTTCTTTTATTTTTTTTTCCTCGATCGTAAAATATGATTTGTAAAAGCGAAAAAAGCCGATATTAAAACCTTATCGCAAAAACTGGTCTATATTTTTAAACATATAAACAAACCTTTTCGGCCAGTTCATGGTTTCAGATGACCTATCAAAATACCAATCACTACCAAGGGTTCGTATTTCATTTTACCATATACCATTTTAGTGATGAGCCTCGTCATATAAAATAATTTATGTAATCTACTGGCACGATGAAGAAATAGGTCAAAGTACGAATTTTTTTTCGTCTTTTCCCCACATCGCATAAAATACGTAGGTAATGATATTATGTCAATTCAAACACTCACAGAAATATTGGTCCCTCATTCGACAAATATAGACTAAAATCTAGGATGCAGAGATTTTCACCTTTTTTAAAATTTTGAAGGGTCTGTGTCAAAAATAGTTGTTTGTGAAATGACCTCAAAAAAACAAAATAAAAATTTGAAATGTTTTGGTGTTTATGTTTAACCCCCTCGCAGATTCTCATAGTTCATCTGAAAATTAAAATTTTTTTCAACAAAATTTTTTTTGGATTATTTTGTTTATTTTTGCGGATAGTTAGTCGTATTATGATTATGACTAGAGCTCGGATTTTTATGCACGAAAAACTTCGAAATATGCGCATAAAATATACATAAATATGCAATATCAATATGGGTGTCTCTGGAAAGCATTTTTTAATCAGATTAACACCGTATACTTTATTTTATTGTTTTATTTGCTTCAGAAACGTTAGAGTACCTAACAAAATAATTCGATTTCATATCATAATTAATTGAAATGATCAATTTCAAGTTCTTAAGATCATTCATAAATCATAATAATTACTACCATTAGTATTTATTAATTTTTCAAGCAAAAAATTTTTTTTAATTTTAAAAAAAAATTTTTTTTGTTTGAAATTTGAAAATTGGTAAAAAATAAGAAATTTTGAAAGTTTTGGCCAAAATATGCCGTAAAACGCAAAAAATGAGCAAAATAAGCAGAAATATGCACTTAAAACAATCGAAATATGCAAAATCATGCATTTATGGCCGAAATATGCAAAATATGCAATAACAAATAGGACTCATTCGACTCTGAATTTCATGAATCGCAAAGATCTGATCAATATGCGCAATCATCTTTCACGTAGCAAAATATCCAATTGCATAAAAATCCGAGCCCTAATTATGACTGTTGAAGAGTAAAAAATCATGATTTTTCTCAACTTTTTTCTGGGTGTTCAGTTACTTAATTTTTGTACTCTCTAAATCTGAATCAGTCAAAAATGCCAAAATTGACTGATGAAACAGTACAGGTTATGTCACTGATTATCAGTCAAATTCCACTGATTCCTCAGTTAATCAGTGACATTTCACTGCCAATCAGTGAAAAATTACCGATTCAATCAGTGAATTTTCATTATTGAATCAGTAAAAATTAATTCACTGATTGAATCAGTCAAAATTTACTGATTCAATCAGTGAATTTTCATTGTTGAATCAGTCAAAATAAAAATTCACTGATTGATTAAGTAATTAATTACTGATTCAATTAGTGAATTTTTATTTTTTACTGATTTCTACAGTGACATAATTCCGGCTTTTCAATCAGTCAATTTTGACTGATTCAGATTTAGAGAATATATGGCCAAAAACGCTGTTTTTGGAGATATTTTGAAAGCGAATACAAAAAATAATTGCAAGGCTTTGATCAATTTTGTGAGGTTGATATAAACTCTAGATGGACACAAGATCCTCGTTTCCTCTTTTTCAGGGACTCTCGAATTTTTTTGCATTAACATCGTTCAAGGACAGTACTGTGTAATTTAACGTTATTTCACAGTAACTTGAGACCCCCCCCCCTCCTCAGAAGGAAATGGAGTCTGGGGCCGTCTTACGTCCAACTGGAGTGAAAATCAACCTCACAAAATCAATCAAAGCCTGACTGTGTAATTTTTTGTATACCTGCCAAAACAGGGTATCTAACGGATTTGTTTGTTTTCAAAAGTCACTACTTTTTCATTACTTTTTTACCAAATTTTCAGAAACATCTCAACTCGATTTCCTCCTCCCTCCAAAAAATCAACAAGGTCAAATTTATTACAAAAAAAATTTCAAATTGGGAGAAAAGCTATATTTTGAATCAAAATTATAAAAAATGAACGAATTAAATTTAATGTACTTACGATAGTGCTACCAATTCATGAAAAATTACCAGTCTTTTATCAAAAATAAACATTTTTTTGGTATAATTTTAAAAAAAAATTCGCTCCTTCGGGGTTTTCATTTTTTTGTTACTTTTTCTTGAAATTTCGACTGAATTTACTACTTTTTACTACTTTTACTATTTCTACACCCCTATTAAGATATCTTGCAAAGTATTTTCGAAAACAGCGTTTTTTGGCCATTTAAAGAAATCATGCGAACACCCCAAAAAAATTGAAATTTTTTTATATTCTTCAATAATCATACGGCTAACCATTCACAAAAGAGCACAAAAAATTTGAAAATTTTGAAATTTTTAGGTTCTATTGGAGGGTTAAACACGGACTAAAAAATTCAAATTTTTACCACTCTTTTTGAGGTAATTCACAACTATTTTTGGCACAGGCCTTTTAAAATTTGAAAAAAGTTGAAAATCGCTGCACGCCAGTAAAACAGAAGCAATTTTTCCATAACTCAATAGCATCGCCAAACTTGCCAACTTTTCCTTGGATATTTTCGCGTAACAAGATAGCTCCGCAAATTCGGGTCTTATATACAGACGCGGGTAAAATCAAACGAAATATAAACCCTTAATTTCCTTCATTTTTTTTAACTACTCGAACCTCTATAAAAATCGAAACGGTTTTCCCGTTTAATTTGAATATCGAATGTTGGGAGCGTTAAAACTGCGCCACAATTTCACAAATTCATTTCAATAAAAGCCACCTCCTCGCCTGAAATTCGATCGAATTCACCCGCATAATACAAAAAAGGAATCTGAGGTTATTCATTTTTCAAGGTTTATTCGTATTATACCGAATAGTTCGCTATTTCGTATGGAAATTTCATTAAAATTGTGATCGAGCGTGAATTCTCGTACCAACTTTTATTCCGCACACGAACTTACTAATAATCATTAATCATCGATATTCGTCGTTTAATTTCGCCGCCGCGACCGTATCCTTAACGCAAATCAGAAGTCGTCGAGGAACTTACGAGTACAATCGAGATACGTACTCGTACGTGCGGCCTGGTGTGGAATTCCAAATACACATAGTGTATGTTTCAACTCCTCTTGTCATATCAAAACCTATTTGCGAATAATGCTCGAGTTTGTGGGCGAAATTCGTATTCCGGTATTCGTTCATCAAAAGTAATTTGAAAAATTCCTACTTTGGAATATTTAAAAAAATAAACACACTTTTGGGACATGTACGTACGTAAACTTTTTCGACACCTCGCAGTCAAAAAAAAGAAAAGAAAATACGACAGAGAAAAGTTTTTTCAACGAAATGTACTAGGAATCGGCGAATTTTACAACAAAAAGGGTTTGCGAAAGTGATTGAATTTTTCAAAGGTTGCCACACCGAAGCAAGAAAAGGATCAATGGATTTCATGGCGTGAATAGAAAACAAGTGATCATACCTTTCATCATTCACAACTCTATTCTCGTTTTCTTTATTCCGTATTAACGTGGCGGTAATCCGACGGTACTATTGTAACTTTTCTTTACAGCTGGATTATCGAGTGTTACGAAAATTCATCTTTTAGCTCACCAACTACCTATATACGACGTTTTCTTCACAATTACCAGCAGCATATTTTCTTTTAAACACTACTTCAATAAGTGTTAAGACCTGGTGCCATTTGGTTTTTACGAATAGCTGGATTTTTATGTACATACGTAAGCCTTATAGGTACGAATAGGTTAGGGTTTTTTGCAACCATTGTAAGTACATAGACTCATGTAGGTGTTGCTATTTGCTTATGCGTAGGTAGAAAATTCGCGTTTTTTATTTACACCAAAATTCTGATACGGGAATAAAACCCGCAACCTTCGGATTAATAATTTGAATGAAAATTGAATAGAGTGAAAAAGCATGTCAAGAAAATATTATGTTTGATAACTGAAAACATTTAGACAAAGAAGTGAATTTTGAGAATTTAATCCAAATGATCAAAATCAGAGTATTTATCGAATTAAATCTATTCGCTGAATACGAATCCACTGTTAATTTTTCGAAATGGAAAAATGTCTAGTGAAAAACTGAATTTTGAGATTTGAGTGAAATTGTTGCTTTATAAATAGCTCACTAAAGGGTAATTTTTGAAAACAAATCTGAGGTTGGATTTTTTATTGATGATTTTTCCATTTAAATTCGTCAATTTCAAGTTAGAATTGAGCGAAACGAGTAAGGAAATCTCATGAGAATATAGTCGATGCCACTGATGTCAGAACAGTGCTGCCTAACGAAAATTGGGAAAAATCACTTTTCTCTCAAAAATGTTTATCACTAAAAAATCACCAGATAATTTTTCGTAAAAAAGTCCAATAATCAGGGAAGGGAGGAGGAGAGGGGTCTATGAAAATCCCCAACTCAGGTTTTCAATTTCAGCTAAATTATACCAGGGTTTCAAAAACGTTAAATTTTTTGGCTTTCGTTTCGTTTTTACAATTTCGGTTTTCATTTTTAATAAAATTATAACGTTTTCGTTTTTCAAAAATGTTTTTTTTCGTTTTTGAAAGTAAAAATGCGAATACGTAGTAATGAAATATAACGATGAAAAGTCGAAAAATTTATCAGAAGAGCAAGAAATGGGCAAAATGACGTGTTTTTTAATCAATTTCTTCATAAACTGGAATAAAAAATGAACAGTCATTATTTCACAATGCAAAAAAAATCAAAAACTGAAAAAAATTGTTCAACGTTATTTGTAAAATTTTGTTTTCATTTTTTTGTAAAATGTTAGAAAAATAACGTTTTTTTCGTTTTTTGTTTTTGTTTTCATAAAGTTTTCGAAACCCTGTTTATTCTATTTCTTTTTTCGCGCCTTTCTCTTATACGTATCTTTAGTATGAATTAATTGACATTTAACCAAAAATTAAATCATTTTGCCAGATGAAATTGTTCGAAAAAATTCGATGATTGAAATCTTCAAGTTATATGTGCGATTTTGCCTATCATGTATTCAAATACCAGAAAAAATGGAAAACGAAAAAAAAACGAAAAAAATTTGGTTTGTTATTGTTTATCACTATTTTACTAATTCAGCTTTTGTTTTTTTTTGTTTTTAAAAATGCTAAAAAATAACGTTTTTCCGTTTTTCGTTTTCGTTTTTTCCGTTTTTGAAACCCTGAATGATGCCCATATCAATAAGGCTTTTTTTTTACCTTCTTATAATGCTCCTTTTTTACTACAGATACTTATGTACCTAGCTGTACACCTACCCTAGACTTCGATCCAACTAAATTTTATGTATGTGCTTAGAAGCAGGGTTGCCACGAGTCTGCTCTGAAAAAAGACTCGCAAAGGACTCGAAGACTAGGAGTCGACTCGGAATGAGACTCCGAGTCTTTTTTATTAGAGACTCGCTTCTCAAAGACTCATAGACTCTTTTTGAACGACTCAAACTATGCGAGCGAGTCTTTTTTGCGAGTCGCAGTTTTTTTTAATGATTGTATCAGCGATTAATTGTGAAAGTAAAAAAAAAGTACATTCAATAAAAACGAGAGAACTAACCTATTGACCAAATTATATTCTCAATCGAGACAAAAATTTTTTGCTGTATTAAAAAATTTTCACACAATTTGGTCAATTCTTGTTTTTATTGGAAGAGAAAATTCGGCGAATTTATTGATTCGGAGTAAGTATCACTAATATAAAACAGAAATTTCAAGTACCTATTTTATTATCACGAGTCTCGAAACAATCGATAGGTAGTTTTTTCCATCAGTGAAAATATTTCTTTTTGTATTCTCTTTTTCAATAAAGAAACTGAAAAAATCACTTTCGAGGCTTCTTAAAAAAACCATAATTAGTAATTTCATAAGGGCACCCAGAAATTGTGTAAGAAAGGGGCTCAGATTTCGAGAGAAATAGGGGGGTGTCAAAATTCAATGAAAAAATGAAGTAACCTATTATTTCAGCGGGGCTGGAGTATTTAAGGTATTTTCAGTAGGCAGATAATACATCCCTACAAATTTGAGCAAAAAAATTTGAAAAATGACTAGATTTTCTGATTTTTTAAAATTAAAATTACTGATTTTTTCTGATAAATGGGGCATTGACTGAAAAAATTAGTCATTTTTGACTAAAAAAATCACTAAATTTTCAATAAAAATTATTTCAGTGATCAAAAAAGACAGAATTTCAGCAAATTCAACTGATCCAAATTAGAGAATGGTAGGTATGTTTATTTTAGAAATAGTTACTGAAATACTGCCTGCGAGCGAAGCGAGGGCAAAATTTAAAAAAAAATCATACTCCTCTTTGACATTTTTATGATAGAAAAATGTCTTTGTCGAGCTTAAGGGAGGGGGCGCCCCCTGAGCCCCCTGGGTGCGCTTATGACATTTAAATTAAAATATTCCTAATAAAAGTAATAGCAGTAAAATTTATAAAATCGTGGTATAATTTTTATTCGAAATTTTCTAAACAAAAATTCTTTGGAATTTTTAAACCGTTGTTTCAAAAGGTGGGTAGTTAAATTTATAGCTTAGATTTTCCCTAATTAGGTTTTGGAGAAAAGAAACCCCGTATCTTTAGAAGCATACCTTTATCTACCATGTTCAAATAATTCGAGTACATTGAATCAATCGGACACCCTAAGTAATAAAATTCGTTCCATCTATGCATTCAGTCACCTAAAATCGCACCTAGACTGTCAAATGAAAAAATATAACGTGAGGTAATCATTCACCACACGACAAACAACCCGCACCGGCCGAAATGCGAAAAAATGTAGTAGAAGAAAAGATCATTTGTCACCATAAATAGATAATATGCAAGGATAATATTTAGAATATAAAAGTACACTCTAAACGTTACAGACACATTTGAATCCTGAAAAATGATTCTTTTTTCCTTTTTCCTTTTTTTAAATCCGCAAAATAAATCTGTCTTTTTTTACAAGATAAACAATGAGAATCAAAATCGCAGGAAAGGGTGTTTTTTTTTGTTTCAGGATTTCTTATTATAAGTATCTTATGGCATAACTTGATGTTTTATATTAAGCTATCTCTTGATGAATGAAAAGGATAAAAAAATTATTAAAATTTATGCAGGCGAAATGTGTGATTTTTTCCTCCTCATTTACAATAATTAAAATAATCAAAATTGTGAAAAAAATCAGCAATACAAGCTTCAGCGTGAAACCACGAAAACGAAAAAAAATGCTGATTGAATTTTTAGGGACTAAAAGGAGGAGTCCCGGTGGGGGAGAGGTCTAGACAGAAAACTCGGGACATCAGAAAAAAATATGCAAATTTCATGTTGTTTTTTCATCTAACGGTATCGAGCTTTCATGACCCTCCAAAAAAGATTATTCAAAAAATTTAGAAATCTTGAAGAAACTTTTTTCGAACCCTTGGAGCTATAATACAGTCTTCAAACTAACTTCACCGAAAATTTTCTAATCAGAATCAGTAAAAAATGAAACATTTTGAAAAAAAATTAAGGGCATTTTTGGAGCATTGAGGGCGAGATTTGACCTTCAAACCAGTTTTCCAAAGTTTTCAGTCCATTTATGATTTTTAGCATCTTCCCCCCTCTTCTCGATTTTGAAACCATGTCACTATACATTTTCTATTTTTTTTCAACAACTTGAACTTTTAGTGGACTTTTTTTTTTACAAATTTTCCATATTTTTCCAAAAAGTCGCGTAAATTGAAAGAACCAGATGACAGGGCAAAAAAATCAAACATCAGGACGAAATTTCAATTTCCATGCAAACTTATAAGATCAACCCAGCCCAAAAACATACATAATTAATTCATTATTTACGTTGAAAAAAATCATTAAATGTATAAACATCATGCAATTTTAATAAGTATGCCTATCTGCATTTAAACCAATTATATAGGTACCTACTGTAATGATCATTCTTGCAAGTTTTTTACCAATTAAAATTTTTTATTCAATGACACTACCAACAATCGCAACGAAACAATTTATTTCATTGTTCATTATTCACAAAAAGAAGAGCTAAAAAGTATTTTTGGTTTTAAGGAAATGTTGAAAAGTTGGCACCTTATTTTCGTTTTTAATGAGGTGTCCAAGCATAGTTACTTTCTAAGGCGGCATAATTTTGATATTTTCTATTCCATACCATCAACTACAACATACAATATATACTTATAAAAATATTCCACATTTTCGCATTCTGAAATAAATACGCAAGAATGATAAAATTGTACATTCGAGTGAGTAAAAATCACGCTAAACTTTCGAATATTGATTTTATATTCAAATTACTGCGACTGCTGACGACATAACAAATTATTTTTATTGCTTATACATTAACTCGTGGCCATTTTCTTCTGCATGTAGAAAATTTTCACAAAATTTCAGCATCGTAATACACGCGAATTATAACAATAAGGACAACAATAAGTATTACGAAAGTCTTTTTGCATTTTTTTTTTGAATAGGTACACGAGCGACGCTAGATCCAAAACAAATTATGCCGAGGAATATAAAAGGAGATCGTTCAACGCGATTCTTATATTGCACTGCGAATATTTACAACGATTATGTGCTTGAATAAGGAAAAAAACCCAAGTTTGTTAAAAATTACGAAGATGGAAAGAAAGTTCATAAAAGGAAATAAATAAAATTCCGGCTACGTTTGTTCCACATGTCGACTACGATTGAAATATATTATTCCGTTGAATTTTAGATAGTAACCTTAACATGAATCGGTTAGAAGGAGAAAGTTTAAAGAAAAACACATAATCCGAAAGTTTTCTTCTACTAAACCAAGTGACAGTCATCGTGCAATAAAACTTTCGACAAAAAGTGGTTCTTAAAATTTTTCTTTTCGCCGAAACTGGTCGTCGACGAAATATGATTAAGATTTTTTCTTCCTGCCAACATTAGGAAAGTTGAATGACCCTCGAAAAGTTTACTTTTTTGGAAAAGTAAGTTATGCTGAAGACGAGAAATGAGATTCGCACGTAAAAAAGTATCGGTGATATTTACTCGCTCAGGATTTTGACAGACTCGGTGTAATAATCAGATAATAGAAATATACGCACAGAGCTCGACTGTACCATTAATATTCAGACGGAAGTTATACTTCATCGTAGGTAAGTAAGAACACGCCTTTGTGTAGGTAAAAAAAAATGCACCACGCGGGTTATTTTCCAAAGATATATTTCCAGCCAAGTTTTTTCCAACAAGTCACCCAAAACGCAAAGGCGTTCTATCGTATAAAAATTATTCATTTCGATGGCATGCCGAAATTTCAACTCGACACACCAACCAAGTGTTAAAACGCCGAGAAAAACGCCGGCTGTCATTAAAACTCCCAAGTATTCGTCTCGCTCAGAGAGCTTCCCTCGTGCCCTTCTCGCCAATGGTGAAACTTGGTAGAAAGCTCTCTCTGGTGGATAAATCGAATGTAATTTATCTGCGTTAAATAATAGTGAACGGCGGAATACGTGATTTAATTTCCATTCATATTTATCCCCGCTCCCTATACCGCGTTAATATTTCAACACCGGTAGGTACGACAATATAATTTTACAAAAACAAATCTAAATTCGTCGTCTACCCTCGACCTGACTCACAAAGAGTACAAATCGACCAGTTACTAGTCCAAAATGTCAACGGTCAAGCAGCAAATAATTCACGAATGGTAAATCTCATTTTACCTTCGTATTGTCGGTGTTGGTTCGACCGAAAGTGCTACCTACAATAGTTTAAACATTTTCTAATTAGGTATACCACACTCCAAACCTATTTATCTATAATAAGTATCAAAGTCATTCAAAGTTCAGAAATTAATACCTACCACAGCAAAAAATTAGTCATAAAGGGAGGGGGGGGAGGGTAAGTATCTGTATCTTTTCTCAAAATCGTGCAACAGATTTAAACTAAAAGTAAGGGTGTACATAAATGTTCAACCTTTCATTTCCCTTGATGGGCAAATTACCCACTTTCTTATTTGAAGGGGCAAGAATTTTAGAAAAAAAAATGTATTTTTTGCGTTTATTGATCATTTTTTTCAATGAATGAAAAGTGGAAGGGATGAAATCGTCACCCTACAGATACTTGTGTATCTATGCCCTACTGATTCGTGCACAACACTTTGCCTACCCTTTGGATTTAAGGAGCAAAAAAAATTGAAATCAGTGTTGGTCAAAATTTTTTTCAGAAACGTTTGCCCCTTCAAATGAAAAAGTAGGCAATTCGCTGAACAGCGAAAACGAACAGTGAGCCAAGCGCGCAAAGGGACAGGAGGCGTCACCTCCCGATCATTCGTTCCTGCCAAACGCACGAAAAAAACCGGTTCGGAGACATTTGTCACCAGTGTGGTGGCAGCGGGTTAGTATGTACTTGTTTGACTTTTTAAAAAAAATTCTTATTGATGAAAATTCTATTCGTAATTGGAAATATTTTTCAAAAAAAAAAGATTTTTCTCGACTTTTTCAGGTTTTTTAAACTAATTGTTACAAGATTTCATACCTCTTTCACGCAAAATCCTCTTACAATACGAAAGAGCATTCCTATTTTTATTTTTAACCGGGATTAATTCGGAACTGTAGGTTTTGGTTTTCTTCATTTCTATTAGTTTCACGATCAGAGTTCCTGAAAAAGGCCAAAGCCCAACACCTTTTCTTCAAAAGAAATCGGCGAAAACTTGGAAAATAAGTAGGTAGGTAGGTAAGTAAGGTACCTTTTAAAAAAATCAGCAAATTTCTAAAAGAAAAACTGACACTAGTCCAAAAATTGATAATTTAGCCAAAAATTGAAAAATATTTTTAAAAATAGGTAAGATACCAAATTGCACTTCAGTGAAATTTTTGACCTTTTAGTGATCATTGATAAATATCTGATGTAAACATGAGTGCTGGGTAAAATATTTTAAAGGGTACGGCCGGATAAGGGATGAATTTGGTCCCAGACGCGTTTAGGCTCCCTAAACACCTCAAGTGGTGTATATTGACTAGAAAAAAAAATTCATAAAATTTTGGACCCCTACCCCCTCCCCATCGGAGTTATGGCTATTTTATTGCATTATTTTCAAGAATTTTCAATTTCAACGGAAGTGAAGGAAATTTTTTGTTCTTTGGCACAAAGATACATCTCATAGAGGTGTTTTTATGATAATTTTTTCAACAATTTTGGTGCACTCATTCGCGTTTTTTCGGCTATTTGAAGTTTTCAATCGTAAAAAACACCACATAAGCGAAGAGCGACCACCCTGGAAAAATTACTAAAACATACGTTTTTTTATGTAGAATTTCGCTGTGTACTTGGTTTTGGCCATTTCTCCGAATTTAAGGGCTGAAAATTGCGAAAAATCGTACAGAAATGTTATGATTTCATCAGATTTTTCAAATTTTGAGCGTTTTATGCAGAAAGAAATGACTAAAATGAAAAAACCAATCTCATATTCGTGTTCAGCAGGTCAAAATACCCCGATAAACACCCTTTTCGCGATAGTTTTGCTTAAAGTTTCAAAATTCACTATTTTCACTGATTTTTCATATTGGATTGGTTTTTTCATTTGGTGATTTTTCCCGGAAAATTCGCCATTTTCAAGTTTGGATAAGGTCTCTCGAGCAATAAAATTACAATAGACAATAATTAATGCCATATTCTTGTTCTACTACCCAAAATTAGTCAGAAATAGACATTTTTTCCGATTTCAATCTTTTGAGTCACATTTCATAGGTATGCATCCGTAAGTACTTAAGTATTCCTCTTTGAGCTGCTATAGAACCCGTCTAAGAGGAGTGATGGTGAAATGGTGTTTTTTACGATTGAAAACTTCAAATAGCCGAAAAAACGCGAGGGAGTGCACCAAAATTGTTGAAAAAATTATCATAAATACACCTCTATGAGACGTAACTTTGTGTCAAAGAACAAAAAAATTCCTTCACTTCCGTTGAAACTAAAAATTCTTAAAAATAATGCAATAAAATGGCCATAACTCCGACAGGGAGGGGGGTAGGGGTCCAAAATATTGTGAAAATTTTTTTCTAGTCAATATACACCACTTGAGGTGTTTAGGAGCCCAAACGCGTCCGGGGCCAAATTCACCCCTTATCCGGTCATGCCCTTTGTAACATTCTCAAAATTTCAGGGGTAATTTGAAAATTTTCTCGAATTTGGAAAAAAAATTATTCAAATAACAAGAAAACTTGATTCAATTCCACATTTGATTTGGATAAATATACTACTTATCTCGATATCGTAGACAATTTTTTTCTGTCTGCCATCGCTTTGTTCGAATTATATTAAATTTTTTTGTGGAGGGGATGGAAGGGAAACGGAGTGGAGGGGATTACGTTCTAAATTTTTAAAAGAGCCGCAAATTTCTTTACTTAAAGGTTGTTTTTGGTCCCGCTGGCTCTAATACACATTTACCTACCTACATTTTCACATTCACTAATTTTGATATTATAATAGTAAGTAAATTATAATCATAAAAAAATGTGAAATTAAATAAAAGTTGATATTTAATTAAATTAACACGACCCAGTTTTCTATTTACCTCCTTAAAAACTGAAGAATCTCGAAGGAGTTGGGAATGTATGATATCTAATTGTACCATTTTTATACCAATTAAACTACCTACGTTATTATCGTACCAATAATATTCTTTGGGGAAAAGAATGTTAACATCTTTTGTTGTAAACAGACTTCTCAGACATGACAACATCTCAAAACATTTATACAGGTAGCTACATACAAAGGATCGTATATATGCCTACAAGGCCAATTGTTTCCTTTCCTTTTTCTGCTTCAATTTAGAATTTTCAAAGTTACATGTACAGAACTGCTTAGGGGACTGAAGATGGGTGTAAGTAATCTACAAAAATTAATCGTCAAGGTCGTCAAAAACTCATTCTATAAGACATTTTTTTGTCGATTGGAAAAAAACTTTGAAGTATTTAAAATTTGAACTTTGAACAAAACCAGGGTGAGCAACTCTCCCCAAAAAAACGCCACTGTTCAATTTGCCATATTTTTCATGAATAACTAGGTATACTGAATATTTTATTAAGATTTAGAAAATCACTACGTTCTCGAAATTTGATTATAGCAATAAGATAATACTTACTTAATTGTCAAAAGCCTAAATACGCGTTTTTCCATAACGATCGAAATTTTTGTGAACCTTCTCCTTAACATTGTATCTATTTTTGTTATAAATTCGTTATACTTGATAACGAATTAGGCCTTTTTGTAGAAAATATAATACAAGAGTGGCAAATTCCATTCGAAACATTGAAAATTGAAAACTTATCCAAAGGCTACAATTTTTGAAGCCCAGTGCTGATATGTATTGTGTATGTATCAACTCGACAATTCTCCAAATTAAAACAAAATTTAATTAAGTACGTAATTTAATGTAAAGTAAAATGAAAATTTTTGGTGACGAGGTAGAAATCGGGTTAATTGAAAGCACTCTCTTTACGAAATAATTATCAATTGTAGTGGTTTATTTTCTATGACGAGAGCTCGTTAATTATTCTAGTAAGTATATTTGCATATCAAACATTCTTCAATTCGTAGACTAACTGAATAAAATTACAGCACCTAGACCATAGGAATAAAAATATTTTACACTCGTATACTAAGGGTATTATTCCAAGTACCTATCGATATTCTCGTACATTTCTTGCTTAAAACTATAATGCCTATAAAAACGTTTAATATGATTTAAAACGCTGAAAATTCGACGACATCGTATTAAAAACTTTGGTTAACTTTTTGTCATCATTTTTTGATAAAACTTTTAAAGCGAAAATTAAGAGATTCTACACATTTATAATGAATGATTTAAAACTTCATCGATGTCTTTATAGTTTATGTAAGTAAGTTTTTTACATTAGGTTGATAAGTATATTATTTAATGGAGTTTATTTTGAAAATTTTATATTTAATGGCCATGTTGTACGTATACAAATATGAAAAATTTTCATCAATTTTTGAATTCTGTGAACATACCAGCTATTTTTATAACAGATGCTTCGCTCGCTTCAACGAAAAAAAAAAGCACGCTGACATCGCCAAAGATATCATATTAAAATCCAATGAGCTTTTAAAGGTACATATTATTTTCTTTCAATATAAAACGAAGTTGGCCTTATTTCATGATGGTTATTGGGTTCGAAAACTCGATACTCGTGTAGTTTAAACTTATCAAATTCTCGTATTATATTTCGAAATGTAATTACATAAATGGTACGACGAAATGAGAATTTGGTCTATTTTTGAAATTGAAAAGTCACTCTGAGTTCGATTTTACATTATTTTTATAAATCAATTTTCATGCGCATGAAAATATTTAAAGACAGGTACCAGAACCAAAGTGATAAGTGATAAAATATGCCAAAAAAGTAGTACTCACTACTCTCAGATTTTTAAACATCTTACATACAGGAAGCTCGATGAACGGTTACATAAACAAAAAATTTGGATGCCAATAAATACCACTGAACAAAGGTGTTAGATGAATATGTTGCCTATCTTTGAAATTGAAGGGGCAAATGACTGGTGGAAAAAAATGGATGCAAAACAAATTTTTAATAATGGACGTTAGTAGCACTTCAAAAATTTAACAAATATCATTTCATTATTATGATTTTTTGCCAAACTGGAAAATCGTAGGAGTTACAGAAGATTATTTATTTTAAAAAATATTAAAAAAAATAAAGGTACCCCTACTTCAAAAACTAAAAAAAAAATTCTCCGAGTATTTTTTGTTTACTTAATAGTAAAAGTAAAGAAACTACGGATCTTTCAAAATAAATGGGTTGAGAAGATTTCAACTTTGAATGACCCGTGGTCCCTGCAATTTTAATGTTAGGCAAAATACCTCAGAGTAAAAGAGCATTTCCTGTTAAGATGGTGAAATCGGCCCTTGAACCGATCGGAACAAAAATCTCCCAAAATGTTGGTATTGATGTAAAATCATTCCAAAAAAATTTTCAACCCTTCGTCCCCACCCTCAACCGAATTATAGGATCATTAATGCTCGAAATTCAATAATTTCTATCTCCGGAAGGAGAAGTCCAAAAATTTTGAAATTTTCACCGATTACAGACATTATGTAGTAGTATACGTGATTTTTTTTCAAAAAAATTTTCCTAAATTTTCCGAGATTTTCCGCGGTTTGAAAATTTTGAAAATTTGTCAAAGAAGGGGGAGGGGGAGCCCCGAAATTTTTTTCTCCTAAAAATTTTATGACATTCATAGGTACAACATATGTTTTTTTGGAGGCCTATAAATGGATGCAACATGATTTAAAAAAATGAAATCTATAAAAAAAACATATTTTTTCGATGTTTTTCTACTTTCTATAAGGAGTTTTCAGGCCAACAAAATAACAATTTTGAGCAAATATGCCAAAAGACACTTAAATGAACATTTTCCATTGCCGGGGTAATCAAGGGAATGATAACACGCGACGTGAATCTGATTTTTCTACTTGCAAGCGGGCCTTGCATTTCCCGGCAGCTACTCGTGGCGGTGTACTATTCATGTACGCGCCATTTAGAAGGTTGAACGGGAACTCATTCCGGTTGTAAGTAAAAATCAAAACCTCGAATCTCTAAGAATAAATTGAGAAAAAGTAAATTTTCACATTGAAATGAAACATTTCAATTTTATCATGTTGAAAACTTATGGAATTTTAATATCAGGTACTTAGAATGAGTTCTCGTTCAACCATCGAAATGGCGCGTACGCGAATAGTTCACCGCCAAGAATAGCGGCCGGGAAATGCGAGTGCCCGCTTGCAAGTAGAAAAGTCAGTTATTTTGTTGGAAATATCCACCTGAAAACTCCTTATAGAACGTTTCATTTTTTTAAACCATGTTGCACCCATTTTTAGGTCTCCAAAAAAATATATGTTGTACCTAAGGATCAAAATTTTTAAGAGAAAAAAATTTCGGGGCTCCCCCTCCCCCTTTTTGACGAATTTTCAAAATTTTCAAACCGCGAAAAATCTCGGAAAATTCAGGAAAATTTTTTTGAAAAAAAATTCACGTATACTACTACATAATGCCTGTAATCTGTGAAAATTTCAAAATTTTTGAACAACCCCTTCCGGAGATAGAAATTACTGAATTTCGAGCATTAATGGCCCCATAATTCGGTTGGGGGTGGGAGTGAGGGGTTGAAATTTTTTGGGATGGTTTTACATCAATACCAACATTTTGGGAGATTTTTGTTCCGATCGGTTCAAGGGACGATTTCACCATCTTAACAGGAAATGCTCTTTGTTCATTTTCACGTAAGGAACATTTCCAGAACTGTTTTAAATTACAAGAATAAACTACTGATTAAAATAATTATGTACGCACTAAAGAGCTGAAATGTATCTCAAAATACAGAACCAATCGCGCAGAGAAACACAGAATTTCAAATACTTCATTTTATAATAATAAACTGAATGTGTTTTATTATGGAGAGGGGGGAGTAAAAAACCATGAAAAATTTGTTTTTTCTAAAATAATCCAACTTTGGGGACTTACAGCTCATGCTCATACGGCTCGAAGGGAGTCTAAAAATTTGATTTCTGTGAACGAGTAAAGGCAATCCGAAATTAGTTCATTATTGAAAGAGCAAAAAATGGAAAATTTCCAACTCTTATGGCATTTTTTTCAATTTTTGGAATTTAAAATACCATTTTTCCAACATTTCTCGACTTAGTTGACTGAAAGTATTCCAAAAAGGCTTAAATTTTTCCTCAAATTTTCGACTAAAAATGATTTTTATGAATTATGATTACTAAAGGGGCAGCCTGTCCCTTCTGCCCTCGTTCAATGCAGCCCTGAGGTGACTTTCAAGTTTTAACTCATATGGTACCATATCTACATGAAAAAACGAGCAAATTTGGACCCTTATAACTTTTTTCATCTTACCCATTATATCAATCTGGACCCGGGACAGGGAGATGCCAGGGGACTCCCAAAACGTTTACAATAATAAATCATCTGAACATTTATATAGGTAATTCAATGTGCCTATATTTTGCAAGTAATAATCTATCCATTTTAAACCTATAAAATATTTCCCAACGCAATTTTTTAACACAGCAAATATGTATACATTATAAAACCTACGCTACGTATGAAATACATATAGACATACGTATCACACATATACATAAATGTTTGAACGCATATAAGCGTTTCAAGTTTTTCTAATTCCCGAAGGAATAAAATATCACACCAAAGCAGCGAAAATGCGTTTCACTGTATAGATTTCACTATATGTACCATCTTATACAGTATATCTCGGTTCCATTGTTTCTTCCATAAAAAAGTTAATCCCGCGGAAAAATAATGCAAATTCAGATGTTATTCTTATTCGGTAAAAAGTTTTAAAAAACAAGAATCCTTTGCGAGTTTTAGATATCCAAAGCACGGAGCACAACCTCCGCTTGAAAGGTTTCAATTTGAACGAGCTAATATAATTTTTTTTCGTAGGTGCAGGTACGTAGGTACTTGAAAAGCGTTAATCAAAAGATGACGATATACCTTTTGATGGATTCAACTTAACAATAAGGATTTTAAAAATGAGCCGAAGTTGAATTTTTTTCTCATTCACCACGTAGTAGTAATTAAATTGAACCAGAAAAAAGGGTCATCTTTTGTTTTACTTGCTAACTTTTATATTATAAACAGCTTTTTTCCTACCTCATTTATTTTAAAGCTAACCCAAAATGTTGAAAAAAAAATGCCACGCCGTTTAAAATTCAAATATCCCCATTCTCTAACACGTGAGAATAACTTTTGAAATTTCGTTTGATTAAATTTTCTTAATACCAATAGGTTTTTTTCACTATGGTCGGCTTTTTTCACCTAAAGCAATTTATTGGCTAAAAAAATAAATGAATTGCTTGAAAATTCAATCGATAAACCAATCAACTGATACATTGTAATGTTTGAATGTTAATTTAATGAATCTGATTCGAGTAGATTTTTAAAACGCATTGAAGTGATAATAATAATGGAAAATAGGCAAATCACTGGGTATAGTTTTTCGAATCGCATTCTGATAAAATTCGACAAAATACCTAACTATAAAGTAAGTATCACGATCTCTAATTCGTATAATTAAGATGTAAAATACATGTATTAGTAGTTTATATTCAGGTTTATGCGCAACATAAAGTAGCGTCAAAGAAGTACATTAAGAAAACGAATCCGCAAAGTATTACACCATATAAAGAAGTTGTAAAGTTAACTCAAGTCGTGTTTCGAATTTTAATTGAACAATTTCCAATCTAAAGGATTCAAGTTTTACTTTTTTACCCTTCTTATTCTCGTGGTGAAATAATGACGCGAAAAAAAAATTATAAAATGGGGAAAAAACCACTATGTGTATATCTACTTACGCGTTGAAATTTTTATAAATTGTAGTGCACCGTTTGACATATTTTTGACATCTCTTATTCCGAATTCCAACAAAAGTTTATAGGAAGTTTGTCGGAGAACATTCATCGTTGAAAGTTTTTCTGATTTTTTCCCTCTTACTTAGTTGAAAAAAAGTCTACTGCATTAAATGTGCGGTGTAGAAGTTGAATTTAATACGAGCCGGCTTTACGATTCACGAAAAATCACAAGTGGGAAAAATTCAAAAGGGGAGGATATACTGGTAGCTTGACTTTCGTTAAATGTGTTTGTCAAGTTGGCAAAAAAGTTGGGGTTATTTTGGATTATTTTTGGTCATCGAGTCACATTTTCTAAAATTAAAAAAAAAACAAGTTCCTTTGCAAGAATACATAATTATGAGTATAATTTTTGAAAACAATTTTACGAAAAAAATGCATACTACGAAATTTTTGAAAATTAACTTGAGCTACAACCGAAGTGAATTTCTATTCAATTAAAAGAAAACTTACTTTTTACAAATAGTTTCAAAATTTTTAAAATTTTCAATTCTGATGACCTGAAACTACCTTCCTTCTCAGCTGTTTGAGGGAATATATCGTTATTTAAGATGAACGTGTTATACCTTTAAAATCATTAGGACAATGTTCCTGGTTTCACAACAAAAATTAGATCAAACATATTAAGTAATTTTTCAACGTGGAAAAGTCTGGTAAGCAACTCTAAAATTCCTTTTGATGATTTTTCGAAATAAGTATAACTGGAGTAGGTACAAATAAAAACGCAATTCAAAATGAAAAAATCTTTTGTCAAAATAAATAGTAGAAATGAAAATATGTACCTAAATTAAAAGCCGAGTAAAGTTTAATTAATTTTTTTGTCCAACATGAAAATTGAAAGAATCATAAATGTCAGCTAAAATATCAATTTTTTTTTAAAAGCGATAACTAGGGGAAAGAAATCTGAACACATTTTTTCAAGATTGATTGTGTCTGTTTTAAAATTGAAAGGGTCGCAATGTCGCAAATGCATTTTAAAACAAACAAAAAAATCTCAATAAAATGAATCACAGAAATGAATGGTTCATTGAAATCAAGAAAAATGTTGCTGCAATTATTTTTTAAAACTTCAGAATTTCAGAACTTTTGCAAGATTTTCAAATTTACCCAATTTCAATCTTAATACCATTTCTTCTAATTGAAAACTACTAGTGACCTCAGGCGCAAACGCACAAAAATTGTGTCAATACCTGTGAAACGCCTAGGTGAAAAATCCCTCTAACATCACTCTTATCCATACCAATTCTTCACACAAACTTCAAAATCTGACTGTTCAAACAATTTTAAAAATAAAAATCAATTTGATTTTTTCAAATAAAATGATTTTAACAAGTCCATGAATTTTTTAAATCCAAAATTATATAATAAGCACCTGTTTTGAAACGTCTCCAAAAATAATTTTTAAAATGTGTGTTTTTTTTTAAAAGTAAATAGAAAAGTAAATAAGCAAGTTAGTAAACAAGTTCAGGATCTCTTTCTGTTGATAGTATTGAAGGATTGCACGAATTTGTAATAAAAATATTATAATTTCTCTTGTACAGTTCCCGGCGTGCAAAAAAAGCAGACAAATGGGCAGAAAAGAGCAGAAATTCTCACTTGTCTGCTTTTTTGGACCCCCGTTGCGCGATGAACGACCTTTTTTGACTACCTGTTGCTCGTTAAACGACTCTTTTTCACCCCCCGTTGCGCATCGGACGTTCAGAAAGGTACAGAAAGGAAGAGAAAGGAGCAAACAAGGGCAGACAAGAGCAGACAAGAGCAGAAAAGAGCAGAAATTCTCAGCAGAAAGGAGCAGAATTTGTCTGTTTTTTTTTTTGCATACCGGGTATAGTTATGTAACCAGATTCAAAACTAAACAAGGATTGAGTACTAGGGTGGGCCGAAAAACCAAAAATTTTGATTTTTAAAAAGTTACCACCACAAAAGTTGTTGGCTGGATAGACTAGAAAAATGAAATAAAAAATTTCAAAATCGATTCATATCTTCCGATCGCGCAAGAGCCTTCAATTCTTCAAAAATTGTCAAAAGTTCAACATTTTCAGAAATTTTTAAAAATTAAAAAAAAAAATCAAAATTCATCAAAATCAATTTTAGAGCTTATTTAGGGTCTATTTAAAGTAAAAAGCACAACTTGTTTGAGAAAATCCATGTTTTATAGTTTTTTTAAATTTCTCATATTTTTTCACCTCTGAAAAAAATTGAAAAAAGTTATAAAACACTGATTTTTTCAAAAAAAATGTGCTTTCAGGTCTAGATAGTCACTACAGAAGCTCTAAAATTAATCTTATTACTCTATCCAGCCAACAACTTTTGTGGGGGGGGGGGGTAATTTCTCAAAAATCAAAATTTTTGTTTTTCGGGCCACCCTATTGAGCACCAACAGGTCTAACTATGTACATTCTGAAGAAGTCAAGTGTAATATTGACGAAATATGTATTAGCAATAAACTATTGTAATACAGTTTACATAAAACCCGTTTTTCTCATTTTACTTGTACCTATTTTATGTTTTTCTAAGATTATTTTTTCAACAAGGTTTCGCTTTCTTTTCTCTCAAACAATAAAGTAGCAGGTAGGTATATTTTCATCTACACAAAGAATCCTTGTATTTTGGAATATTATTTTCAAACCTTTCAATTTTTTTTTTTGGGGGGGGTGTCAAACCATTTTTTTGGTATTTATTTATTTATTTATTTATTTATTTATTTATTTATTTATTTATTTTTTATTTTTTTCAAATGAGCAAATTTTAAGAAACTTTTTGTTATTTCCAGGTTTAATTTTCAGGAATTTCATATTCATGTATTCTTGTCCCCCCCCCCTCCTCATTTATTCATTCATAGTTATCTTTCAACATTTCGTTTCTTTTCATGTACTCATTCGGATATTTTTTGCAATTGGTGTTCAAAATTTCCCCAAAAATTCTCATCTGGTCATACGGTGTTCTGATCACGGATCTCGTGTTCAGTCACTCATGTTTTTTCATTTTTCATATTTTAATCAATCACATTTTTTTGATTTTCTAGCCTCAATACTGTAATCATTTGAATGTCCCCTTCCTTTTTGAGAAACCCTTCACTAAACGTTTATCATTGTCGCCTTCGAGTTTCAAAATTTGCAGGTTATTCAATGTGACGTTCTTTCGAATTCAATCATAGTTTTGGCAATCACCATTTTGGGATTTTAAATTACAAACTAGTGTAAAATACAAAATACCTACTGAATAAATCATAAGTTAAAAAATTTTATCGTCACTCTAAAAAATCATAACCAAGTTTCACAACTTACCTTCAATTTTCCTCGTGCAGAGGGAATTTCCGGGATAATTTTCCGGATAATTGGGCGAATAAAACTCTCGTTTGGCTAGATCTCCGATTTCAAAACTGTCGCAATTCTTCAACCCTCCCATGGTTTCGCCTTTCAGCAACCTGGCATCTCGTGCACTTCGATTAGCGTTCGAGTATTCCTCGACAACGCGTTTATCGCGAACATCATTAGCAGGAGTGACGATTTGCGTGACATTCGACAATGTAAACGCGCTATCCATTATTGAAACGTACGTTGAACCTGCAAGAAATGGGAAAATTTTCAATTTCGGCCAATACCGTCTAACCCTTTTGAACGAAAAATAATATAAAAGCAGATAATGGCATGTATTGGTAGGTATCTAGGTAGTAGGTACGCCATAAAATGTTAACGTGTTCGTCAATATTACTCAGTACAAGCGTCGTTCATGATTACAAAAGTCGAAAACAATACCCGAGCCGAACAATTATCGACTTCCGGTTAGTATTTATTTCTCATTATAAGAGAGCATTCTGCAAAATAATAACCGCAACCGACATAAGGTAGGAAATTCCTTAAATTATTGAATCGTTCCCTAATTTCGTTTCGCACTTCATTCCTATCTAACTACGTAATACGTAGGTATATATCCCGCTGAAGCAATATTCTTCGCGAATATATTACAGTCTTTCCACATGCGTACTCACGACAACGGCTCCGTTTTTCCTCCAAAAACGCGCCTTTAATATTAATTCATAATAAACGCCGCAGAGCTCTTAAGGCCAATACTATTATAAGACTTGAGAAATCATCTCGCAGGTATATGCAGCACAGTCGTTCTCCGTGTCACGAGTTTATTTTAATTTCCAACGTCGAAAATCTTATATAGCTTAGAAACTTGTAAAGACATTTTATACTAATACCCATAAGCACCCTGGTATATCTACCGATGGGGCATTTATTATCTGTGTAGCTTTCTTTCATCTTCATTAGACGATGAGGGTACTTGAACTAACTTATACCTATGCGGTATCGAAATCGTTGAAATATTCACATTTCATTACAACTTAACTTTAATATGACTAATCCCAAAAATAAGGCTTTTGACGCATTTCATTTCAAGCTTTTCTGCATCATCCAACGTCTATAACAACTCTGTTCCCTAAGGCTTATTTCAATTCTGTGTTGGTTTAGTAAAGGACAAAACTACAGGGTATGGAGGCATGGCAGGGAATAGCTACTCATTTCCCTTCAGTTGAACAGATTTGTTAAAATACATACGATGATAGTGCATTTTAGATTTTACCTCAATGCAAAGAACCTTTTTTTTAATCAAAAAGCTTGCATTACAAATTCAATGTCTCGCAAAGTGTATCTCATCAAGTATGCACCTACTACATACTTACAGAAGTGCTACGTATTTACCACCTAGTACACAAAGATGTTTGCTTCATAATTTGTTATTCATCGAAGTGCATGGGTTTTTTTTCGTAAACCTCACGTAACCAATATAATTATGAGGTATTTCGTTTATGTTTTGAATGTTTCACCCTCACTCAACCTTTACCACCGCCCAATGCCCTCTTCATTTTTTCAGGACGTTGGGATAATTTTGAAATTTCAAAAATTTGCCAAAAATGCAAGCACTTGAGATTTTGGATATGGGGTATTAACTATTATGATGTAGGTACGTACACATGTATTTCGATTTATTTTTGTTTCGGCCCAAAATTTTCCAACCGGTAGGGATACCTTCCTTGTTAGGTGTACCTGAAAAATTAGGAGTGTTCACTATGGTCAATTTCGGATAAAAAAATTTATATCAATACCATTCTTGGCAAAAAATTTTCAAATTTTGTTTAATTTTTTTTCATTTCATTGAATACAGGGTGTTCCATGAATCGTCTGGCAAATATACAGGGTGTTTCAAAGTTGACCGCGCCCCTTCCAACCAGTGAGTGGGCCACTCATCCTGAGTCGAAGTATGTATGTTTGCCTAACCTTCAAACTGCAGGGGTTGAGTTATGCTCTTTGAAAATTTTTTTTTTTGAATTTTGTTTCGCACTTTCTACCGAGCGTTACTCGACAACCAAGATAGGTAGAAAGTTGCGCTTTGCGGCAACGGATAGCCCACTTTCTCTAGAATTTTTCTATGCGGTTGATAATTTTTGCAGGTGAACTAGGGTGGGTGTACCGCATCAAATATTCGAAAAAAACGTGTAAAAAAAGTTGACGATTTTTTTCTATTTTTGTAAATATTTAAAAAAGTTGTCCTCTATTGAGTGTATGATTATTAATGTTTCTAGAAGAAAAAACTTTGATATTTCCAATGGAGCAAACCCCACTCCTCTATCTTGCTCGAATCAAAAGTTATGAGCGTTTAATTTTGTGAAAAATACAAGAAAATTCTCACTTTTTTGATTTTTCAAATTTCAAACATTTTTATCTTTCAGACTAATTGAGATAGAGAGGTGGGGTTTGCAGCATTGAATTAACCAAGTATAACACTACACAGCATAGGAATGATATACCTCAATTTTTCAAATAAAAATTTTTAATGAAAAATGTTTCGAATTTTTTTTGACAAAATTTTTTTTAATGAAGAAATTGAAGATATTATTTCGATTTTATGTAGTGCAATACTTGGTTAATTGAATGCTGCAAACCCCATATCCCGGTCTCATTTAGTTACGAAGATAGAAATTTTTGAAATTTGAAAAATCAAAAAAGTGAGGTTTTTCTTGTATTTTTCACAAAATCAAACGCTCATAACTTTTGATTCAAGCAAGATAGAGGAGTGGGGTTTGCTCCATTGGAAAGATCAAAGTTTTTTCTTCTAGAAACATTAATAATCATACACTCAATAGAGGACAACTTTTTTGAATATTTACAAAAATAGAAAAAATCGTCAACTTTTTTACACGTTTTTTTCGAATATTTGATGCGGTACACCCACCCTAGTTCACCTGCAAAAATTATCAACCGCATAGAAAAATTCTAGAGAAAGTGGGCTATCCGTTGCCGCAAAGCGCAACTTTCTACCTATCTTGGTTGTCGAGTAACGCTCGGTAGAAAGTGCGAAACAAAATTCAAAAAAAAAATTTTTCAAAGAGCATAACTCAACCCCTGCAGTTTGAAGGTTAGGCAAACATACATACTTCAACTCAGGATGAGTAGCCCACTCACTGGTTGGAAGGAGCGCGGTCAACTTTGAAACACCCTGTATTTTTTTTTTGATATAACCGGGTACTACTAAAAAAAATCACGTCAAAATTTTTTTCAACCATGGGAATGGATAGTACATTGAAAACTGAACAAATTTTCACTTCACGACTTTTTGCCTATCTTTAAAATTGAAGGGGCTACAAAACAAATTGTTCAAGAAAAATTCTCAAAAAATTAACTGATCAAAGGATAGTACGTTGAAAACTAAAGAAATTTTGTTTTTTAGTTTTTTTTGCCTAACATTGAAAATGAAGGAGCTTCGGGGTCACTCAAAATAAATGGGTTTCAAATAATTTCAAATTTTCTCAATTTTTAATGACCTTTAGCCCCTTCATTTTCTATGTTAGGCAAAAAGTCTACAGAACAAAATTTTTTCAGTTTTCAACGTGCTATCCATTCCCTTGATTAGTTAATTTTTTGAGAATTTTTCTTGAACAATTTTTTTTAGAGCCCTTCAATTTTAAAGATAGGCAAAAAATCATGAAGTGAAAATTTGCGCAGTTTTCAAAGTACTATCCATTCCCATGGTTGAAAAATGTTTTTGACGTGATTTTTTTAGAAGCAGCATTTGCCCCTCCAGTTTTCAAAATAGGCAACATGTTCATCTCAAGTTTTTTTTTTAGTGGTACCCGGTTATATTCAAAAAAATACGTTTGGCAGACGATTCATGGAACACCCTGTATAGGTAGTTGAATTTAAGAGCAATTGGGCAGGAGTAAAGGTTGAGGGAACATTGGATATGTGATTCTTTCATGACGTAATTTCGGTTTATTTTTGTTTCGATCCATTTTACAAACGGTTGGGATACTTTTCTTGTAAGTAAAAATCACTGTTTCTAGTTTTTTAAATTTTCCATTGAAAAAAATTGCTGATAATGAATTTTTTGATAAATGTACCCATACCTACTAAAACCATTCTAAGATTTTTTTTCAATAATAAATTTTTCATTGTAGAGGGAGTAAAAGTCTACTTTTACTGAATCGCTCGAGAGCTCAAACTCGACTTTTACTCCCTCTACAATGAAAAATATCGTATGCAACTCGGGAGATAAATGATTTTATCTCCCTTGTTGCATAATATACTATTAGGGGCTTCTTTAAAAATGAAAAAATTTATTTATTTTTCTACTCTTTTAATTTGAATCAGTCAAAAACTGAAGATTGACTGATTCAAATAGACACAATTAAGTCACTGATTGGCAGTGAAATTCCACGGTTTCCATTGTTAATCAGTGAAATTTGACTGCCAATCAGTGAAAAATTACTGATTTAATTGGAGAATTTTTATTTTTGAATCAATAATTTTTTCCACTACTGAAATGAATCAGGAAATTAAGTAGTCGAGGAAAAAATTACTGATTCAAAAATAAAAATTAACAAATTGAATCAGTAAATTTTTCACTGATTTCTACAATGACTCAATTTTGTCAATTTCATCAATCAATTTTGACTGATTCAAATAAAGAAAGTAAATAGTTGTTTTCAAGAAATAGGATAAGGGAGTAAAGTGGAAATTAATGATATTTTTAGTAACGAAAATTTTCCAATTTTTTTCAAGTTCTAAAAAATTTCCTGCATACTTGTATTCAAATTTTAAGCTTAATTGTATAGAAGTAAAGTTTGAATAAAAGAAGAAATTGAAATTTTTACAAGAACTGTATATTATTAGTTCAATTCTTTTTCTAAAAAAAAAGTAAAAAGGTCGACTCTAAAGCCTATTATTTTATATAAATAATTAAGTAACTAATTTTCATGACTTTTTTTCATGCCCTTTTTTATTGCATTAACTCCTCCTCAACATCATAATTATAGTGACATCATAACATTCCTTCTTCACTACAAGCCTCTAAAAAGTGAATTTTTACGAAAGAAATAACCGATTTTGTAGAACACATATTAAGCAATAAGGACAATCATTCAGTGGGTAAGAAATTTAGGTACCTACCCATTTCAATTTCACAAAACTCAATTAATTTTTTGAGTGTTTTTTTTTTCACACAGATATTTATTGGTCAAAAAGTGCCAAAAGAAAATAATTTTAGCCGCAAAATTAAGTTGGAGTCAGAGGACTTTTGAGCGTGATATATATATGTATATATTTTAGGAGGATTTTCATTTTAAAGTGAAAAAAATAGGAAAATCGTACTTTGAGCTAAAAAATCAGAAAAAATACCATTCGAGTCCGAATTTTTGGATTTTTTGTTCTTTCAAAACTCCAATTTTTTTATGCTCCTGGTAAGCCCAATTTATGGCTGGATAATCAGGATAAGTGGAAAATTTTTGTTTATGCCGATAGAAAGTGCAATCTGGGGGAAAATTTTTCCAGCTCAAAAACTTATTAAATTTTTGGAAGAATTCTCAAAACAAATTTCATCATTACTTATAAGTAATGATTATTATTAATACTTTGAAAGAGACAAAAAATTCTTTCATTTTTCAAAATTTCAACGGCTTAAACTTTTATCCAACTGATACGTAGGGAGCTGGCAATTGTGAAATACAAAGAAGAAACTTTTTAAATTCAAAACCGTCAATAATTATTACTTTGAGGAAAATTTTTCAAGAATTTCAAACTGAACAAGTTGTTCATCCTGTTAAATGATTCATTTGATGATTTGGTGCCATAACTTTGATTACAACTTGAAAATGGCGTTTCAGCATCAGCGAGCAATTAAGCATTTCCAAAAAAAGTCTAAAATTATTTCAAAATCGTCCCTTTATGGCCGAAGTTCTCAAATTTTGGCAGCAATAGCTTTAAAATTTGTTAGTTAGGTGAGGAGGAGGAGGAGGAGGAGGAGGAGGAGGAGGAGAAGGAAGAGGGGGTGAAAATAAAACAGAAAAAAACACACAATCGAGCTGAACTAATTGATGTAACATTTTTAATAGACCCTACTATATCAAAATGTGCCTCTCATGAATGTAATTTCCAATGGGGGAAACAGAAAATATTCTACATCATTCAAAATGCAGAGAAAAATTAAAAATTCAATTTTTTTCATAAAACTTTGCATAGGAAAAAATATTTCTCCAAATAGTCGTGTGATTGTTGCAAAGTAGGTATACTTCGCTTTCGTCGCAGTATTAAAAATGTTTCTTTCCTTTCACACAAAATTTAAACGTAGCTTCAATTTTTTGTGACCTTTCGAACAAACAATTAAAAGGCTATTTCTTACCATTTCAGCGATATTCCCTTCTAAATTAGTTTGGGTATAGCCTATTCAACTAGACCATTGGGATACATTTATATTTTATCATTTTGCATTTGCACCACTCCCTTATTCCTATGCTATACCTATATATTTCCTTTTAGCCGTCTACATTTTACATCGACATTGAGTATAGTCATTGTGCCGCAATAGCGAAGAAATTCAACGTACGTAAGTTTAAAGAACAAAGTACTAACTGCCTACTGAGAAAACGAGCGAAAAAATAAATGAATTAAACGCGATTTGTCCGAAATTAACGAGTAGAAGTTTCAAACTTTACTCTTGAAATTGTATTATGTCCTGAAGACAAGCAACTTCGATGAAACTCGACTACCCGTTTATTTTTATTTTTTAATCGTATTCGACACGATATGCCACATGAATACGACCATTTTACATCCTAATAGCTATACGAATTTCGTAAATACATTTCAGCAATGTCTGCCACCGAAATGTTTATAATAATTTAATGATACACCAAATTGACTTCACAAGTTGAGCATTCTGTTGCACCACCGACAATACACTCAAATAAGAAAAAATTACTTAAACTTCCTCTCCTCCAGCGTGTTCATTAAGAACATCAACTCGTAAAATTTTTCAGTCGAGTAATACGAATGATATGAATTTTGCAAAAAGCCTTGCCATCTGATGGTCAACATTTTTCTTCCGTATTTTATACGCGCAACTTGGGGGAAAGTAAGGCAATTCAACATCACTTCAAAAATAAAATAATAAATGAGTTTGAAAATATACGTAAATTTCAACGAATTTTTCAACGTTATGGAACGAATAAAATCTCTTTACCAGAAAATATACAGCGGTTAAAGCTTGAAAAATGTGGCATTAGTTTCGGGGTAGGAAAAAAAAAGGGCAGAGACACACTTACGACTGTGCTATTCACTTATATACTTATACGCGTACAAATGAAGAGCTATCATTTTATACGGTGCTGTATGATTATCAAAATTGAGACAAATTAAAGGTTTACCTGCAAATTAAGATACATAGATGAACTTTTTTAAATAGAATGAACACATATTGTAAGATAAGTAGGCTGCAGACATCTCGTAATCCATTAATTTATTGAACAAGAAAACGAAACACCAGAATACCAAAATTGCTTCTGGAATTACCAATCAAAAATCCAAATAACTAATTTCTCGTTTTAAAATGAAAAATTAAATATTTGTAAAAAGAATAAATCGACAAGGCAGAAAAGAAGTTGAAAAAAAAATGTCAACATCTGGAACTTTTTCATTTAAAAGGGTCAATATGGTACCCTGGAACAAATGTAAGAAAAAGAAATCGTTTTTTTCGAATTACTTTTTTCATCATTCAAAAAAATTCAACTTACGACTTGTACCATCTATCGTTTCATTTTGTGATGAAAAAAAACACGACGAGGTACAATAATTAATTCTAATACCTACTTGCGCGATGAAAAATATATTTTCTTTATACATGCTACGAAAACGTAGGATTTCTCCCGTTCCGTAGGGTGCGAAAATACTCGATTTCATCGCAGTGTACTTTCCCGTCACACTGCGATGAAAAGTACTCTTTTCCATAGAGACACTAGATAGTGTCTCTACTTTTCCATCGCAGTGTGACGAAAAGAAGCGATTTTCAAGTCACTGCTTGCAAAAGTGTTATTGATAACAACATTGTATGTCTACTTTTTATGACTAATTAATTATTGAATATTTCAAAATTCTTTATTTTCGTAGCTGTATAAAGAAAAATCTATTACTGTATAGGGTACGAACGTTAACATTTCTTGTCTCGTGCGGTGGCGTCACTCGCTTCGCTCGTTCCGCCAACTCTCGCACTCGACAAGAAAACGTTCACTTTCGCACCCTGTACAGTAATATACTATTCTTTTACAAAAAAGGGAAAGGAAATACGAAAGGCAGGATAAACAAGGGTGAGCATAAATTAACGACTTTCGCTATAGCGAATACCCGAGTCGACTGTTCAATCAAAAATTTCACTTTTTTATTCGTCGAATTCGCTTTCAAAAATTATGAAAAGGTGGCGATACACTATTTCATCGAGATCAAAAGCACTACAGCTATTTTTTTCAGTATTTCTCCATTTAAATGCGTTTTCCCCTTTAAGGTCGATTCGAGCATGGAAAAATTTGGAAAAATTAAATACCGCGGGTATGATTTTTTACATTCTTCTGACTGGATGTTTGAAATATTGGTGAACTTTTCAATAGCAGAAAACAAACATTAACTGGTTAGCTGGTATAGTTCGCTAATGACTAAAAATAAACCGTTAACGTCAAGGCGGGCTCGTGTCTTTTGGACGAAAGCCCGAGTAATGAAGATGGCTCATGATTTTATAATTGCGCGCAAGGTCGCCGCCAAAGTAGAACGACATTTTGAAAAGTCTGGCTTGTTAATCGCCAAACAGCAGTTAACGTGTAAATAAACATTTCCTTACATTTTTAACGAGCGGTAAACGAAATATCTGGATGCGTGGATGTTGAAAATTGACAGATACACGTGCGAGTTTTATAATTTTCTTGCTCCTTTTTCCAAAATCAAAAGGTTTATCGCAATCATCGCGTTTCATTATCCATAAGCACGCAACTTGACGATAAGTCGTATTCTCGTTCTGGTTGTCATTCAAACACCAACTTTCGTAGACGCGTATTTTGGGAAATTGAAAGCAGGATAGTCGTCGCCTTATTACCCTTTCTGCCTCCATGTAAACCACGACTTTTTAGAAGTGGCAAAATAAAACCGATGATTTTAAAAACAACGCTGCATTTTGTGTCCGTAGCTACAGATACGGGGAGTTTTGCCGTCGAATTTCCTTATACACTCGTATTCGAGCAACGGCGTGGCAACATGCACATGGCAAAAGATGCGAAGCAGTGTCGGTGTCTCATCTATTTTCGCAATATCCATCAATTGATATGTCTTTTTTCAACCATTTCACTCCGTTTAGGATGGCGGATGCGGGGAGTAGTGCAATAAATGCGGATTGCCGACTCCATTTACACTGCGTTGGCCATTCAAGTAATATTAATTCGATTACACAAACGAAACGAATTTTCTCAAATTCAATATAAAAGATTTCATTAGTCTAGCGTTCGACTTGCAACAATTAATTCAGTTTCCGAAGATCTTTCAATTTGTTTTGTTCCCAGTATTTATTTATATTTTTTAGCGTAACTGGACAATCGAGAATTTGCAATTTCATTTGTCATTTTAATTATTCTTTTGGAGCCTCTACCAAGTTACCTGTGGTATCAATGGTATCAAGGTATGGAGCGAAAAAAACAAGTATGCAACAAAATGTATTAATAGCGGTCTACCAAAAAAAAAAAAATACACTTGAAAATATTCCAGAAAATATTCGAACTTTTTTTGAAAAATTTGAGTGAACGTTTATCCCCCCCTCCTCCTCTCCACACACGCACACATTCCTAATATTTTATCTCTGTCAGTAAGTAACAGGTAGGTAGATTTTGAAATTTAGAAAAGTGCGTCGTTGCCGTAGTAAGTTTCAAAGTTCGCAGAAAAATTTCCAGGTACCTACCAAGAATTCCAGACAATCCAAACATAAGCTGTTTACGTTTTGGTAGAAAAGTGAGCATTAAAATTAAGTAGAGAAAAACCAACATGACCATTGATCAGAAAATTATCATTTTGATTTTGCTCCGGTATTATCGAAAATTTGTAAATTTTATCTAAGAACAGAATCGAAAAGAAATCTGAGAAAGTAAGATCACTGATACTTATCGATGTACGTATTATTGATATTACATTGCATAGGTCGACATAGAAAATGCTGCTTGAAATTTAATGGATAATTCTTATAGTATTTTTCATTGAGAAAAAATTCCACCACGTCAGGATTTTTCACCATTTGAATTTTTTGTTGAAGATTTTTTTGAACACTTTTAGATAACTTTTGACCCTTATAGTCAATTTTCTGAGCAAAGGAAAGGTTCAACGAAAAAATGAATGGAACATGAATTGTACAGCGTAAAATATCCTTTCTGTAAGGTTCAATTAATTTTTTCTTAGGAGGCTTAGATTTAGAAATATTTCAGTTCAAAGTTCAAAGTTCAACTTTCATATTTTTATTGAAAATATCTCTAAAACTAAGTCCTCTAAGAAAAAACTAATTAGACTCCACAAAGAAAAAATTTTTACGCACCACAATTCTTGTATTGATTTTTTTGTAGTGAACCATATTTTTAACATTTTTTTCTCATTTGTAACAACAGAAATATCACAGGCCGCCAATTCAATAATTTTTTCTGCGTAATCAATTCTGACTGGTAATTCTAACCCACTTTTTAGTGCTGAGTTCAAATACATATGATTTCTGCAGTTTTTCTCCATCTCGTCGGGATTTCTTCCGATTTTAATTTTTTGTGGAGAATTTGTTTCACATTTTTTGATGTAACTTTGACCTTCAGAATCAATGTTCTGGGCAAAGAAAGAGTCCTAAAAAAATGATTAGTATCTAAAATGTAGAGCGCGAAATTTCTGTTCTGTAAAGTTCAATCAGTTTTTTCTTACAAGGGAGGTATCCCAACTCGAAATAAAATTTTGAGCTCAAACAAAAAAAAAATAATCGAAAGTATATCATAACAGGACCACGTACCCAAAATTTCAGGTGCTGAAGTTCATTTCTCGATTTTTGGCGAATTTTTGAAATTTCAAAATTACCTCCAGCCAAGGAAATATGAAAATATGATCTGATCAACGAAAAAATCTAAAATTTGGTATATATCCTATTTTTGACCACTCAAATCGATTGGAAGCAGTTTCGAGACGTTTCGGAGTCACCAGAAAATTTTGTAATTTTCAAGGACTGGAGAAAAGCTCATAAAAATAACCCATATGCACTTCAGCACCAATAATCCCGGATCATCCATATTGGTAACCTATTCGATCGATTGAAACATAATTTTTCAAAATTCGTAACTTTGAGTTCGAATTCGTATTTTTGGGCAAGAAATTTTCCTAGGAAAAATTTAAAAATTCGCCTAATGCGCATACATCGAGGTAAAAAGTTGAAACGTGGTAGATATCCTATTTTCGACCTCCCGAATCGAATGGGAGCGGTTTCAAGACGTTTCAGAGCAATCAGAAAATTTTTTAATTTTTCCAGGAAAATTTCTTGCCCAAAAATTTGAATTTGAACTCGAAGTTACGAATTTTGAAAAATGGGTGTTTCAATCGATCAAATAGGTTACCAATATGTATAATCCACGATTATAGGTGAGGAGAAAATTCTAAAATTTTCTGGTGGCTCCGAAACGTCTCGAAACCGCTTCCAATCGATTCGGGAGGTCGAAAATAAGGTATATACCAAATTTCAGCTTTTTTCGTTGATTAGATCAAATTTTCATATTTCGCAGGACTTTGAAATTTCAAAAATTCGCAAAAAATCGAGAAATGAACTTCAGCATCTGAAATTTTTGATACAGTGTCCTGTTATGGTGTACTTTCGATTTTATTTTGTTTAGGCTCAAAATTTTACTTTGAGTTGGGATACCTCCCTTGTTAGGAAGTTTAGTTTTTGAGATATTTTCAATAAAAGTATAGATGTTGAGCTTTCCACTTTCAATTAAAATAGGTACTTCGAGGTCTAAACTTTCTAAGAAAAAATTAATTGGACTATAAAACTAGACACACTGTGTCAAAAGAGCGGACTTCCTATTATATACAAACTAGAATTGAACTTGTGAAGCTCAACTTTCAATGCACGTATCAACTTCGAAATTTAATCATCTCTTCCTCTGTACACATTCTAATTACTGCGGAAATTTCAAGTCGATCGATCAACTCTAACTTGAGTTATGGTGTCACAAAAAAGAACTTTAAAACTTCAAAGCTCAGCTTTCCTTGCTCAAAATTTAACCTAAAAAATTAGGTCTTCTCCTGTACGATCTACACGTACTGTAAAAATTTCAAAACGATCGGTTCAGTTAAACGAGAGAAATCAAGTCGGAAAATGGACCTATTACAAGCTTTTGAACTTTGAGCTAATTTTTCTCGAAAACGTGAGATTTTAAGAAAAATTCATGAGAAATAGAGCTTGAAATTCCTAACCATTTTTTTGACCTCCATTTTTCTCTACAATACACCGTTTCCGAGATATTTTTGAATAACTGAATTTTGAGCTTCAAAAGCTCAGCTTTCTATGCTAGATCGCCTTCAAAAATTCAATCAGTTTTTCTCCTAAACACGTTCCTATCACCATAAAAATTGCAAATCGATCGGTCGATTTTATTTATCTTGTCAGAGGGAGGTTTCAGAAAAATGAGCTTTGGAGTTTCAAAGCTCAGCTTTCTATGCACAGAGTTACACCAAAACATAATCAGTTTTTCTCCTGTACGATGTAAACTTACTGTAAAAATTTCAAAACGATTGGTTCAGTTGAACTAGAGAAATAGAGTCAGAAATATTGACCAATCACAACCCTTCCAACTTTCTCGAAAATTGTGAGCTTTTAAGAAAAATTCATGAGAATCAAAGTTGTGGAGCTTGAAATTCCTAACCATCCGTTTGGTTACCGTTTTTCTCTACGATGCACCATTTTCGAGATATTTTCGAAAACTAAATAAACTTTGAGCTTTAAAAGCTCGACTTTCATTGCACGGATCGACTTCAAAATTTAATCAGCTCTTCTCCTGTACACTTTCTAACCACTGTAAAAATTTCAAGTCGATTGGTCAACTCTAACTTGAATTATAGGATCACAAAAATGAACTTGAAAGCTTCAAGCTCAGCTTTCTATGCACTGAATTGAACCAAAAAATGATCATTTTTCTCTCTTGCACGATCTACACCTACTACAGAAATTTCGAAACGATTGGTTCAGTTACACGAGAGATATTGAGGTGGAAAAATTGACCAATCACAGGCCTTCCAACTTTGAGCTCAAGCCTTATAAGGAATTTTTGATGAAGATTTTATCTGCCGACCAGCCGACCACTGCCTCAAAGAGGTCATAAAATCAGTCTTTGTGTTGGTCTAAAAATGCCGACGCAGCAGGTGGTATTGCAAGATTTCAAAGAAGATATTTTATCTGCCGACCCATTGTTGATAAATATGATTAAATCGTATCAGAAAAGTTGACCAATCACAAGCCTTCCAACTTTGAGCTCAATTTTCTCGAAAACGGTGAGCTTTTAAGAAAAATTCATGAGAACTAAAGTTGTAGAGCTTGAAATTCCTGACTATCCTTTTGGCCTCCGTTTTTCTCTACGATGTGCCGTTCGCGAGATATTTTCGAAAAACTGAATAAACTTTGAGCTTCAAAAGCTTGACTTTCAAAGCACGGATCAACTTCAAAATTTAATCAGCTCTTCTCCTGTACACGTTCTAACCACTGTAAAAATTTCAAGTCAATTGGTCAACTCTAACGTGAGTTATCGCGTCAGAAAGAAATGTCCCAAAAATGAGCTTAAAGTTGAAAAGCTCAGCTTTCTGTGCACAGAATTGCACCAAAATCTAATCAGCTCTTCTCCTGCATGAACTACACCTACTGTAAAAATTTCAGCTCGATCTGTTCAGTTTAGCGAGAGAAATCGCGTCAGAAAAAAAGGCTTCAACAAACAAACAAATAAATAAAAAAACCCTTATGAACGCAATAGCGGATTCCCGCTAGAGCGGGAAGTCCGCTAAAAAGGAAATTTTCACGCTCTACAATGTAATTTTCTATTCATTTTTTTTGTAGAACTCTTCCTTTGCTCAGAAAATTGACTTCAAGTGTCAAAAGTTATCAAAAAGTGTAAAAAAAATATTCAATAAAAAATTCAAATTGCAAAAAATCCTGACATTACAGAGAAAATCCAATTTTATTTTTAAAATCAGCACTTAATTTTAGACTAAAAACAATGATCAAAATGAAAACAGCATTTTAAAAGTTTTAAAATTGCGATTTATGTTATCAATCAATAATAAACCGATATATTGAAGACTTTACCTTCAAGTGGAATCAAACTGAAATCTATAAAAAATTGATGGAAAATTTTTTTAGATCAATTTTAAAAAATTTTTGGATGGAGGTTTTCAACATTTTTTTTTACCTCCTACTTATTCTTTATCCATAAGATTTGAACTTTGAAGAAATTTTGGAAAAATTTGGGTTTTGCAAGAACATTCACATCCCAAGTGGCGGAATCGGTAGATAAAATTGACAAGATGATATCGAAAAAAAATACATCAGATAATCTCTAAATATTCAACATAATTTTGATTTTCATACTATTATGAGTGAAACGGGCACAATCGGCAGAGAATCTGAATTTCATATGTTCCGATAACTGAACGATGTTAGACAGACAATATAGACATAAAATCGAGTAATTATCGAAAAAAATTTCTTCCCGAGAGAAATCCTTTACTACAATACATATTCATGATAATTTTTTTCTGTGCTTTTATATAAAACTTTTAAATTTTGAACCAATCTTGGTGACGAGAGAAGTCAAATTAGAGACTTAAAAGTTCTTAAATACGTACTTACGTTAGACAAAAAATATACCCCGTGTCTGCGCGTTGCATCAATAAAATTTACGTTTTTAAAAAAAAAATTAAAAAACTATGTTTTTAAAAATATTTTTGTTGCAGCTGATTTAAATTATCAATTGATTGTCTAAAATGATTTCTCATGATCTTCATCATCTCTCAAATTTTTCACAAAAATCATCCTTACTTTCTAGATAGGCGTCAATGAAATAAAAAAAATTCACGCAGAATATCGTTTATAGCAATTCTTTTAAGCACCAATTTCAAATATAAATTCATTTTTTCATTCCAATCCATTTAAATCTCAATTAACGAAAAACTACTTCTTACACATTTGGTACTAAAAAACGAAGTAAATTTTTTTTACAAAAATCATCATTCTGCACCTCTCCTCCCTCTCCGTCAAACACGAAAATACAAAAATCGAAACAAAATTAAAATACCTTATAGTAAAAAATACCGAATCTTTATCTTTGTTTACATTTCTCCGCTTAATTTCAAAAATCCCCCAACGTACACATTATAATCCTTATAAAAGTACAAACATCCTTTTCGTACAACTTTATTACACCAAAAATGAAACCTACTCGGAACGCGATAAAATTATCGACAAAAATCGATTCGTTTTTATCGATTTCAAATGAAGCTGTAAACAAATGAAAAAATATTCCAGTCACATTTCGGTACAAATGAGAGGGAAAAAATGAGAACTGCAATAATCTTCGACAACGTGAATCACTGATTGATGCGAAATTGTACGACGAATTAAATTCCAAGCAACTACGAGAAGGCCTCGCAGAATTTCGCCAGCAATTTGATTCTACGAGATAAAAAAATAATCTATCCATACTTGTTCTCGGTATAGATACAACTGCTTGGTTTTTGTAATGAAATAAGCACGTATATGGTACGGAGGAATGAGATGCTCCGACGTACGTACGAGTATTTTTCGAGCTCGTGCGAAGTTTCGTTTAAATGGGTTAAAATAAATTTTTTATGCTTACAATGGGTGTTTTCAGCACATCCGCGGAAGTCGGTAGTTGTTTTCAAATCACAAAGGGGTACTTAAAAAGGAAACTTCGGGTACATATAAGCATTTCAGAAATCCGGCAAATTTGCCTGAATAAACAAAGATAGATATAATCGAATTCTCCGCGACTCATTTGAAAATATTTAAAAAGCATTAACATCCGACAATAGTGTTGCGATTCTCGTTACGCTGCGCTACCACAAACAACTAATTATTTTTTATAAAATGAGATTTTATGTTTTACCGAAAAAAATACGGGAGAATTACATCGCCTTAATTTGAGAAAAAGAATCACAAAAAATTTTCAATAGTTTTAGTTCAAGCTCATTCCATGTCAACTCGGGCAGGTTTTGACCTTAGGTCTTCTGATTTTGCTCAAAATTTTTTTACAGGTTTCCCTCGATGGTCTAATGAAGGATTCACTGTCATTTTGATCCTAATTATTCATGTGACCGGGGGGGGGGGGTGACCCTCGTAATTTTCGTACAATTGGATTTTTTTTTGCAAAAGGCTCAACTTTGAAGGTTCATATCTCGAGATTGATAATTGAAATTCAAAAAAATGAAAAATAACGTGCTCTCTCAATTATAAATTAATGATAATTATCGAAAATCACTGAGAAACAGTCAGAATTGCAGCACAGGAGAAAATCAGTGAATTTAATTTACTAAAAACAAATGAGTGAGAAAAATCATTGGAAAATCAGTGAAAATTCACTGAAGAGTCAGTGAAGTTTATAAAATTTGCTGAAAAATCGGTGAAAATGTTTGAAAAATCAGCGAAAATTCGCTGAAAATCAGTGAATTTTGCTGATTTTTCCTGCGCTGCAATTCTGACTATTTATCAGTGACTTTTCACTGATTCAGAATAAGAGAGTGTGACGTGTCGTTTGTTAGGTTTTTAAGGGCACTGAGTTCGAATATTTGCTTATTTTTTGGATTCGACCCCTAGCCCCCAAATTTTCAGAAAACGTGTGAAAAAAAATAAATAGCGCGTAGTATATAGATTTCTACTAATTCGAGGGTACTTAGCCCGATTATCAATTTACTTTCTCGATGCACCTCCCCCGTGCCCTACACTGATACCCAAATTATCAAAAAATTGAAAAATTTACGTTTCTTTAAATGGGGGAGGGCTAGGGAACACTAAAGGGTCGAATTCAAAAAATAACCAAATATTCGAGCTCAGTACCCTCGAAAACCTAACAAACGACACGTCACAAGTTATTTTTCATTTTTTGAATTTCGATTTTATCAAAGGGGCTTATATGGGGGTTCAGAGGGGTCATATGGAAAAACTGAGCACATATTCAAACTAGACGCCTTCGAATTAGTAGAAATCGATGTATTACTTTACTTTTTTCATGTTTTTGAAATTTAACGAAAATTGAGAGTCCCTGTACTCAGTTTTGCCAATTAAGCATAATTATGCCAGATTTAGCATATTTTTTTGGTGTTTTTAGGCTTCCTAGCATAATTTTATGATGCCAGGAAGCCAAAAATGAAAGAAAGAAAAGTTGCGTGATTTAGCATAATTTTCGGCATAATGCTAAAATTCTGGCAACACTGCCTGTACCTTCTAGGGGTGTTGAGATCCCATATTGAAAAACACTTGAAAAGTTCTCCTTACTGCAATTTTTCAGATTTTTAAATGGCAGCCTTCATTTATTTGTACTTATCATGAAAGTTGAGCTTACATCAAAAAAGTTCAATTTCAAACTTTTCGAAGAACGATTATCAATTTTGAATCTTCTTTCAATTCTCTACAAAACGGTACCAACAGATTCATCTTGGACCTAGCTAATCTCGAGATCGTATGAGCCTTCAAAGTTGAGCCGTTTTGCAAAAAATCCCGATTGTACGAAAATTACAAAGGACACCCCCCCCCCCCGAAGGATTAGAATCGAAATGACGGTGATTCTTTCATTAGACCATCAATCGAGAGAAACCCGTAAAAAAATTTTGAGCAAAATTGGAAGACTTAAGTTCAAAACCTGCTCGAGTTTGCATGGAATGAGCCTTCATTTTTTAATAAAAAAATTGAAATACTTGAAAAAGAGGAAGAAAAAAAAGAAAAGATTTATTTTTTTGAATTGAAAAAAAATCTACTAAAAATTATCTGTATTGATTGAATTTTGACGATTAAAATTGCACGACTTATCCAACAAATTCATTCTCGTGATCTCGTCTATCACTTCATTTTCACGGCGGATTAGTTATGCAATTTATTGTACACCTTTCACATAGACTTGAAATGATTACCGGGTCAAAGAATGGAGAAAACTTTGACAGTAAATATGAGTAACGATCTGATGCTGCTCATTTGTCCATGATCTGGTTTATCGCAACATTCTATGTCAAAATGAACAACGTAACTGGCTATCTTACAATAAAGCAGTACTTCAAAGACGAGACTATGTTTACCCAGTTCAAACAATCTTACCGTTCAATATAACTTTTCTGACAACTTCTTCGCAATAGTTCACAATTTGCTCTTATCGCTGTCAAAATTTTTATATCACTAGCGATAAACTCGATTAACTGGTGGCCTTTTCGTACAATCCGAATCCTTGGAGTATTTCATTACAACCGAGCGTACGTACCATCGTCGTTTTTACGAACCGAATGAATTCCCCATTTCGCACAGCATACAACTCGAGCCAGCATCAAGTCCTCTAAGCAGTTCTGATCTTTAAACGCTAGGAATTAAATTCAGCCAGTAACGAATACGGCGACAAAAAATTAATCTCGCTCTTGAATGTTTTCTTTGAATATTAAGGAATTCCCTTAATTTTTTTTCTTCTCTAGCGTTGCTTTTTATACTTACGAGATTAAACCCTTTAAGAATTAGTTTGCAATGTAAATGATACAGAAATGGCGAATGTCTAGTTGGCTTCGCCTTTTTTTACAAAAAGAAATGCAGCAATAGATTAAATTCGCGCAGTCGACGCTGCTACTTTGTTATAGCATAGCGTGAGTAATTACTCGTACAAATAAATTCACAAACGCCGTAGATAATTCTTTCCCTCTTTTTGTCTCTGTGCCCGGACCGATCGTCTGATATACCAAAGCAAATATTTCAGGGTAGCATTCGCATGAGACTTAATTAAAAACAAATGAATTACTCATATAGCATACCTATACACGTTACCTACATAATTCAAGGCCTGAGTAATTCTTATAGCTTGGATTTACAAATCTACATTGCTTTTGGAATATGAACTTGCTTAACGAAGAGACTGTTCCGTAGGTATTTTCAATCAGACTCGCGTATGACAATACGTGACCGAGATTTTTTCTGTCGGTGATATAAACGTCGAATACTTTATCTGCGTCAGCATCGATTGCAATAATCTCATTTTAACGTATTCGAGAGTCGAGACATTCAACTTCAACACTTTCGCCGTCAGCGTCATTTCAAATTTTGTTGTTATTGATATTTTACGAAACCGTTCAAATTTCCAAACAGTATAATCTTACGTTACATGCATTGAACTAAATAAAAATACTTTTCAATGCTTGGAAAATTCGTGAAAAAAGTCGATTTTCTTTACCAGTAGGTACTCAGACAGCTCATCAGAATAATGTGAAATTATATACTGACAATCATGTGTAAACGAGTTATCGAGTAATAAATTGCAAGTAAGTTTACGATGTTTTGAGGAAATTTTCTGTAAAACCGAAAAACTTTTATTATGAGAAAAATTATTAAAATTTCGGAGGAACTTTTCCCTAAAAAAAAATGCATAATTACGTTTCATACTTTTTCCCCCTAACAGGAAATATTTTTTAAAACGGACCTTCGGCGATGAAAAACTGCCAACAAGTTCATTAATAATCAATCTTAAAAAATGCCTGTGATAAGTATTAATTTGCAATAATTATTATTATCCAATTCTTTCAGACTTCAAAAGTCATTAAGAGTAGAATTTCAAATTTTTACAGAGCAATTTCTGGAATGAGGGTAAATTGATGAGCAGGCACCTATAATACATCGAAAAATAGCAGTTTATCTAGTACCTGTTATGAAAATTTCAAAAAAGGCGATAGTTCCGGAGAGACTGCTGTTTGACGAAGGGGAGCTGACGAAGAAAAAGTGAACAAAATAAAATTTAGAAGTTACATAATTATTTGAAAAAATAATAAAATCCACAAAAATCTTTAAAAATAAAGCTCACCAATTTATAGGAAATACCTACATCTTTATTTTTAATTATCTGAGAACCTATTGACTCAATTTTCATACCTCGAAGCAAAACTTAATTTTATTGAAAATCCAAGATAGGTAATAGGTATGTTTAGGTGCTTATTCTACTCTTTCAATCGATTCGATCCAAAGGTAGAATTCATGGTTGCCACTATTTTTTTAAATCATTTCTCCTGATTTTTTCTAGATTTTTTCGATTATTTTTTTCAAATCTTCAACATTTCTTTCGTAAAGTACTTACTTTTCTACAGAGACAAAAGTTTACGTTTATTGTGAAAAATTGACTAACTATACTTTCAAAAACTATAACAGGAATTAAGTCCTTGAGTAAATAAAAAAAAGGGGGAACATCGGCGCCAGTTTCAGATTATTTTGGGGTAGATAGAAATATGAATGTCAAAAGTGTATACCTATACCAGTAAACATCTAAATTTTTATATTTCTGCAATGCCTTCCACAATTTCACCTTTTTCGGTACTCTCTCATTTCTGAATCAGTGAAATTTATAAAAAAATCACTGAAAAACAGTCAGAATTGCAGCACAATAATAAATCAGTAAAGAATTTTTCCCTGAAGGCAAGTCAGTGATAGAAAATCTCTGAAAATCAGTGAAAATTCACTGAAAACTCAGTGATATTTATGAAATTCACTGAAAAATTTGTGAAATTCTTTGAATAATCAGGGAAAATTCGCTGATTCACTGATTTTCCTATGCTGCAATTCTGACTGTTTATCAGTGATTTTTCATTCTTCAAAAAAACTGACGTCGAGGAGCATTTTTTCAGATTTATAATAGGTACTCAATTTTTTGGACGGTATAATGAGGGTATTAAACTGTTCGAGAATCAAATTTTTTGTTTTACATTTTCAAAATAAATATTCTAAATTATTAAACTCGAGCAGAATAGGGGCGAAAATTTTTACAAACAAAATGTTCAGAAGCTGAACTGTTGTCATTTTTCTTCATATTATTAGGATTTGAAAATTTATGATTTTTAAAATATAAAAACATTTAATCCATTTTTCAGCACATAGTTCGTAGTTAACAATTTCACGATTTTGTCGTAAACATTTCAAAATTTCTCGACTCTTTCAAATTTTTTGGAAAACGGAAACCACGAATATGCCCTTAAATATCCAACTCCAAAATTTGAGCGCATTTCTCTAAAAAATTAAAAATTTCGAAATCTGACTTGAGAGCAGTTGAAAATGACAAATCTGAACTTTTTTGGTTTCTGACCGAATTAATCTCAGGTCCCCAAAAATGGTTTCAAGGATTTCGAATATCCCTCTCGGAGCAAGTATACCTATACTATATTCAAAATTTTACAAAATAAGATGAAAAAATGATTCAAAAGAAAGATTTTTAACGCACAATTTTTCTTGACAACAAAAAAATTGAGCAATCAAGTCGCACTAATAATGTCCTAGCGTTAGTTCAACACTACATATTTTTTTCAAATACTCGCCTCTCCTCCTCACAAAACACAACGAAATGACAAGTAAGTAAGTACTAAATTTTTTTCACCGCGATTCAAAATGTTCAAAACAATGCACTCTTTCAAAATCAATCGAGCGAGTACAAAATAAATAAAAGCGATTGTGTAAAATTCGCCCGACGAGTCAGACGTCGCGACGCGACGCCTAAAAAACGACAAATACCGAAAGATTTTTTTTCTCCTTGGTGTTGATAAAAGACCCGCAATTTTTTTTCGATCTCTTTGAAAATTTCGCATTGAGATTAAAATAACCTAGTTTACAGGAGACTAGAATTTTCGTCGCTTCTTTTTGACGTCAACGGTCTACTTTCTATCTCAACTGGTACAATTTTCAAAGTAAACTTGGTAAGTACCTCACAGCGAATTCAATTTACGAATATCGTATCATTTAATTTGACAAACCAAAGAACTACTGCATCGCAACTAGAGATAAAAAATACTAAGTACTTTTTTTCACCATTAAATTTTAGACACTTCTCGTGAAACAAAATTCACAGCCGTCGATTTATTAAAACAATTGGTACGAGAATTGCATGGAAGTTTGGGCACTCGAAATTCACTATAACGTCTGTCCAAGCTGTTAATCTGGCCTTTTTCGAGAATACTTTTTCATTACATTGTAACATTGGCTATTTCTTAATTGTTCATTTAAACTTTACTAACCGAAAAAAGATTAAGTTGCGTAAAAGCTCGCGAACCGGAGTCTTTCTTTTCATCAATTTCGTTCATCGTATCTATACGTAACAAGTTAAAAGCGAAAAAATCTTCTGTGGCTATGTAGGCGTAGAGATATCTTGGAATGCTAAAAATTCCCCCTTTAATAAGGACGTAAGGCACGCGATAGCCCTAATATATGTAGGTTTTTCGTGCTTATACGCCATACACGAGAATATCTCAGTTAATAGGTGCGTAGTCGCGAATCGAACTCGATAACGTCGAAAACTTTGCGCGAAATTTACTAAAACAAAAGATAGGGCAACTTATTCGCGGAATTCGACTAGGATAATAATCGACTCAGAGGTATAGACCACGAGTCGCGTCGGTATACAGTCGAAAACCACAACGATTATTTCTTTCGGTTTGGTGGTTGTATCGTTGGCGAAAGAAAGTTTTCGGCATAATTTAACATCAAAAACCGAAGACAAGCGAGTAACATTAAAAGATTATAATGCCACGAGCCCTGCACACAGCACAGTGCACACTCGGTTTCCCAAAAAAAGAACAAAAAAATCTCAAAAAAACTAATCCACCCCTTTTATAGATCGAATGAATTAAACATGTTTACGCGTATAGCATTCCATTGTTTTAGCAAAAAAGTTTTTAAAATATTCAAGTCAACAGATTCGTTTACAAACTCGTTATAATTTCCCACCAAGTACCGCGCTGCTAGCTATGGCCGTCGTGCACTGGCTTTTTATTTCCCATCATTTAAAATTCATCCGACAAAGAAATCATTAAAAGTTGCCTTCCTCTTTTCAAAATGCCAATTTACAGTATTGCACTGCACGACCACGTTTCGACTACCTCTCCACACAAACGCGTTAATTTCGCTTAAATAACTGCACTAAAAGTAAAAAGCCAGCTTCGTGGCGGGGTCGTTACCCAAGCTTAATACATAGGGTGTCCCGAAATAACTGATAGTAGGTCTCGTATGAGCCCCCATCAACCTCTAGAGCCAAAATGACACCGGATTCTTGAAATTTAATTTTTTTCCAGTTGAATGAACATTTTTGGTGGTCGATTGGCCCAAAATGTGGGGGAAAAGGCGTGAAGAGGTTCAAAAAAGTTACCAGAGCTCAACCCTACCAGATTTTTTTATTAATTCACCAAAAAAACTTACGTGATTAAATTTTTATTTTACCAGAAACATATAATTATCTATTGGAACATTGTTTAACCATTCTGGAATTTTCACCCCGATCTGGATTGTTTGCCCTCCTTTTTGGACTACTTTGCATAGGGTGGACCGGAATTTTTTTTGAGAATTTGAGCAAAATGGTCACTCAAATAGTATATTAGGGGTTATCTGACATGCTGAACACAAATCTGATGTTGATTTTTCCATTTAATCTTTTCTTTTCCTGAAATATTAATTTTTGTTCAGCGTGATGTTTTTGACAGTGATTTTCCATTAAAAGTTCAGAAAGACAAATTTCAAAAACATCAGATTCGCGTTCAGCAGGTCGAATAACTTCTTTATACACTATTTGAGCGACCATTTTGCTCAAATTCAAATTCTCAAAATTTATTGATTTTTACATCCAGAGATTGTGTAAGATGGGCTCATATTTTGAGAAAAAATAGGGAGGGGGGAGCAGGTGTAATTGAGGTATTTTCAGTAGGCAAATAATATATACCTACAGATTTGAGGACAGAAAATTTAATGATTTTTTTTTCGTTAAAATTACTGATTTTTTCTGATAAATGGGATATTGACTGAGAAATTAGTAATTTTTGACCCAAAAAACAGCGAAAAATCACTAATTTTCAAAAAAAATTATTTTACTGATTAAAAAAGAGAATTTTTGCAAATTCAACTGATTCAAATTTAAAAAGTTGTATGTTTATTTAAGAAATAGTTATTTACTAAAATACTGCCCGAGCGAAGCGAGGACGAACTTTTTTTTTTTAAATCATACTCTTCTCTCTCATTCTGAATCAGTAAAAAGTTGCTGATAAATAGTTAGAATTGTCGCACGGAAAAAATCAGCGAAATTCATTGAATTTCAGCGAATTTTTGCAGATTTTTCTAAGATTTTCACTGATTTTTCAGTAAATTTCATAAATTTTACCGACTTTTTAGTGAATTTTCACTGATTTTCCAGTGATTTTTCTGATTGATTTGTTTTCAGTAAAAAAAATTTCACTGATTTTCTCCTGCACTGGAATTCTGACTGTTTCTCAGTGATTTTTGATAATTTTCACTGATTTATAATTGATTGAGTTCTTTGACATTTTTATGATAAATCTCATTGCCGAGCTTAAGGGGATGCTTGAACCTCTTGAGCCCCTCCCCCTTGGGTGCGTCCCTGTTTACATGAAAGAAACATCGTTTTGCGAAATAAAACGGCCTGGTAGAAAGATAAGCAGACCTCAAATAAAAAAATTGATAATGATGATGATTTTTATTCGGATCAGCACTGTATGGTGCTAAACACGAAAAGTGAAAGGTATTAAAAAGAGGAATTAGAAAATAATTATGAGGTAGGAGTTTAAACCTACTTAAAAAATAGAATTAGAAAAAACATTGAGGTACCTAATTTAAATACACAATGAAATCCAGCAATTCAAATCGCACCTTTTCAGTGCTACTATCAAAAATATGTAGTAGAGATTTAGGGGGTTTAAACCTAAAAAAAGTGTTTTTTTTTTGAAAATGTTCCTACTTCGGGATCCCATAGCTCCGCTCAAAAGGGTTCGCAGGAGCTCAAAATTTTTCTGGGAGGTTTCTCACTCAAACTGTACACACCATATCAAAAAATAAACGAACTCGAAGAAACTTTTTTTCCTTATCTGCCCTCATAAATTTGATTTTGCAAGTTAATCAAAAATTGAATAAACCCCCTATCGGCACAATGCATTCGACATGACCCCTCGCATCATCCAATGACTCTAAAATTTTTTATAAATCATGTAGGTTCCCCAACTAAACATCCGACAAAATTTCTCCCCCGCTTTTGAGTAGAGGCTGTGGAGGTGTTAAAAATCTTCCAAAAAATTCAAAATATCATACATTGTAATGTTTTTGAGATTTAACTTCTTTTTTTAAAAGACCTATTCGAGATCTTCCAAGCCTCAAATTTAGGTCAAAATTAAACGCAATTGAATTACCTTAATACATCTTTTTTAATGTTTTAGGGGCATAGTCTGAATTTTGACTTCATTTTTGCATTAATCTCCTGCGCTTCTTTCCGACACTCAAAATTCATTTCCGAACTATGAGGGTTGAAAGTGGGGGGGGGGGAGCTCAGAGGAGTGTAATCCAAAAATAAAGTCAAAATTGAGACTCTAGGTACGCCCTCGTGAAACACTAAAAACAATTAACCACACGATAATTCAATTGTAGGGATTAAATTTTGACAAAAATTTAAGGCTTGGGAAGTCCTGAAGATGTGGTATAAAAAAAGTCAAAATTCGGACTCGGCACTCTAAAAAAAATTACAAACGATCTATCATACGGTATCATTGAATTTTTGGGAGATTTTTAACCCCCTCCCCCGGCATCCCTTCAAAGAGCGGAGGAGAAATTTTGTCAGATTTTTTATTGGTGGAACATAAATGACTCGCGAAAAAATTTGCATTTGATAGGAAGATGGGGGGGGGGGGGGGGTATGTCGAATGCAATACGCCGGTAGGGGATTTCAGTCAATTTTTGCATAACTTGTAAAACCATTTATAAAATGTAGTTCAAAAAAGGAGATGCAAATCCCGGATCGGGATGAAAATTTCAGAGAATGCTTCAACTAGGTCCCAATAATCGTGTTTTTGGCAAAATTAACAACTTAATCGTGTGAATTTTTAAAAAACTCTTATAGACTCAAGCTCATGTAACTTTTTCGAACCCCCTTCAGCCTCCCATTTTGGGTCGATCGGCTCCCAAAAAATTTCGCTCGAATGAAAAAAAAATTAAATTTCAAACATTAAGCATCATTTTGGCTCCAAAGGTTGATGAGAGCTCATACGAGACCTACCGTCAGTCATTTCGGAACACCCTATGCGCTAAATTCAACCGCGTATGCGTTTAAAATGGTAAAATTACGCGAAAATCTTGCCACTTCTTTTAACGATACAATATCATAGTATTATACTTCTTCGTACAACTTACCGGCGCAATAATAATCATTAAAATAATAATTGAGAAAAATAACCATATCCGACTCGAAAACCCCGAAAATGTCTTTTCACTTAAACCTTAAAAACTCGTTCATTCTTTTCTTTCATCTTTTTTTTCGCGCCTTTTTGTTTGGGTATATAAAGTTTACCTTTTATTTAGCGAGAGATACCTCTCAACGCTGGGAACAGGGGTGGCGTGAAAAAAAAAAGAAGAAAAGAAAGAATAAAATCGTAACATTGTATTAATACATGGATGTGTGAACAAACCAAGGAACAAGAAAATGTTATGGAAAGCCACTTCCTCTTTTTTTCATCCTCCTCCTCCTGGCGCAAAAAAATAAATAAATAAGATGAAGAGTGTGCGTTTTATTGGTAGTAAAACGGAAAAATAACACCCTTTTGAAAAAGCTCGACTTACACATAACGCGTATACCGTTGAAAAAGTATTTTTCCTTAGCAGCCAACAAAGTGGTAGTTTACAAGCAAAAGACTAGAACAAGAAATATGATAATTCGTTTACGCGATACTTACATCTAAACATACACCGTCGTCTATTATAAATAACTAAATTTCTACACAACCGACAACAACCAACGTGACTTCGCCATACACCTCGGAGGAAACCTCCCGACATGATTGATAAAATATTCAACGTTTTTTCGCCCTCTTCTCGGGGTCTCAGACGTACTACAATGGTTCAGAAGATGGGGGAAAAAAAGGGTACAAATACATTGTACTGTACCTCAACCACACACACGTACACAAATAAATGAGAAAATTCTTCACCATATTTAATATACTGTACTTTCGTATCCTAGGTACACGAAGGTAGGAAGGTGTAGTTATATTGTTGTTCGGTTTGTCGATTTTGCGATATATACTCGTACATAAATTATTTTTATTGCGCCAAGGGTTGCGTACGGCGCTTGTAAGGAACGTATCGCGCCATCCCAAAGGGTACAATATTTATTTGCGATAATTGCGTAACCTGTCAAACGGTATTTAACAAATTTGCTCGTTCATTAAATGCCTTTCTTATGCATGCGCCGCATACAATCGCCATCATTCTATACGTATTTACTTCCCAACCGAGAACCGAACGTAGATATAAAATAGAACAAAAACATGCATCGAGCGAGCTCTCTTCTATTCAATTACCACATCCCTAACCGAAAACTACTCGTACTAACAATTTTTAGTGCAATTGTATTTTATGGAATTTTTCCCTATCATTGATTTTGAAAAATTTATTTTCAAATACGTTAATGATTTGTACGTATAGATATCGATTAGAATGTAACAATTGGGGAAAAAATTAAAACAACGATGAAAATGAACCCGATGCCCGAGGCAGAATAGGGATATATAGATATAGGTGAAGATTACCCGTATTAACCGATATTTTTCCCAAAGGAAAAAGGCAGGCGATCAATTTAACACAGAACGCATTTATTCGTGAAATTAAATAACGCAATTATAAATGTAACAACGCGTTCTGGCGTTTGTTTGGCGGTGATTTAAATAGGCATTACTACCGCACCCTAGACACCTACACAAAACATACCATCTAATAAGCTTAAAGCTTTTATTTTTCTGCAATGTTGTTTCCATCAGTACATTATTTTAGTTCGATTTTCAATTTCCAGAATTCCTTTGTAAATGAAGGGTAAGAAAAATCAAATAACTAGTACGGGTACCAGGTGCCTGTATCGTTTCAAAAATGCGAAAGTATGGACCCGGTCTGCTATAAAATTTTTGATATGTACGATCGAAAGGGGACCCCTCCCCGACCCCAAAACTGCCATCACATTTTTGAGATCGAATTGCAAACTCATTTCAGGGGTCCTCAAAGTCGTGAAAATACCATCACTACCTTGTATCCTATTTTGGTTTCCTAGTTCTCACAGAAAGGTTGTGACGAGGTGTTCTATGGCTCAAATTACTAGTAATTGACTACCCTTGACATATTGACAAGAAATACACCCCGCCTTGCAATTTTCACCCAGTCAGGGGTTCCCAAAGTTGAAATTTTGAAAAATTAGCGCATCAAAGTGAAAATTCAAACGAATTTTCTGGCATGGGTGATCATGCAATTGAAAAATGTTTCATACAAAAAAGTTGGAGAATTTCATGAGGATTTCAAATATGTATTTGTTTTTTGTTCAAACTTTGATAGAAATCGAGTATTCGCTCATTAAACGTTAAAAAACGTGTTTTGTCGAGGGTGGCGAGTATTGGAAGGGTGGTCCACATTTACACAGGAACATTTTTTTTGTTAGATATCGGCCGTGCCACCCCCTAAATTTTTTCCTTTGTAGGTAGCTATTACACAGAAAAAATTTCAGCCCAATCGGAGGGGGTTAACTCGTGCCTTTCCCCCCTCAAATTTTGACTTTTCATCAAAAATCACACAATTCATCACATAACTTTTTTTGTAAATGGAAAAACGGGGTCATGGTAATGACAAAAATTGTTCACTGGAGTGTAAAGAATCGAATGACACCATAGTCCCCCTCGTAGACGTATTAGGGGGCTCAATACGAGCGAGGGAAGTGCCAAAAACGCGAAAATGAGTTATCTACTGGGGTTGATTACATTTACATGGGGAATTTTTTTTGATTGATATCGGTCGTGCCACCCCACCAAGTTTTTCCTTTATAGGTAGGTATTACACAGAAAAAATTTCAGCCTGTTCGGGAAGGGGGAACCGGTGCCTCGCCCCTCCAAAATTTCGACTTTTCATCAAAAATCGCACAATTCACTAAATAACTTTTTCTGTAAGCGGAAAAACGGGGTCACGGAAATAACAAAAATTGTTCACAGGAGTATAAGGAATCGAGTGAAGCCATAGCCACCATTGTAGACATAATAGGGTGCGTGATACGCGCGGGGGAAGTTCCCAAAATGCAGAAATGATATCCTTTTTTCTATACCAATCGAGTCTTTGAAAATACAATTTTTACATTTCTGAATTCGGAGTATGCTGTTCAAAATGTACTCCTCCCTCCCTCGTACACTGAAAAAATATAAATGACCGTCACCTTAATGGGGATGAGGGGGGGTGTAATCATATTTCCTTCTTTGATTAAGAATACATACAAACTCGTGTGTTTTATGAATTGTAGAGAGAAATGAAAGTGAAATAATATTGAGCAACTGAATGAAATAATTGAGTAATGAACAAAAATTATATTAAAACGTATTCGAATCATTTTTTTGAAAACTAATTTAATTTGATTGGTAAATTTTTCGACTACCTTGTGCAAATCCTTCTTCTGCGAAATCGTCACAAACTTCAATATTTTTTATTATCTAGCAACCTTTTATACAGGTAACTCGGGCATTTGATCCAATCCTGTATCGGTTGTTTCAAAAAATCAGTGCTGTATTTCAGAAAATCGTTGCTTATATCACCATTGATTTTTTGAAACAACTGATCCAGGATTGGATCAAGTACCCCCGAGTTATACGATCGTAAGATGATAAAGAACATTGAAGCATGTGACGATCGCACAGTACGAGTTATTACGTTAGTACTCGTAGAAAAATTAGCCAATTTTTGATTACAAAAAGGAAATCAAAACAATTCATAAGGCAAATCGTTCAGCGCCATCGGGAAATAGGTATATCAAATTGAATAAATTTCCAAAAAATTATTCGAATTCGCATAATTTCTATTCCATATTTCATTATTTCATTGAATTGCTCAATATTATTTCACTCTCATTTCTCTCTACAATTCATGAAACACACGTGTTTGTATTCTTAATCAAAGAAGGAAATAAGATTCCACCCCCCCCCCCTCCTTCTCCATTAAGGTGACGGTCATTTATATTTTTTCAGTGTACGAGGGAGGGAGGAGTACATTTTGAACAGCATACTCCGAATTCAGAAATGTAAAAATTGTATTTTCAAAGACTCGATTGGTATAGAAAAAAGGATATCATTTCTGCATTTTGGGAACTTCCCCCGCGCTTATCACGCACCCTATTATGTTTACAATGGTGGCTATGGCTTCACTCGATTCCTTATACTCCTGTGAACAATTTTTGTTATTTCCGTGACCCCGTTTTTCCGCTTACAGAAAAAGTTATTTAGTGAATTGTGCGATTTTTGATGAAAAGTCGAAATTTTGGAGGGGCGAGGCACCGGTTCCCCCTTCCCGAACAGGCTGAAATTTTTTCTGTGTAATACCTACCTATAAAGGAAAAACTTGGTGGGGTGGCACGACCGATATCAATCAAAAAAAATTCCCCATGTAAATGTAATCAACCCCAGTAGATAACTCATTTTCGCGTTTTTGGCACTTCCCTCGCTCGTATTGAGCCCCCTAATACGTCTACGAGGGGGGCTATGGTGACATTCGATTCTTTACACTCCAGTGAACAATTTTTGTCATTACCATGACCCCGTTTTTCCATTTACAAAAAAAGTTATGTGATGAATTGTGTGATTTTTGATGAAAAGTCAAAATTTGAGGGGAAGGGGGGAAGGCACGGGTTAACCGTGATTAAATTATATCATAATCAGCCAGCACTTATAGTAAGCACATTCTAATTCGGCAAATTACTTATGTGAATCATAAATCAGATATCAGATAGGGGAGGGGGCTGAGATCCTCCGTTGGGGGAAGGGGTACCTTCAGGTAAGGAGAGACACTTCAGATTTGTGTTTAGGGCACTGAAGTGGGGTAATATAAAAAAATTAGACTTGCCATTTCAGTATTCCGTATGCAATACCAATACTCGCCACCTTCGACAAAACACGTTTTTTAATGTTCAATGCGTGATTACTCGGTTTCTATCAAAGTTTGAACAAAAAACAAATATATATTTGAAATCCTCATGAAATTCTCCAACTTTTTTGTATGAAACATTTTTCAATTGCATGATCACCCATGCCGGAAAATTCGTTTGAATTTTCACTTTGATGCGTTAATTTTGAAAATTTCAACTTTGGGAACCCCTGACTGGGGTGAAAATTGCAAGGCGGGGTGTATTTCTTGTCAATATGTCAAGGGTAGTCAATTACTAGTAATTTGAGCCATAGAACACCTCGTCACAACCTTTCTGTGAGAACTAGGAAACCAAAATAGGATACAAGGTAGTGATGGTATTTTCACAACTTTGAGGACCCCTGAAATGAGTTTGCAATTCGATCTCAAAAATGTGATGGCAGTTTTGGGGTCGGGGAGGGGTCCCCTTTCGATCGTACATCTCAAAAATTTTATAGCAGACCGGGTCCATACTTTTGAGATTTTGTGGTCCTGGTACCCGTACTAAACTGATTCAGGATGTAAAATGTTTCCAACTCGAAGTAAAATTCTGAACCGAAAGAAAAATAAATCGGAAGTACATCATAAAAGAACCCATATTCAAAATTTCAGGTGCAGAAGTGCATTTCTCAAATTTTGGCGAATTTTTAAAATTTCAAAATTACCTCATTGCCTTGCAAAATATGAAAATTTAATCTCATCAACAAAAAAATCTGAAATTTGGAAATACCTATTTTCGACCTCCAAAATCGATTAGAAGTGGGTTTGAGACGTTTTGAGGCCTCCAGAAAATTTTGGAATTTTCCAGCACTGGAGAAAAGCACATAAAAATAGAAAATAGTCCATATAAAATTTAGCAATTATTATAATCCCGGATTATCCATATTGGTGAACTATTTGATCAATTTAAGAACAATTCGCGACTTGGTGTCTATCGATTTTTCAAAATCAAATTTCGCGACTTTTTTCTAAGGTATCTAGTATCTACCACTCAATTTGACCCCCCCCCCCCCCCCCAATAAAAAAATCAACGAGATCAAATGTATTACAGAAAAAATTTCATACACGGAAGGAAATACGTCTTTAATTTTAAAAAAGACAATTTTTCAAAAAAAAAATTCTAAAAGTTAGTTATTTTATGTTAAATAAGATGAATAGTTACTGCCCGAGCGAAGTGAGGGTGAAAATTTTTACGAAAAATCATGTTAGAATGGATAAAATTGTTAGATGTTTATTGAGCATTTATTTAATAAGGTATTTCTAACACAATGGAAAGTTGGCATGACACGGGGTGATATAGATTTCGCGGATTTTGACCCTAAAATTGAGAAATAAATTCATGGGAAGTCTGAAACATTAGTAGATTACCAATATAATGATGTGATTATTTGGCCCAAGCGAAGCAAAGGCGAAAATTTGTTTGAAGAATTTATTTAAAAAACAGCAAAAAAAGAGACTTATTTCTAAACGACTTCTCCTTCTGAATTTTTAAGACATCCCACTGAAAATTTCAAAATTCTCCGATTTTTTAAGATTTTCCCGAGAATGAACATGATACTCCCTTTGAAAATCCCAATCGTGATCACTACTACTAAGTCTCCCACAAGAACATATTTTTCCCGTTTCAAAATACTCAATTGTCTGAGATAGAAGGGAAGAAGGTTTTAATTTAAGAATGGGGTTTGAAAATTAATGAGTCCGAGTGAAGCGAGGGCGAAAAATTAAAAAAAAAAGTTCAAAAAGGTGAAATTTCTTTACTTTTTCTGTTTTGTACAAAGTGAAAAAAAATTCAAGTAATTTCGGAAAAATTCGCGACTTTTGATGAATTTTGGGTCAATTTTGCGACTTTTTCGCGACTTTAGCGACCTAAATAAAAATTCGCGACTTTTTCGCGACTGTCGCAACCAGTAGACACCCTGATATTTTTTGCCAGAAAATTTGTCGGAAAAAATTTAAAATACGCCGACAGCATACGCATTGCGGTAAGAAGTTGAAAGTTGGAAGATACTTTATTTTCGACCACCCAAATCGATTGGAGGCGAGCGATTATAGATGAACCATTTTTATAGGGTTTTCTCCAGGGCAGGAAAATTCCAACCTTTTTTGGAAGCTCCAAAACGTTTCGAAACTGTTTCCAATCAATTCGGGAGGTTGAAAATAGGGTATATGCCAAATTTCAGATTTTTCGTCGATTGGATCAAATTTTCATATTTTGTTGGGATGTAGTAATTTTGAAATTTCAAAAATTCGCCAAAATTCGAGAAACGAACTTCAGCATTTGAAATTTCGGATATGAGGTTCTCTTCTGATTTATTTTTGTTTCAGCCCAAAATTTTACCCCCCCCCCTAAATTTTCTGCTACAGTACAGAAACCATTCTTATACTAGGTCTGTGTAAACTAACGAATTACTGCATTTCCACGTTCCACAATTCTTGTTTGAAACTTTTTCCTGTATTCAAAATTATACCTAAAGAATCAGATTTTTTAACTGGGATTTTTCAAATGAAAAATGGTGTGTTAAATCATAATGCCTACTGTACTTAGTATAGGGTTACATACCAGGTAGGTAGGAAAAAATTTTACCAATGTAAACCTGTTCGAAGTTAATAATTGAAATCGAATAACGTGCACCGAATTTATCCTCTCTTCTATTTTATCTTTTCCGATGTGTGAAGTGATTACTTTTGCCCAAGTTGCACTTCAGGTTTAGCCGTTTACCCAGCTATGTTTTTCGTATGTAGGAACTTTTAAGTGAAACTATATAATTTTATGTACTTCGTTGGAAGATTACCTTCGACCAGTCTGCATATAATTCGCGATGTTTAAGCTTTTAAAGTATTATTTTTGAAGTAAGTACATATTTTCGTTTTTAAACAAATGTCGAAACAAAAGTATTTTGTACCTCGAGGATTAATCGATGTTTATTTTGAAGATTAAACTTCATCTACAAATTGTGCTTTCAATGTGTCTGCATCACGAAAGTTCATTTTGATCTTTATGGTACGAGTATGAAAATATTTCCAGTCGCAAAAGTAAAGCTGTTATGCTACGTTATAGATTGGTAATCAAAGTCAGTGTTACATTAAAAGGTAATTTGAAAAGCGAATAATCACCGATGTTATTCTATGAAAATTTCTCCGACCAAATACTAAGTATTCGATTTAAAACAATGGTTTTATTTCTGATTTGGTACTTTCGTATTCTACTGACTTTTCTTGAAGTCCATCAGGAGTAAAAAGTTTCTGGGCCAAAATAATGCAGAGCGGTTAGTTTATGTTTTTTTTTTGATAATTTTCAGAATAAAAGAGATAAGTGTTGTTTTCGATTATTTTGATGTGGTCCTTTTCGGCACCGGACTTTCCTACTCGAGTTAAGGCCAGTATTTTATTTCGAAATTGTGATAAATAAACCAGTCATTTGCAAAACAACTTTACGTCCATTTTAGGCGATTTTTATGTTATTGTCGATTCTGATGGTACCTATGTTGCACGCTCTATTGATTGAGCATGATACCACATTTCGTCAAGTCCGACATTTTGAAAGTACAGTACCTACCCATAACAGCACTAAAAAATTCCAAAATTTTCTGGTGACTCCGAAACGTCTTGAAACCGCTTCCAATCAATTCAGGAGGTCGAAAATAGGGTATCTACCAATTTTCAGTTTTTCACCTCAATGTAGGCGGATTTTACGGATTTTTAATTTTGTTTTCCAAGTTCGGCACTCATGGAGTTTTAGAAATACATTTTGTGCGTTAAATCGAACTTTTTACGGAGCTTTTGTCGAATTTCATCATTCTAAATATTTTTTCAACTTTAGAAGCCTTTCCAGTGAAATTTTAAACAACTTTTATGGTCGAAAATGATGGCCATTTGTAAGTCCATGAACTTCATTGGGCTGTAAATCAATCAAGTTGACACTTTGAAAATCAAAATTTAACCCAAAATATGTATTTTTACGTCTTCTTTCCATTTCTGATATTTATTTCCACCATAACGTAAGCGATTTTGTTTGAAAATGTTTTTTGTTGCTCCTGAAGAATTTACTTCTTTGGCATTAAGTTTTTTTTTCAAATGACTGGTTCAAATGAACCCCAACAAATAGCTACCTATTGATTACAAAGATGATATCTTTTATAACACCAGACTACAAGTCACTTTGATGATTTTCATTCATATTGATAATCTGTATTAGTGTATTGTTATACTGACAAAACGATTCGAAAATGCTTAAGCTCGTCGACTTGGATGCGATACATCCAAAGTTTCGTCAAGAGATTTGAATTTTTTTTTTCAATAAGTATTTTAATCTACTTGAAATACCTTCATTTTTAAAGATGAATAACAAAAATATACGAAAATTTTTGACGAACAGTAGAAAATTTTCCTAAAATGATCCAATATTGGAAAACAATGGCCATCGCTACATGGTGAATAATTTGGGGTACACAGACACATCGAAAAAGATTTGCTGTGACTGAATAATAAGAAAACGTACCTAGTACCTAACCTATCCCATATACATTAAATTAGCAATATCGACGAATCTTCGCTGAAAATAAATAATACATCGCGTATAATAAATACTTATGTACTCGTATATCTACCGATATCGAAGAATAAACACTCACCAAACAGTAGAAAGATCCAAATGTACTGAATCATAACAGACAACGTCTGAAACACAAAAATAAACACATCATTAAAATACTGTTTCATCGTTAAATTCACATACCTTCGAATACGTGCTAGTTTCGTTTTATAGTATATGTAATATAACGTACCTAACCTACTACCTAGTCTGTGGTATACTTACCGACGTTGAACCGTACGAAATTTTTATATATTACATCGCTGGCTTTGTTTCAAATAAGTCGAAAAAGTCGTAACGAGATTAATATTTAACATGTTGAAATACCAATTTTTGGCTAAACTATATTTTTGGCACCTTTAATCATCGCCGATTTACGGATAAAAAATATTCCGAAAATTCAAATTTTACTAGTTTACATTTTTCATCTTTGAGTATATTTCAACTGCTCCGCGCTCGGCGCTGGATGTACAAATTTCATTCCAAATGGTACCGAAAATATATTAAGAATTGAACTATTGCGAAAGTGTATGATGTGTTGCCTAGTGATGAATGTTGAAGGAGTAAAATACGGATTTTTTTCCAAAAATGGAATGTAAATTTTTTTAAATTTATGAACGATTGATAAGATGAATAAATGAAAAAGAAAATGGCAAAAGGGATATGGATTCGTGGAAAAATTCTTGGGTCCCTTTGGGGGGGGGGGGGGGGTGGATAGTAGGGTGGGCCGAAAAACCAAAAATTTTGATTTTTGAAAAGTTACCCCTGGCAAAAGTTGTTGGTTGGATAGACTAGAAAAATAAAATTAAAAATTTCAAAATCAATTCATATCTTCCGATCGCGCAAGGGCCTTTAATTTTTCGGAAATTGCCAAAAATTCAATATTATAAGAAATTTTAAAAAGTTTCAAAAAAAAAATCAAAATTCATCAAAATTAATTTTAGAGCTTATTTAGGGACTATTTAAAGCAAAAACACAACTTTTTTGAAAAAAATCTGTGTTTTATAGTTTTTTTTTTAATTTCTCATATTTCTTCACCTCTGAAGAAAAATTGAAAAAAGTTATAAAACACGGATTTTTATAAAAAAAATGCATTTTGGTCCAGATAGTCACTAAATAAGCTCTAAAATTAATTTTAGTCAATTTCAAATTTTTTCAAAATTTTTGGAAATTTTTGAAGATTTGAAGGCTCTTGCGCGATCGGAAGATATGAATCGATTTGGAAATTATTTATTTTATTTTTCTAGGTTATCCAGCCAACAACTTTTGCAGCGGGTAACTTTTCAAAAATCAAAATTTTTAATTTTTCGGACCACCCTAGTGGATAGTTTATAAAAATATAATTTAAACCATCAACAAAATTATTTAAATATCTGACATTTTCATTTTACATTTTCAAAAATACAAAAATAAAAGTACCTATTTTTCGAATTTTGAATCATTAAAAAATTATTGATAAATAATCAGAATTTTTGCACAGAAGAATTCAGCGAAATGGAAATAAACGATTTTCAGTGATTGTCACTAGTTGTATTGGGAAAGGAGTAGTATACAAATTGTGTATCCAGAAATCAAAAAATTTAGGTGAAAATTTCAGCTTTATGATCTGAAAATTTCAGTTCTTTGGACTCTTATCCTGACAACTTTTTAATTCCTCTAAATAAGTGATTTTTTTTTGAAAATTTAAAATAGAATACATTAAAATGAAGTGAAAATGGTCTCAGAAAAGATATTTTGCAATTTTCTGAAAAATTAAGATTAAGAAAATTACGATTAAAATGATCATAACGTGAGCCTTTTATCCAAAATATTCACATATACCTATTAATAATGTATCACATCAATACAGATTTTACCAAAATTGATTTTTTCAGTTTTTTTTTTATGAAGAAAACTCAAAAAATAAAAAAAAACAGTCAACTTAAAGTATCCAGCTGAAAAAAGGAGTACTTATAGGTGAAAAGTGGATAAAAATTGTACAATGTTTTTAAGGTAACATCTTCCAAAACCAGGCTAAATGGGAAGAGCAGGTGGAGCAGCTTTTTATTTCAGAAAAGTAGGTTCAAGTGTAAAAATATGAAAATTGATGGCCTTATTTAAAAAAAAAATCGTATTTTGAGTTGAAAAAACAAAAAATATTATATTTTGAGTTGGAAAAATATCATCTAGGGCGCGAGCGAACATTTTCAATTTAGTTTAGTCATTTTCGGTAGGTGAAATCTTTTCAAGACATTTTCACTGCTTTCAAATACTCATAATTTTTTTCATGCACTCTGACAACTTGGCAGTGCTAAGGGTTGAACCAAAGAGGTGAACTTTTTGGAGGTTTACGAAGAAATCTTGTTAACCCCTCAGCTTCGATTTCAATGAAACTTCGATTTCCGGAAACAGCAAGTAAAATAATATCAGCACAGTTAAATACTGTGCTTCTCAAGTTCGTTTTTCGACTTTTAACGAATTTTAATAAAATTATTACTTAGTTACAAGTCATGTGGCGGAAATACAAAATTCTTGAATATCACGCTCTCTTTGAAATGAAATGCTTGAAACTTAATTCTTCGACTTCAAAACCAGCATATTCTATTCTATCTAGAGCTTCTCAGCAAAAAAAAAAAAACGATTTTCTCCAATTTTCTTCAACAATTTCAATTATTAAAAATTCATTGAAATGTCTCTAGAATGCGCGGAAATTATTTTGGGTGGGTAAAGATTTGACATTTGTCTACTTTAAAGTTCATAGTTCAGTCGAATACTTCACAATTCCAACAAATTTCACGCAGAAGGTCCTCACGTGATTTTTTTGCCGTTCCTTACCATTTTCCCGAATGGCCGTTTTCCAGAATGTCCATTTTCCCAAATACGTAAATCCCGAATCCCATTTTCCCGAATGCTTTTGTTCCCGAATAACAATTTTAATTTTTTATTAATTTTTACCATTCACATAAAGCAGAATCGTTTTTCGAACTTAGATCGTACTAAACGCTGTATACAGGTCAGGGGGTGTAAAAAGTTTTGAAATATCCAAATGTGGCGATCATGAATGAAATTTTCAAAATTTCCACCATTTTTTAGAAGAGAAGGAGTCATTAAGGAATATAGTTTTTGGGCACGAAAAATCACGATTATTTGTTTTTTGATTTCAGTACGACTGGTTGGGAAATTTCTCTCTTTTTAAAAATATCAGTCGACTGAATTTTGGTTTTCCCTCCCCTCTCCTCCCCCTCTTCCCGAGATTTCCGTCCAAGTTTCGTTCCTGAACTCTGCAGTCAATGCTACAAAACAAAATTACAAAAATTACAAAAATTTTCAAGTAGATTTTTACCCCTGAAATTTAAAACTTCGGCAAACATGGGAAATTGGTATTCGGGATTTACGTATTCGGGAAAATAGGCATTCAGAAAAACGGCAATTCGGGAAAATGGTAGGGAATCTTTTTCGGCAGTGAATTTTCAAAAATTCGACAAAAATCGAAAAATAAATTTGACCAGCTGGAAATTTTGCAATGGTTTTTTTTTTTATATATTAACAAAAATCGAAATTCCACTAAAATTGGAACTGTAGAGTTCACATTGTTCCTAGTTAGTCACAACTCATGAGCTACTCCTTCCTCAGTCAGTTTTCGAAAAAAGTGCAAAATGATCCACCCCAATATATAGGCATCTAACCTAAACTTATAGACATAAAAAGGAGACTAGTATTACCGTAGTATATATCCAGTTTCTATACTTACGTGTAATAGCGTGACAAGAAGATGAAACGAGAAAATAAAAATGAAATAAAACAAATACTTTATACCTATATTAAATTTTCCACATCTACGCGGATGGAATTTTTCCTATACGACGAGACGTGGAAAATATGTTTTATTGAAAATGAAGAATAGGTACGCAAATAGAACAACAGATTTTATAAATCACAACTTAAAAGACACCCAGGGCTCAATGGTACTCGTATACACAACGTAGACACTTATTTATTATTTTTCGTTCAGTTTATCATCCGGAATATGCATTGTACAAACCATATTCTTCGATAAAATAACGATAAAAAAAATGGATTGGTATACAAGGAAGTGATGCATGCACCTAGCTACTGAAAAAAATTACGTGAGGTGAGTGACCTCAAACTATAGGAATGAAATTCAATCGTATAAATAAGCATAGTTTTTTTTTTCGAAAAAAAATCAGCTCAAATGATCGGCGAATATTTCACGAACCAGATTCCAATTTCGAATAAAAATTTCATGAAAAATAGTAAAATTAATTAATTAAAGGTTTACTCGTATATTCGAATCAATAAATTTCCATTAAATCGACAAAATTTCCACGCGACAAGGATAAGTATTAAGTACCTACTATAAACTGATGTTAACGTATCGGTGCGATGAAACATTCATCATTTAACGACGTATGAGGCATATAACTGTCAATAAAACCCTTCAATTTAGAAAAACATACGAACGACTAATGGAGAAGAAAAACACGGCGAAAATTCAATTTTTAATTTTTCCATTGCACGAAATAAGGTATATTCTACATTTTAGTAAAAATGAAAAATGGAAAACTTCCAATACTAGACTGAACCTTTCTTTCAGCGTTTTAAGATGGACAGTTTTATTCCTATAGGGTGGCACGCATGAATAAACCTCAACTTCGGCGTTGTATTCGACATGGTTTAAAGTAGCTTTGTTCGACATCAAAGTTGACTAGTTTTTCGTATCAAACGTGTTACTCTCTTTCGTATAACTGCTTCCTCGCTTTCGTCTAATTTCACGTTCGATATATGAAAAATCATACTGCGGGCCGTTTTTATTATTATTATCATTGACAAAAATTGAACTTATATCGTTGACGGTTCATGCGCTTTATTAAGAAAACTTGACAAGTTTACAAATTTGATGGGCAAGCGTGCGCGTCTTTATATTTCTTATTTTTTCTATCTATTGGTATTTCGATATAATCTTCAGCTTTCCGCTAAACGAAATAACTCAGAAAAATACACTTTGTATAAATGTTATATCATTCGATGAAAACTTCCATTGCTGCGCTTTAATAAACGGGATTTTTCTTTCTTTCCTTCATCCATTCTTTCCATTCTTTTATTTATTTTTTTGCTATGCGTGGGCTCGGGTTTCTAAAACCTGGATGAAAGAAAACCGCCCAAATTTGATATGTTTTGTTTATAAAACATTGAATATGGGATAAAAGAGATGTATGTACTTATTCCTCTCTATGCAATATAAACGTGGTACTTAATCATTCCGTGGATTAGAAGTGGTCTCGAAACATTTCGGAGCCTCCAGAAAATTTTGGAATTTTCCAGCACTGAAGAAAATCCCATAAAAATGTTCCCAGCTATAATCGCAGATTACCCATATTAGTGGCCAATTTGATCGATTAAAGCACAATTTTCCAAATTTCGTAACTTCTATTTCAAACCCATATTTTTTGACAGCAAAATTTCCTGGAAAAAATTTTAAAATACACCGACAGCGTACGCATCGAAGTAAAAAGCTGAAAGTTGGTAGATAGATACCCCATTTTCGACCTGCCGAATTGATTGGAAGCGGGCGATTATATGTACTAAAGTTCATTTGAACCATTTTTATGGGCTTTTCTCTAGGGCTGAAGAATAGGGCGGGCTGAAAAACCAAAATTTTGATTTTTGAAAAGTTATACCCCCACAAAAGTGGTTGGATGGATAGACTAGAAAAATAAAATAAAAAATTTCAAAATCGATTCATATCTTCGGATCGCGCAAGAGCCTTCAATTCTTCAAAAATTTCCAAAATTTCGAAAAAATTTAAAATTGACTAAAATGAATTTTAGAGCTTTCTGTAGTATCAAGACCAAAAAGCAATTTTTTTTGAAAAAAATCAATTTTATACCTTTTTCAATTTTTATCAGAGGTGAAGAAATATGAGAAATTTAAAAAAGCTATAAAACATCGATTTCACCAAAAAAGTTGTGCTTTTTGGTTTAAATAGGCCCTAAATAAGCTCTAACACTAATTTTAATGAATTTTGATTTTTTTTTGAAATTTTTTGAAATTGCTAAAAATGTTGAATTTTTAACAATTTCCGAAGAATTGAAGGCTCTTGCGCAGTTGGAAGACATGAATCGATTTTGAAATTTTTTATTTTATTTTTCTAGTCTATCCCGCCAACAACTTTTGCCAGGCGTAACTTTTCAAAAATCAAAATTTTTGTTTTTTCGGCCCACCCTACTGAAGAATTCCAAAATTTTCTGGAAACTTCAAAACGTTTCGAAACCGCTTTCATTCGATTTGTGAGGTCAAAAAGTATCTACCAACTTTAGACTTTTTATCTCTATGCGTACGCTGTCGGCGTATGTATTTTTAAATTTTTTTCCAGGAAAATTTTTTGCCAAAAAAGATTTGAGCTCGAAATTACAAATTTTGGAAAATTGTGCTTTAATCGATGAAATAGGTCACCAATATGGGAAATCCGCGATTATAGGTGGGAACATTTTTATGGGGTTGTCTTTAGTGTTGGAAAATTCTAAAATTTTCTGGAAGCTCCAAAACGCCTTAGAATCGCTTCTAATCGATTTGAGAGACCGAAGATAGGGTATATTCCAAATTTCAGCTCTTTTCGATAATTAGATCAAATTTTCATATTTTATCGGGCGATCAGGTAATTTTGAAATTTCAAAAATTCGCCAAAATTCGAGAAATTAACTTTAAGCACCTGAAATTTCGGATATGGGGTAGTTTAATGATGTATTTTTGATTTATTTTTATTTCGGCCTAAATATTACTACCGATTGGGATACCTTCCTAATGAAGTCAGTGAAAAATCACTGAAATTAGTGATTGGCCAATTTTAATTAAGGGATTCAAAAGAGGGAGATTCAAGATGGAAAAAGTTTGCATGATCAAAAACAGCGAATATTTGAAAAAAATTAAACAAAATTCTGTTTCAGTTTTTAATCAATAACCCCATTTTTTCATGGTCGTGTTTCAAAGCCAAACACATTTTTAAGAACTAGAGACTGGGCTTTCCAACGATATTGCACTATAATATTTATACAAATGGGGGCAGTCAAAATTCAATGAAAAAATTGAGTAATCTGTTACTTTAGTGGTGTAGGTAGTCTGGTATTTTCAGTAAATAGATAATAAATGTTTTGAAAGAAGCAATCAATATATTCTTCAAATCAGAATAAGTTAATTGGTGAAATTCTGCCAATTTAATTAAATCACTAAAATAAATTTAAATAAAAATTAGAGGCGTTTCTCTCACCTTTTAGTCAATTTTTTCTGACAAATTGGAAATTGACTGAGAAATCAGTGATTTTTCGACTGAAAGATCAGTTGAAAATTACTCATTTTCAGTATTGATTCAAAAAAGCAGAATTCCATAAAAATTGGCCTATTCAGATTCACAGAGTCAAGATGTTCATTCATTTCGTCGCGAATGAAATACATGTGGATAAAGTGCATCTTCAGCAAATTTAACTTTAATTTTAAATAAAAATGTATCAATAAACAATGATAAAATGGACAGAAATTATATTTTTTGAAAAATCATGTTTGTATAGCAAAGAAATGCACTTATTTTTGACATTTTTGTGATGAAAAAATTTCTTTGGCGAGTTAAATGTGGGGGCTGGTGCCTCGTGGGCACCCTTTTCTTAATTGGGTGCACTTACGCTACATTTAGACTTTCCACATTGCCGCAATACGATTTTGAAAAAATAACAATTATACAGACTGAAAATTTTATCACTATAGGTGAAATTAAATTTAAAAGTGAAAATAATTAAACGCAAATATATTATCGATACCGCTTCTGGTCTCAGACAATACGTTTAAAAAATGAGTCATAACTGTTTTAAAATTTTAAGTTATATTTTTTTTCGTCAAAATATATAAAATGAAAATTTCCGTATTAATTTCATCCTCCCTTTCAAAAGAAACCCAAATCCGGATTCACGCTTAGTAAATCAGCGGAAAGTTTTCAAATTACAGCATTAGATATGTTGACAATGATACCACGACAGAAATGAACCCATTTTATGTGAAAACGAACCACGAATAGCGCGAGTCATTCGATAATTTCTTGTGTGTTTTGGTAAATGAACAAGTTAATGAGAGAAAATGGTCTGATAATATTTGTTTTGTATATGTTGCACATTTTACGAAGTAGGCAGCAAGGCCACCGTCACACACATGGAAAATATAAGGATTGCTTTTGCGGTTCGGGGTCATAAAAACAAACGAAACTTGAACTATTTTCTTAGATCAGTTGGTACATATACGCAGTAAACATCAATTTTTTTGTTACTTATCTACGGTTTGTGATGCGAGTTAGAAATACGATACGACAAAGTGTACGGCGTTGCGTTCGTTAATTTTCGGGCTTTCGCCTTATGCTATAATGTAGAAACCCGAGTAAAATGTTTGCCGATGAAATTCACTTGTGTTTGTCTTGGCTGTTGTATAAATGTAACGGTTATTTATAGCTCGTTATTTTATTATAATACGATACCCAAAATATTAAACAGAAATTTCATCGTTCAACTATGTATATTAGAATTTTCTTTCTTCCATTCTCATTATAGGCGGATATAAAGCAAGGATTTTCGGATATCTGTAAAGAGAGGTATTCTCACTGATGTAATCTCGCGCCGAATTATCAGTTTTGAAAATTTATCTCATAAGGATGTTGAAAATCAATTTTGGTATTCGATAAGTGGAAATTTAAAGAAAAAACATTAAATTGAGATGTTACTCATCTCTAAAATTGAAGGGGCAAATAATCCTAGAAAAAAAATCAATATATTTTTGATAATGGGAATATGGGTAGCAAGTACCTCGAAAAGTAGATAGATTTACATTTTTTTGACACAAAAACAATTTTTACAAAATTTTCCGATTTAAACAACCAATTTTTCTTTAAAAAAACCATCACTTTCCAAAATTATACGATTTGAACCAAATTTTTTCAATTGAAGATGCGATTTTGTGATTAAAGCGAAAGAGAGTGGAAGGTGCCTCTACGTTTAGTTCGACCCCGATTGCCCTTTCAAATTAGAGAAATCAATTTTAACAATGAAAAATTAGGAACCACGAATGTTTGAATCATGTACCATACGTTGTACATTAAAAAAATCAGTAAAATAAAAAGGACAGTGGTCCAACCATCGGAAAAAGCAGCACTTACTTTGAAATATTGAATCCTTTTGATTATTTTTTTTCTTGATTTCAAAATCGGAAAGTAGGTAAGGCGAAAACAAAATGATTTAGGTATCTATTTTTAAAGTAAATTAATGAGCTTCGGAAATTCAGAAATTATCAAAAGTTCTTCAACTTTGAATGTTATCTGGTCAAGGATAAATCAAATATGGAATATGGAAAATTTTTTCAGTTTTTTCAACTCAAAATGTAGAAAAAAATATCATAACGATCGTCATTTTTACTAATTTTTTTTTATCCAGTCGTAATTCTTTTGCCTAAAAACGTCCGAAATTTGTAACTTCCAGTTCAAATCTATATTTTTTGGCAGAAAATTTTTTTACTAGGGAGGTATTCCAACTCGAAGTAAAATTTTGAGACCAAACAAAAAAAAATCGAAAGTACATATATCATAACAGGACCACGTATCCAAAATTTCAGGTACTGAAGATTATTTCTCGATTTTTGGCGAATTTTTAAAATTTCATAGTTACCTCCGCCCAAAGAAATATGAAAATTTTATCTAATCAACAAAAAAAACTGAAATTTGGGAGGTACCCTATTTTCGACCTCCCGAATCGATTGGAATCGGTTTCGAGACGTTTCGGAGACACCAGAAAAATTTGGAATTTTCCAGCGCCGTAGAAAACCCCATAGAAATGGCCCATATGCACTTCAGCACCTCTGATCGCGGATTATCCATATTGGTGACCTATTTAATCGATTATTAGGTACACAATTTTCCGAAATTCGTAACTTTGAGTTCAAATTCGCATTTTCGGGCAAGAAAATTTTTTATGTGCTGGAAAATTCCAAAATTTTCTGGTAGCTTCGAAACGTCTAGAAACCGCTTCCATTCGATTCAAGAGGTCGAAAATAAAGTATCTACCAAGTTTCAACTTTTTACCTCGATGTTTGCGCATTAGGTGAATTTTTAAATTTTTCCAGGAATAGGTATTTCTTGTCCAAAAATCCGAATTTGAACTCAAAGTTACGAATTTCAGAAAATTGTGTTTTAATCGATCAAATAGATCACCAATATGGATAATCCGCGATTATAGGTGCTGAAGTGCATATGAGCCATTTTTATGGGCTTTTCTCCAGCGCTGGAAAATTCCAAAATTTTCTGGAGTCTCCGAAACGTCTTAAAACCGCTTTCATTCGATTTGGGAAGTCGAAAATATGGTATCTACCAAGTTTCAATTTTTTACTTCGATGTATGCTCATTAGGCGAATTTTTAAATTTTTTCCTTGAAAATTTGTTGTTCAAAAATTCGACTTTGACCACAAAGTTACGAATTTTGGAAAATTGTGTTTTAATCGATCAAATCGGTCACCAATATGGATTAGGGTGGCCCTTAAAAAAAAAGTTGGGATTTTTTTCGGGACCCCCCTAGTTTGGTGCCACTACATGAGAAAATGACGTACAAAAAATTTCAGCCCAATCGATGCATGTTAACCCGTCCCTCAAAGCCCATTTTGAAAAATTGATGGAGCGCGCCCGAGCTGATAATATTCCACTACGGCCACGCGGAAACGAAACGCTAAAAATACCCCTAGTGACCCGGCGACTTAAAATTCACGCCAAAGGCATGGAAATAAAGATAGAATGTTCTGGTTTGCGGCATTCGATTCCTTATAAAATTTGAAATCGGAAAAGCTAATTTTCAATTTTTTTGCACCCCCGGGAGGAAAAGCGCTAGGGGTTTACAAAGTGCGACTGAACAGAAAAAATCAAATTATTCAATAAAAATTTTTCAAACACATTTTTCGAGGGGAAAGAATGAAAATTTAATTCTAGGGGTTATTCAGAGCATCCGAACCCAGTTTTGGGGTCATTTTGACTTCGAACTACCACTAGTACCCAAAGTGAGGGAGGGGGCCGGGGGGGATGAAAAAATATTTCGAAAAAATTGAGTGTGGTATCAAAATCCATATTTTTTACTCGCGAAATCCGCTTCCGATTTTACTTTATCAAAACCCCCAAAATGGGCTCATTGGGGGGGGGGGGGGACAGGGAAACACTAAAATAAAAACTTTTTCGAGTGTGGTATCAAAATTCACGTTTTTTTTTACTCAGTGAGTTAGTTTCCGATATTTCTTCATCAGAACCCCCAAAATGGGCATTGGGCCCATTGGGGAGGTGTCAGGGAAAGGCCAAATCGAAAACTTTTCATAAGAATCGAGTGTGGTATCAAAATTCACCTTTTATTTCGACACCCCACTTCATATTTATGTAAAATTTTCAATTTGGGTCCTCCTCAACACTTCCCCAATATGCCTATTTTGGGGATTTTGATGAAAGTAAAATCGGAAACGGATTCTCTGAGTAAAAACGTGAATTTTGATACCACACTCGATTCTTATGAAAAATTTTCCTGACTTTCAGTTTCCGCCTTTTCAAATTTTCAGACACTTCCCAATGGCTATTGTTAAAGGAGGGAGTTTAATTTACAGATGATAATCCAAATTCTAGAAACATAAACATTCATGCGGTAGAAGAAAATAACGTGATATTTTTACAATTTTTCGATGTCCTCTATGAAAAAAATATTATTATTAATTTTGGTAGTTCCCCCTGACACCCCCTCGCCCAATAAAATGAGACCACAGAAAATGTCTATTGGAAGGTTATTCACGAAATAAGTTAAAATCGGAATTAGCCAGGAGTTACTCAGCGAAGTAAAAAATTCGGATTTTGTCCGGCATCAAATTTTCGAAAATTTTTTTATCCCCCCCCTCAAACCACTCCTCACATTTGATAAAGTAGTAATCCTCGCCATTAGTACAAAGACCATAAATAAAGTCATGAGGAGTCAAAATATAAATTCCATGAATAACATTCAAATTCTTTAACCCGCCGAAAGATGGTTTGAAACATTATAATGAAAAATTATTTCATGCAAAATTCGTCCACTTTGTAACCCCTTAGCTTTTTTCAAAATTAATTGAAAATTCGATTATCTATTTCAAATGTGTTGAAGGCATCGACATTTCCAAACCAGTAACAGTTCAAAAATTTCATAATTTGCAGAAAAATCCACGGACTTTTTTACTTAGAATTTTCCAGAGAATGGAGCCGGTTTGCACCACGGTTTTGTATCACCACTTTTGAAGGGGCTGAAGTGCATATGGGCTATTTTTATGCGCTTTTCTCCAACGCTGAAAAATTTCAAAATTTTCTGGTGGCTCTGAAACATCTCGAAACCGATTCCAATCGATTGGGGAAGTCGAAAATAGGGTATATACAAAATTTCAGATTTTTTCGTTCATCAGATCATATTTTCATATTTCCTTGGGCGGAGGTAGTTTTGAAATTTCAAAAATTCGCCAAAATTCAAGAAATGAACTTCCAACATCTCAAATTTTGGATATGGGGTTCTATTATGATGCCTTTTAATTTATTTTCGTTTAGGGCTCAATATGTTACTTCGAGTTCGGATACTTCATTTGTCAGATTCAAAATTCAATTTTTTCTGACCAAAACTGCAATTTTTTCAACTCAAATCTAATATTTTGAATTTGAAGGGAGGTAGAGACACCCTACCGTTCGGTACGACTCTGCACTAATTTTACGTCATGATTTATTTTCACTATACCCAAAAATATCTAAATCTGCTGCATTGACATTTTGACAACCACTCACCGGACACCCAATATATTTTTTCGTGCTGTCGGTACAGGCAGGAGGTAGTTATCGCATGAACATGCGAATATCCATTAAACACGTCTACGCCAATTTATCGAAGTTTTAATACAAGTAATGGAAAAACTTTCGGTACCTATGGTTTAATATCATCGTTGTTGTGGCATTCGGACAGCACCACACACACCTACACACAACCACTCTCACACCTTAATAAATATTTCGCAGACATCAAACGACGACATGCAGCAAACGTTCATTAATCATGTTCAAACGAATAGCTCGAAATGGGAACTAAAGCCTGGGTAATTTTCGTTTCGAATTTCTCGTACACGAATCGAACACGAGAAAACGAAACACTCGCAGCAGCGAATTCGAAAAGACGCAGACATCACGCAGGATGGGACAGGGGGCTTCAAGAGCAGACGATGATCGAGCAAATGGTCGTTTTTGGCGCACGTATTTCCATCCTACTTGGTCGTCGAGCCAGAGAAGAAAAAAACCTATTTAGACTTTTATTCGTCGGTATGGGAAAAAATGTTTTTAATTATTTATCGTTTACAGATAGGCAAAAATTTAATGGCTCGAAATTAATTCTTCGTATACACATAACTGGTGAAAACGCGTGCAAACGAACGCACCGAAAGCATCAGCCCCTCGAGTAGTATAAGAGACTCGACGATGAAGAATGAGAAGAGGGTGCCATCGGTGAAATATATTTGCTACGTGTTCTTTCTTTTGATATGGTTACTACGTAAACCGTACCCCGACGATGGGAACCGGCATCAGAACTTCATAAAACGCTTGCTATAAATTTTATATTTGATTATAGTACAACGAAACAACGTAAACTTGATCCGTTCCCGGCGCCTCGCTGAGCCTTAGTCTACGTAGCTTATCCGCCGTACACATAGCTCATTTGTATATGGCGAAAGGAAAAAAAAAAGGCAAATTAAATACATCCTCGATTCCACATACAAAGTTTCAAATACGTGTCTCATTCAAATTTCACGGCATCTTGCGCTGAAAAAGTCAAATTACCTCGAATCGTATACACGTCTCGGGTCTCGCCACAGCCCTAAGTGCTTTTTCATCCTTCATACAAATGATATTTATTTATTGTACACAAATTACCCGTCAAAATATGCTTTTAAAATTTACACCCGAATATAAAGTCTATACTATATGAAAAGACCTATACGTACGAGCCAGTCGGGTATACCCAATAGCTAACCAAAAGATAACGTGCTCGACAAAAAACCCACATATATACCTAATTTACATAAAACCATAAATCGTCGCCAAATGAGCTCTTTTTCACCTTACATAATACGCGCCAATATTCGAATGTGATTTTACATATCAGATTTTTGCCATCGTCATTGTCGAATTTATATACGAATTAATCGTTCGCCTCGATTCAAATTCGCGAATTTTAACCCGTATAATATTTCGGAAGCAGATTTCGATCGACGACGACGTCGACAACAACAACGAATCCTTAAATCGATGCCTCAGGCATATAATACATAGGTACGTAATACGTATACGAGTACATAGCGTAGGTAGTAGCTGTCTGTATAGAAAATCAACTTATCGCAAAGGCAGCTCAGCTACATACTTGCAGCATTAACATGTACAGATGTATACTGAATTATAAAGATGGGCGTTTTGTTCGCGTATATAGATAGGCAAAGTGCAGATAGGTACACCGGTGCCCATTATACATTCGCGATGCGTAGTTCCACGCAAAAACTTCATACTTTGGGAAATAAAATCGCGCGAAATTCGGCCCACTACAACGGTATTTACAAACGGCGCGAAAGCTGAAATGACGAGAGAACAGTGCTAACTTATCGTAGGTAAATTAAAGTTACACAATTAAGATAAAGTTATCAAAACTAGAGGCACGTTTTAACCGCGACGCGCTTTCTTTCCCATAAACAATATAACAACGAATCTACTAATGACGTATATTCGCAACCGCGTGTAAATAACACCCTCGCTAACGGTTTATTCGTCGGGTTGGGTTTTCGGATGCCCGAATCGTTGCATTTCGAAGGACTACGCGATATTGAAAAAGTTGCAGCTTTTTGTAAAAAGCGTTCGTCAAAGGGTTGCCTTTAATCGTGGGAACAGAAAGGCCTCGGAAAATGAAGAAATCATGCAATGATTTTTTGCCTGATTTTTTAAAATTGAAAGTGTCTAACAGGGGAGGTATCCCAACTTAAAGTAAAATTTTGAGCCAAAACGAAAGCACATCATAACAGAACCCTGTATCCAAAATTTTAGGTACTGAAGTTCATTTCTCGATTTTTAGCGGATTTTTGAAATTCCAAAATTAGCTACCTCCGCCTTGCAAAATATGAAAATTTGATTTAATCAACGAAAAAAGCTAAAATTTGGTGTATACCCTATTTTCGACCTCCCGAATTGATTGGAAGCGGTTTCGATACGTTTCGAAGCCACCAGAAAATTTTGAAATTTTCCAGCGTTGGAGAAAAGCGCATAAAAATAGCCCATACGCACTTCAGCACCTATGATCGCGGATTATCCATATTAGTGACCTATTTGATCGATTAAAACACAATTTTCCAAAATTTGTAACTTTGAGGTCAACGTCGCATTTTTGGACAACAAATTTTCCAGGAAAAAATTTAAAAATTGGCCTTGTGGTAAAAAATTGCAACTTGGTAGATACCATATTTTCGATCTCCCGAATCGAATGGAAGTGGTTTTGAGACGTTTCGGAGCCATCTGAAAATTTTGAAATTTTCCGGCGCTGGAGAAAACCCCATAAAACTGGCCCATACGCACTTCAGCACCTATAATCGCGAATTTTCCATATTGATGACCTATTTGATCGATTAAAACATAATTTTCCAAAATTCGTAACTTTGAGTTCAAATTCGCATTTTCGGGCAAGAAATTTTTTTATGTGCTCGAAAATTCCAAAATTTTCTGGTAGCTTCGAAACGTGTAGAAACCGCTTCCATTCGATTCAAGATGTCGAAAATAAAGTATCTACCAAGTTTCAACTTTTTACCTCGGTGTTTGCGCATTAGGTAATTTTTTAATTTTTCCAGGAATATTTCTTGTCAAAAAATCCGAATTTGAACTCAAAGTTACGAATTTTGGAAAATTGTGTTTTAATCGATCAAATAGGTCACCCAAAATGGATAATCCGTGATTATAGGTGCTGAAGTGCATACAGCCCATTTTTATGGGCTTTTTTTCAGCGCTGGAAAATTCCAAAATTTTCTGGAGGCTCCGAAACGTCTTAAAATAGGTATATTAGGGTGTCCCACCAAAATCGAAAGTTAAAATTTCGAGACGCATACCCTCTAAATTTTTTAGAAATAATCCAGAAACATTTTTAAGCTTTGTCCCAGCCCGATTGAAGCACGTTTACCCCTGCCGCCATGCTCTCGAAGTTTGCCCGAGCGCGTTTGATGTTGCTCCGCCACCGTACGCGGAGGAGAAGTTGTCTGTGTACGGGCTGCGTTACAAAAACGTTTCTTATGTCGTTATGTGGGTCCAGAGGGGGAGAGGTGTTGAAATTACTTAATAAGGGATGGTTTTTAGGTTATCTAGAGTATACCTAGTGTGTTTAGAATTTTTTTTGTGCGATTTTATGACTCTACAAAAAACTTATAAATATAGCAATTTTCCCCCATATTTTTCGATGTTTTTAACACAAAAATCAATTCACAATGATGATTTGGAAATATTTCTCCCTGGAATATCGTAAATAATGGGGAATGTCACTGAAATATTTCAAAAATTTTAGACCTTTGATGTTTGAGGACAGATTTAGAGTGAAAAGCGTCAATAATATTGGGGAAAAATCGTTATATTTTACAAGTTTTTTCCATAGTCGTAAAATCACACAAAAAAATTCGAAACACTAGGTATACTCTAGATAACCTACAACCATCCCTTATTAAGTAATTTCAACACCTCTCTCCCTCTGGACCCATATAACGACATAAGAACGTTTTAGTAACGTAGCCCGTGCACAGACAACTTCTCCTCCGCGTACGGTGGCGGAGCAACATCGAACGCGCCCGGGCAAACTTTGAGGGCATGGCGGCAGGGGTAAACGTGCTTCAATCGGGCCGGGACAAAACTTAAAAATGTTTTTGGATTATTTCTAAAAAATTTAGAGGGTATGCGTCTCGAAATTTCAACTTTCGATTTTGGTGGGACACCCTAAGGTATATACCTACCAAATTTCAACTTTTTTCGTTGATTAGATCTAATTTTCATATTTCGCGGAGCAAAGGTAATTTTGAAATTTCAAAAATTCGCCAAAAGTCGGAGAAATGAACTTCAGCACCTAAAATTTTGGATACGGGTCCTGTTATGATGTACTTTCCTTTTTTTTTTGTTTGAGCTCAAAATTTTACTTTGAGTTGGGATATTTCCCTTATAATAAACGGGAGGGGGTGGAGTTGAGAAGACAGCTTGCAAGCTTGCCCTTTAATCAGAGGCGTAACCAGGGGGTGGGGTGGGTGGTTAAGGGTTTCGACCCCACCTAGCGTCAGGAACTTACGTGAAAAATGCCTTCTTGGAGCATTAAAAATCACATTTTTTCAAAGATCACAATTTTCGTATTTGAATAATTTATGCAAAAAAGGCTCTCTTCTGAAATTGTTATCGTTTGTAAAATTGCAAAGAAATTAAAATAGAAGCTAAAAACTAATTTTGGAGGGTTTTAATCAACCATGGAGGGGTTTGCAATGAGGTTGGAGGGGTGGGTCAAAATACATGCAGATAAGGGGATCATTTTCGACAATATTCAGTAGAAAAAAAACTCTGTTTCCTTCTATATTTGAATTTGTCCTCTTAGGACTGTAAAGTTAGATTTTTAGGACGGTTGGATACTGAGACGTAGAGTGAAAGGCGATATTTATAGCGGAACTCATTTCTTAAGTCTACCCTATTGACAATTTTGCTAGCGTAATACTAGCATTACTAGCATAGCGCTAGCATAAGTAACCAAATACTCGCGTTACGCTAGCATAAGATTTACTAGCGAAACATTTGCTAGCAAAATGCTAGCTTTTCACTAGCAAAATTTTTCATCGAAAAGGTACAGTAGCCAAAGACTAGCATAACTCTAGCGTAAGTTAGACTAGCTTTATTTTTGCCAGCAGAATGCTAGCTTTTCACTAGTGAAGTTTTTAAACAAAAAGTTAGCCTAGTCAAATGCTAGTATTACACTAGCATAATTTGGAGCTAGTCTCTCACTCACTATCAATACGCTAACGTTTGATTCCTAGTAAAATTCTAACGTTTAGCTTTTTGCTAGCACAATTCTTTGACAAAAAGTTACCATAGGTAGCTAAATACTAGCATAAACTAGCATAAACTAAGCTACCATCGCATTCGCTAGCAAGACGCTAACGTTCGGCTACTAGCGAAATTCTAGCGTTTGATCACTAACAAAATGCTAGATTTTCGCTAGCCCCGCACTAGAGTACATTAGGCTAGCATTGCATTCGCTAGCAAGACGCTAACGTTCGACTACTAGCGAAATTCTAGCCTTTGACCTCCAACAAAATACTAGCGTTTCGCTAGTGCATTATAATTTTTTTTACAAAATTTACAGTTTCCTAGTACGTACTACCTAGCACTACACTAGCATAAATTAGACTAGCTTCGCATTCACTCTCTGGTGGCCTAGATCATTGCATGGAAACGCATGCCACTATAGGTGTACGTGTGTAACCGGCTTGGAAGAAATTTTTTTTCTCCTGCCATGCCATTGAAAAGAGCATTAAAAAAAAATTTGGACACTAAACGTCTTTATTCTGAGACAGTCACGTATGGTAGGGTGTACATATGTTTTCAAACGTTGAAGATTTTCCGACATTTCAAAGCGAGTAATTTACTAGAAAAATCGCTGGTAATATGCTAGGAGATGCAATGCTAACAAAATGCTAGCACACCTCGCTAGCGTTTAGTCACCTGTTTTTGGACATCGCTTCGCTAGAATTACGCTAGCATTTTCACATGAGCATTTTACTAGAAAAATTGCTAGCAATATGCTAGCAAATGAAGAGCTAGCACAGAGCTAGCAATATTGCTAGTAAAATGCTCGTGAAAAATGCTAGCGTAATTCTAGCGAAGCGATGTCCAAAAACAGGCGAATAAACGCTAGCGAGGTGTGCTAGCATTTTTTTCGTCAATAGGGTAAATGCAACTTTACTTATTGTATACTTTCTTTCAAAAACGCTTCAACCTAATGGACAACTACGTACATATCTACACGTATTACCTACCTGAATGTAAAAACTTTTTTCAATTTTTTACATTACATAATTAAAATTACCTATTCTATTTCAATAATGAAAAATTTTCAATTTTAATTCTTCATGTTTCCATTATTCACTTTTTCAGGTAATATTATACCGTAGTCTGCTCTTAAGACACTTATGCGTCTCTACACTCTTCACGTACGCAGTTATCCCTTACTTTAGTTTTTTCTCACACGGGAAAACGAAACATTTTGTCAAGTACTTTTCCTTATGCTTAGGTACCACATAAAAGCTCACATGAAAAAAAGTACCATAACCGTAACGTTTAAAACAACAGGTAGCCATACGCACGAATTGCTATTACTCGCTATTTCAAAATCATTATGTGATACTTTACTCGAGAACTTTTTATTTTAAGTCTTTTCTAGCTTTCTAACCATTTATTTGAAATACCGCAACTACAAAGTTACTTATATCGAAACTAACGAAGTTATTTATTCGTTGAAATGGGAAAGTAAGAAGAGGGATCATTTTTACAATTTTTTCTCTTGGCCAGGTGAAGAAATTATAAATTCTAATAGCCTTTTTTCTTTGTACATTATTGTATTTTCTCAACGTACTTTAATTGGAGTATTTTGGTTGGTGGGGGCAGAGATGCATACCTGTAACCGGTCAGAAAAGGCTACCGTTCGCTTCAAAATAAATTTCCAATTTCCAACGCAGATACCTACTTTTGGCAGACGGTACAAAGTGTAAAAAGAACCTGAAGTTTATTTGAAAAAAAAAAAAAAATACACACAATCATGGGGGTATTTTACAGAACCACTCGACCGTTGAAACGGTAGCATGAGAAAAATGAATACAAACTCGAATGACATGGTCTACGAGGATTTCAAGTTGTTGAAAAAAAAATGCAAACTATAGTCTCGGTGGATTTTACAACAAAGTATAGGTCATTAATTTTTATTTAATTTTTAGTTTTTTTTTTTCATAAGACCAGACTACCTGTTTAACCCAAATTTTCGCGTAATAGGGTACATTTAGATTTTTTAGAGAGGAAGAGGGTTGAAAAAAAGTAAATTTGTCCTTAAAATAAAAGTACCTACCAATACAGATTTCACATTTGACTCCGATACTCTCCATTGACTTTCGAAAATTGTTCGATGTGAGTGCAAATCAATTTCAAAAATATACTTTTTCACAAAAAAAATGCATTTTCTATCATTTTTTGGGACCCTACATCCATCATCAAGATTCCTCACTACCGAGGAGAGTTGAAATTAAAGAGAATATTCCTAAAAAAAAAGAAAGGAAAAAAAAGGAAAACAACATTTTGGATTGAGTTTCGAGGAAATTTGAATTCAAGACCGATTACACTTTCTAGTTTCTAATTGAAAAAGACCCTTTGAAAATAAACTACATCTATATCTACGTAACTTGTGATTCGCGAACGATGAAATTATGAACCACCGGAAACGAGTTTTTCCCCCACGTTTTTTGGTACCGATTTCAACGTGCGTAAAAGTTACTTTCGCTACACACGTATGCAACTCGGTGATGAAAAATCTCTTCTACAGAGTAGTTTAAGGAAAATGGTAGCAATATTGGTACCTATATCAACGCATTACCTACATCCACATGTGCGTATAGTACGAGGGTAAAAATGTGAATCGAGTCAATTTTACATTAAGCCATTCGCTATGCTTGATAAAAATACACAATGTAATACCATATTTAAATAGCTATTTCGACATCGGCATCGAGCTTTTTCAATCTTGCACTGCTTAAATAGCTTAGAAATAATCATTCGATATAACAGGTACCCGGTACCTACTACCTAGCTATACTTGCACCCTACTATATGCTATACCGAAGTTCATTTTGATTTCGTTTCATATGTAAGTAGTACATATAGAACTACGTACCTACGCTCAAAAGCATAGGTATTTCTTACATTTTGGCAAATATCCTGTTATTTACTTTATCAACGAATAAACGTACCACGAAGGCGGTCTTACAAATTATCTTACGATGAAGACGGAAAGTCGCATAAACCACGTAAAAGGCAGTTTAAGAGAAAAGCTCTCGGGAAGTAATTTACGTTGGCAAAGGTGAAATTATTACACCGAAGACCCTCAAGTGAACATGAAAGAGATGGAGCAACGTTAGAAACTTTTATCAGAAAGAGTAAACGTTGAATTTTCAGCTATTATTCCCCGAAGAAAAACCTATGAGGAATATTTTTAACCGTAAAACGTTCGTTTTCATCGTCAAAGAAAATTTTTTTTTCTCAATTTCATATCCAACTTTAATGGTAAGATGAACTCAGTTTTGAAATTTTTTCGAGTAGATATCCAACAAATTCGACCAACTTGAAATTTTGATTGCATCGACCAATTCGTCAATTGCGATCGATTTTCCATCAAAATTAAAAAGTTATGTTTATGTAGGTATTTTACAAACTTTTATTTTTCAATTTTTGTTTGACATCGGTTGAAATTTAGAAACGATATCAAATGTTACGTGCATCTATTCTTAATGCAAATACTTTTTTTTAAAAAAAAGATATGGCTTGTATCGTTTCAGTTAGGTACGTTCATTTTTGACGCAGGCTTCCCTATACAATGATAATAGGTACCATATTTTTAAATTATAATTATCATAATGAAGAATGCTTTGTTACAGGATGAATTTTTCAATTTAAATTTTCATCTCGATAGAAATACCCAGATAAATATTTCTCTTTATCAATTTCAAGCTCAACATTCAGTATGAAAAAAACGTTTAAAAAATTCAAAGCGTTACAGATACATACGTACATTTTTTTAATCGTACAATTTTTAATTATTTTTATATGATGGAAAAGAAGATAGACCTATTTTATTATTTGTTATATGTAGGTACGTGATAAACATAGCCTATCCTGACGTGAAAAAAACGAGAATCATTTTGCATGTATGTACTTGAAATTAATATTATCTTGACACATGAGTGGAATTTAGGAAAAAGGTACAGAAAATTTTACCTAAAAATTATCAGGTGTGTACGTATGTACATCTGAAATTAAACCATCAAAATTGTTTTGCTTCAGCGAAGTAAAACTAAATAGTTAATGCAGCGAAATATTTTGAAAAAAAAAATCAAAAACAGTCTCAAAAACGAAGGAACTTGAGGTGTCTAATTAAATCTTCTGACGCGAATTCGTGTATTTTCTCGATATTTTTCGTGGAATTTTCCAACTTTTCGGTACATAAATTTTACTTTTTTCTCAAAAAATCGTTCCATTCAATTGTTCAAATAAATTATAATGATTGGGGATGGAGAAGAGGCAAGGAAGAAGTACCTAATTCTAGGAAAATTTCGAGCTTTGTCATTTCTCAGAGAAAATTATAGGTACTCTATTTTGCTTTCAAACAGTGTTACCATTTTACACAAAAAATTTCGAACTAAGCTCCTACGCTAATTTTTCATACTTGAAAAAATTATTTAATTTTTAGGGTTTTTAAACGCAAAAATTTGATTTTTGAAAGAGCCTTTTTTCTCTTTTTTCATGACAAGTTAAACATGGAAAATGGACATTGAACACCCTGGAAGTCCTCGATAAAACTAAAAGTAAATTTTTTGAAAAGAACTCGATTGACCAAAATTTCAAAAACTCTCATTGATATTTCAATTTTTGACAAAAAATAAATTAAAATTTTTTAGCGAAAATGTGACATATTTGAAAAAATATTTTTCTAATAAAATTAATGAGAATTGGGCCTTTACCTAATGCTAATATCGAGCATTTCGAAACCAAATTTCACGATTTCAGGCTATTCTAAATCCGTAGACGCGATTTGGATTTTTCCAACATTTTCAAATTTCTCTGGAAATTGTTCAAAACAACTAGGGTACCTAGCTAAAAATTTATTTTACGTCGCTATTTGAGTAATTAAACAATAAAAATTAATCTGCCATTGTTACGATATCCTGGCGGACATTTTAAGTGTTTTAAAAATGTGATATAAATTATTCTACAGAAATTATTTACTTTGAAAATGAGAAATGGACATGAGGAAAACAATTGATCTTAGGTGGAAATATTTGATCCTACTCGTAATACCGAACTGTGAATTGACCATTTATGAGTCTCATGAGCACTTACAAAGAGTTACACAGAGAGCAATTTTAAACGCAAATTTTCATATTTTCCCACCATTTTACAATGTCTTGTCCTCGATTATCATATGTACAGGCATCATAACGAAATTTCGAAGAAAAAAAGTGACTTCTAGTGACTTTTTTGAGCAAAAAGTGACCAAAAAATGACCAAAAAGTAACCAAAAGTAACCCAAAATTCGATTTTTTAGGAGGAATTTTTTTACAGTTTTTTTTTGGGGGGGATTTTTTTGTAGTTTTCTGCAAACATTTCAAAGATAAATCAACTGAAACGGCGTGAATAATTTCATTCCAGGTATCATAGCAAAATTCTATCAAAACTAAGTAACTTTTAGTAACTTTTTTCGAACAAGAAGTAACCAAAAACTAATCAAAAAATGAGCAAAATGTAATCAAAAATTCAATTTTTTAGATGGGGGGGGGGGGGTGTAATAAATGTAAAAGGCTGTTATTTACATGTTTATTAATTATAAAAGAACAAACGATGCATCGAATAAAACGAACGTACGTATGTGTATACAGAATGATGCAATCTTATCAAACATAAGATCACGTAGCCGGCGAGTCCAGTGTTACCACTACACTACACTACTCCCCCCATAAGATAGGTAAAAAATAAAGATAAGTAAAATTGAGTAAAGTAAATATGATTATATTAGTAACTAAATTCATCGTGGAAACGATTGGGTGGTCGACGATTTCTCGGTGGCACCCTTATAGGAGACTGGGTCGGCAAAGGCGAAGTGTCTATAGGCGTAGAAGTCGATGAATCATTGATAGGAGTCGCAGGAATCGTACTAGTTTCGCGAGATTTGAGATGATCTGCGTGTACTCTTTTCCCGTTGGTTAAGGTATACGATAACGAAGACGTTTGAGTAGCAATATTAGCTGGTGTCCATATATTGTCGATAGGTCTCCGATGGTACACTGGATCACCTGGCTCAAACTGTCGATCGGTATGATTACGATCTCCAAAATATTTTGTTTGAAATTGTCGTTGCGTGATATTGCGTTGAGTAGACGGTTTGAGTAGATCAAAAATCGTGTTGAGACGTCGTCCGAGAAATAGTTCAGCTGGTGTCTTACCAGTTGTGGTATGCACCGTAACGCGATACATGAATAACATATCTTGGAGTCGTTTGAAGTAATTCTTATATCCAAGTTCATCACACATTTTCTCGAAACGCCATTTAAAGGTACGAATGGCCTGCTCAACCAACCCGTTCGAACGGCTATGATACGGTGTTGTCCTGGACTGCTTAATTCCGTTGGACTTGCAGAAATTACAAAACACGTCCGACTGGAATTGGGGACCATTATCAGATACTATTTGGTTGGGTAAACCATAACGTGTAAAAAGTTCGTTCAAAGCTTTGATCACCACAGGCGCCTCCGTTTTACGCATCATGAAAATCTCTAGCCATCTAGAATACGCATCAATCACAACGAACCACATTTCTCCGTGGTATGGACCAGTGAAGTCAATGTGGATGCGCTCCCATGGTTTCTCGGGTGTGTTCCATAAGTTGAGCGGTGTAGGAGGTTCTTTTGGGCCGAATTTGGCACAATGTGCGCATTTGCGTACAAAGTCTTCGATAGCATCATCTATTTTTGGCCACCAAACAGTAACTCGAGCTAAAGATTTAACAGCGTTGGTCCCAGGATGAGTATGATGTAGTTTCTCTAATACAAATTGTCGAAGCGATGTTGGAATAATTACTCTAGCGCCGAATAATAAAATACCATCTTCAAAAGAGAGTACATCTCTTTTCTCAAAATATGGTAATAAATCAGCTGTAACATCTGTTTTATCAGGCCAAGATGATGAAAGGAATCGTATAACTTTTTGTAGAGTAGGATCAGAAATCGTGCGATTACGTACTAGATGAGAGGTGAGAGATAAGTTATCGTAGGTTTCAGCGATTATTTGATTAACAGCTACACTGGCGTCGGTTTCAAACTCAGTAGGTGAAATCCCAGGTAACGGTAATCGAGACAAAGCATCGGCGATACAATTTTGTTTTCCAGGTACGTATTTGAGAGTGTAATCAAACGCAGATAGCTGGATTGCCCATCGAACTAAACGCGAAGCAGCAAGTTTTGGTATTTCACATTTTTCGCCGAATATACGTTCAAGTGGACGATGATCAGTTTGTAGAAAGAAATGTCGTCCGTAGAGATACTTGTAAAACTTATCAACACCGAAGATTATTGCAAGACCTTCACGATCAATTGCTGAGTAATTTGTCTCCGCTGGTGTAAGCGTACGAGAAGCTGCTGATACCAAACGTGTACTACCATCGGGATAGTTTTGAAGTAACACAGCACCAATACCATACTCACAAGCATCGCATGACAGAGTAGTTGGAACATTTGGATCGAAGTACGCAAGAACTTGATTCGATGTAATGAGCGTTTTAAGATGTTCAAATGTATCGTTCTCAGCTTTAGTCCAAATCCATTTTGTGCCTTTTTGCAATAAACGATGTAAAATATAACTTGTAGGCAACAAATTTGGTACAAAACTGTTGAATTGGTTGATGCTGCCCAAGAACGAACGAAGTTGGCTAACATTGGTAGGAGCTGGCATAAGCTTAATCGCATTTACTTTCGTTGGTAAAGGTCGAATGCCACGAGCGTCGATAACGTGTCCAAGAAATATGATTTCACTCTTCAAAAGCGATACTTTATCGGGTTGTACAGCAAGCCCGGCTTCTTGTAATCGGCCTAAAACCAAGCGTAGACGACGTAAATGGTCAGCTCTGTTTTTGCCACCAAGACCGATGTCATCTTGTACGACAATTACTCCTTCGATGTCTGATAGAAGACCATCCATATACTTCTGGCAAACCATCGGCGCAATTGTAATACCAAAAGGCATTCGTGGAAACCAGTAATAACCCCATTCAGTAACAATAACAAGGTATATCAAACATGAGCGATGCATTAGGAACTGAAAGTAGGCGTCCTTCAGGTCTATAATGCTGAACTCGGTGAAACCATTAAACTCAGCAAACGCTTCTTGCCAAGTTGGTAATATGTGAAGCTGCTTTTTAATGAAAGGATTGATCGTAACCTTAAAATCAGCACAAAGTCTTACATTGCCGTTCTTCTTGATCGAAATAACGATTGGAGAAGCCCATTGAATTGGTACGTTTTTGATGTCGACGGGTTCAAGAGAACCTAGTTTAACAAGACGATTTATCTCTGCTTGTACCGGACGTTTCAATGCAATTGGTACAGTACGAGGTTTGAATATTTTTGGCTTTGCATCAGGCGTAAGTTCAAATTTTACCTCAAAATTTTTAACGGTACCAATTTCTCTGGTGAATAACGGTTTAAATTCCTCAAATATCGTTTTAAGATCGGGATCAGCTGCTACATTATTGACCGTAATTGTAGGTTTTGATACATAAGTAAGAAATTCACGAGTTCTCGGTGATAATGGACCGACGTTAAGCGGACCCATCCAATTTTTGCCAAATAACGATGCTCCTTGGTTCGATGAAACAATTAAAGGTAAGGTAGACGAAGTATCACCGACGTTGACGGAAACCATACATTCACCTAATACCTTAATATCAGAATTACCGTAACCACGAATGTTAGTCGCTGGGTGTAATTCAGGAGAACCAAGTTTTGTCCAAATGTCAGAGGAAATTAACGATACATCGGCGGCAGTATCGTACTCCATGCGTATAGGTACTTGATTAACGATAGGCGTAATAATATAACAACCTGGAGACGAATCAGAAACAACGTTGTAACAATGACGATAGTCGTAGTCTGGTGTATTAGATGAATCGTAGATGCAATTTACGTTAGGTTTTTTTTGAATAATAGCGCGTCCTGAAGATACACAAGCGCGGTCGTAATGTCCCACTTTAGTACAGGCACGACATGTTGCGTTAATGGCTTTGCACGTAGAAACATCATCGTGGCGCTTGTTACCACATCGTAAACAATGCTCAGACGGATTTAATTGGAGTGTGTTATTACTCTTACCGATAGCTGAAGCATTACGAGGTGTAGAACTGGCCTTATTGTTGAAAGCACGATTATTTTTAGCGTTATTATTAGCGTTACGGTTTCCGTTACTCGGAATATTGGTGTTCGACTGGTTGCGGTTAGCGCTGTTGTTAAAACGATGCGGTTTCTTCGATTTTGATTGCTGGGTAGCATGTACTTGGTGAACGGATGATGTAGCACCAGTAACAGTCGAAGTATCAAGAGCAGATAAGGCAACGCGCTGTTTCTGCGCCCCTTCAATGGTTAAAGCTGAATTTACGATGTCGTCCAGTTTATCTTCGGGTAGAGGATGTAGTTCAGACAACCTCTCCAACATGTCTGGGTTTTTCAATCCCATTAAAAATTGGTCACGTAGACGTTCGTCCAAAGTAGAACCAAATATACAAGGTGGAGCCAACGAACGTAATTTGGCCACAAATTCAGTGACTGACATCGTAGGATCGCGAGTACACTGGCCAAATTGACACCTTGCAATAATATAACTACATGTTTTTGTAGTGTGTGTAGAAAGAAATGAGGTTAGCTCACCGTAGGTCACGTTTTTGAGTTGTTTGGGTTCAAAATGTTCCGCAGCTGTCCTGTACAAATCTCCTCCGACAGCTCGAAGCAAAAGATCGCGGCGGTGGTTTTCATATTCGGGTGAATCCAATTGCAGCAGGGAAACCTCGAGCTCGAATCGCTGGTAATAAAACTTCCAGGTATCCTTATCTGAGTTGAAGGACTCGAACCTGAAGCCTGCTATACGATCCAATATCGCCTTAGGAATTTGGCGAGGTGTGTTGTCTGTAGCCATGATAAAGATAAGCACACGTACCACTCACGAACATAATCGCGAACTGTTGATATCACACCCGAAATATCGCAATGAACATTTACCTCGTCGCCAAATGTAATAAATGTAAAAGGCTGTTATTTACATGTTTATTAATTATAAAAGAACAAACGATGCATCGAATAAAACGAACGTACGTATGTGTATACAGAATGATGCAATCTTATCAAACATAAGATCACGTAGCCGGCGAGTCCAGTGTTACCACTACACTACAGGGGGGACAATTTTTTTTAAAGTGTTCTGCAATCATTTTAAAGATAAACTGAAACAGCGTGAATAATTTTATTAAATTCCTTCGTCAAAACTATAAACAAATAATAATTTCATTACGGTTGTAACACACAGTGTTGCCGAATTCTAATGTTAAAAAGGTTTCCAAAAATGTTCCGGAATTCGTAAAAAGTTCTGGTTTTTCATTTCACCAGCACTGTAGCTAAAAAAAAGGGGACTGAGAATTCAAGAAAAAATGTGGGGAGGGGGTCAAAATTCAAAGAAAAAATTAGGTAATCTAAAAATTGGATTTTTTTTTAGTACATAATTAATTTAATTAACCTTATACAGATTTGAGCAAAGAAAAATTGAAAAATGACGAGATTCTTGGAACAAACAATTAATATATGACCTATATAGGTATTAGGTATCTACTCTCTAAATCTAAATCAGTCAATTTTCGTAAAACTGTGCCTTTTTGAATCAGTGAAATGAATTTATTTGAAAATCTGTGATATTTCAATTGTTTGATTGATTTATTTTAGTCAAAATTACTGATTTATTCTGTCAAATGGGGAATTGACTCAAAAATCAATTACTTTACTGATTTAAAAAAAAACTGAATTTTTTCAAATTTAGAAATATAATTATTGAAATACTGCCCGAGCGAAGCAAAGGCAAATTTTTTTTGAAAAATATTATCAACTTTTAATTTTTTTCTTCAAGAATTTTGAAAAATATCAATTTTTACGTGAAAATGTAGATTTTTGCTTGAAAATGCGAAAAAAGTAAATTTGGGAGGAAAAAAGTGACTTTTAGTGACCAAAGTTGAAAAAAGTGACAAACACCCTAAAAAAGTGACCTGCTATGATGCCTGTATGTACCAGGAACAAGCCATTTTTGAATTTACTAACACGATTTCTTGAAGAAAATTCGACCTTGCTCCGCTTAGGCATTATTATATAGGTACTAACGTTTTGCGGTTTAAAAAATTCTGGCAAAAGTCGTTCCATTTTTACTTTTTTTTTCAGATTTCTAACGTCTTAAAAAAAATCCTCACATTGCTCGAGTTCAATACATTTCCTGTTTTTGACAAAACATTGATTATAAAGCCAATGAGCCTCATTGAGAACATCTCAAAAAATCCCTGTAAAATTCTAGGTCGAAAAATTAAATATTTTTTACTCTCTTTGTGTGTTTAAGATCACTAAAATAAAAATTTTTAGATTTAAATGATTACAGCGGTTTTTGGACAATGTTCTCAATTAGAACATTGCCTTTATTTTATTTTATTTGGAAATCTCATAAAAAAAAACCTTTGGGACATCCATGATGATTTCAATTGGTTTCCGAAATTAATCAGTTTCAGAATTGTTTCTAAAGCTGGCTCTAGACTATTCGCGAATCACCTGCGAAAATGCGAATAGTCTGGAGTCAGCTTAAGAATCAAACCATTATTCAAATTTTTAAATATAAGGAAAGAGGGAAAGTATAGATATCAAGTCAAGTAAAATAGTAAAAAGATTGAGATCTTACAATGCAACTGATCAGATACCAAAAAATGATACATTTCAGATAATTTGGCACAAGAGCCAACTCAGCATTTAGATATCACACGAAAAAATAATTTCCCACTTTTACGTGCGGTAAGAAAGTTTGGAATTTCGTACGTAGATAAACATAAACCAAAGGGGTTTTATTTTTTTTTTTCAGCTAAAATTGCACATGTTATGGTTTATACCAGAAGACATTTATCTCGAACCAGAGATTTGTTTAAAATTCGAAACGCAGGAAAACAGAATCAACTTAAACAAAAGGAAAATCTGGAGATTGCAAGATAATCGGATTATAAAGCCAAACCAGCGAAGGCCTTTTGCAGTTAACTCACAACGTTGTTTACATAAAAGCCCCATACATCATTCCGGTAAAGGGGTCATTTCGGTATCCAAATTTCATTTTGCTTAATTAACGTGCTACTTAAAGGTCGCTTCCGATTTTACTTTGTTTATTTGTTTTAAAATAAGGAGCACGTAGTGTTAATGAAAACAAACCTAAGTAATTAAAAAACATCTCGTATGCATGTATTTACTTACAAGTTATACGAGAGATGCATCTATTGAAAATCTGAAATTAGGTAGTTATTTAGTAATTCCGGGCAATATTTTGCAAATACGAAACATCACAGACTTAGACACTCGTAATTTATGCTCTTCTCTTAATAGATTTTTTATTTACTTAATTGTGCGGGATAATTATTTTTATTACCGAGGTGATTTCCTCTACCAATTAAATTTTCGTTTCGAATTGGGTGTTTAATCGGCGAAAAAAATACATTGGTGTTTTTTAATGGACTAAATTCCATTCCATTTTATTTTAATTCAAATTTCAATATTTTTTGAGATTTATGATACGGATACGAATATGTACTTCGATTAAACAAAAAAAATGACCAAAAAAATTTCTCAACTTCGTGAAATCTGTCCAATTATAACGAGCCATGATCTCTTTTTTACCCCTCAACAATGTAATTATAAACGTCGCTATTTTTTCCACCTAAGCTCAACGATAATAGTTGAAATTTGTTTTTGCTCGCCAACAAAAAAAATTAAACCAGTATGTTAAAGGTGTATTTTACCAGGTGTAATATCACGACGGGGAAATTCCCCTAATTTAACCGCGAAAGCCGCATAAAAGCAAGGTAAACAAGGACCAAACATGTCCAAGTATAAAGTGAATACCTACCGCGAAAATTGTATAAATTTCGTTTACACGCTAATGTTGCTTCAGCGCGGGTAAAAGTGTTTTTTCGAAACGTATTCGTACAATCTGTTAATGCGAAAGATATTTATCAATGTCACGTACAAGTTTTACGGAAAATATGCGGAGTAGCGAAAAATAAATAAAAAGATAACTCCCAACATTTAGTAAGTGTAGCGAGCAACCGCAAAATGCAGAGCAAAAAAAGAACCAGCCAACGCAAAAACAAAATTGCAATTCAAAACAAAAAGTCTATAAGCCAATATGTCGAAAAATTGTTATACCTAATTGGGGTTTGGGGAAAACTACTGCTTAAAGATATAAGTCGTAAGGATAAATTGTTGCGGAGTCATGAGACTACGAATAAAAGTTCAACCTAGAGGTTTTTTCACTTATTTCAATCGTACTTTTTTGATCTCTTGAAACCTAATGTTAAATGTTATAACATTTAACATATAATTTTCTACTCCTTTGGTATACCAAAGGGGTAGAAAATTATGAAAAATTATGAAATAATGTATGGCTATATTAAACTTTTGATTTTTTTTTTAACGAGCGGATAATTTTTTGCGAGAAAGGAGAGGCTCGTGTATAGTTTCGGAAAAAACCTAATGAAGTGAAAAATTTTTGGTAAAGTGGTATTAGAACTTTTAGTGAAATACATATCAATTTTTGAGGTACTTATAGTAGGTATCTAAAAAAATGTGGAGAGGAGTTTAAGTAATTTTTCTTCTTTTTCAAAATATTCAAATTTTCTTAGAGGGAGGAGAAAGAGGAGTTATGCAATTGTTTGAGAATCAGATTTTCTGTTTCATACGTTGTAAATAAGCAAAGTCATTATTCAGGGTGTCCACTATATTTCAGAAATGATTTTCCCTGACTTTTCCAGGTTTTCCAGACTAATTTTTCGAATTCTTCTAGACTTTTAAATATGATATTCGTAGACCGACGGGGAGGGGGGGGGGTAATTTTTCTTCGAATTTTGCATAAGAATGATACAAATTGCATGGGGTCGTAACGATTTTCTTTTCAAAATCACTAGACACTTTTTACGAGATTTTTAGATCCTCTTCTTCGGGCCAAAAAAAAAAGATTCAAATTCAATTCTGAAAATTTTTGAACCAATCCAACTCCCCCACACCACAAAAATTTGACAATTCGAATTTATTACCCGCAGAAAAAATTTCAAATAAAAAGGAAAAACAAAGTAGTCCAACGCACAATTAATTTTTGAAAAATGAAATAAATAATGCCAGGGTGTCTACCAAATCAAGCGAATGAAAATTCGGATTTTCCGGACTGAAAATTCAAAAATTTCTTCACCCCCTCCCTCTCAAAAGTGAAACACATGCGTCAAATTTATAAATTCACATAATCCCCTGCAATTTTTTAAAAAAGTCAATGAGAAGGTGAAATACAAATCATTTTATGAAAACAGAAATTGTGTTGAGCCCGAGCGAAACGAGGGCGAAAATTTTTGTAAAAAAAGATCTTTAAAAGATAAAAATTCACCACTTTTCCCTCATTCATGTTTTCCAAAACATAGTTAATAATTTCGAATTCTTTTTAATTCCCTTCCCTTTTTTTTTTCAACATCGTGGTCAAGGGCATCATGGCATTTCTTTCTCATCACAGCTCGTTAAAAAGTAAGTTTCCAAAAACTTAAAGTTTTACATAAATTCTGTAGAAAGACTGTAAATTACCCTGAGGGTAGCGAGGTAAATTTTTTTTTGAATAATTCATAATTTAATGGCCGAAGAATTTTATTGTACATTACGATCAACAAAAAATGATGAATAAAAAAATCAGATAAAAGATGCAATAATTTAGCCCGACCCGCCCGAGCGGAGCGAGGGCAACATTTTTTGAAAAATTTATAATAAAATAAACAAAAAAACACTTTTCTAAATGATTAATCTTGGGATTTTCGAAAAATTCCAAAATTCCCTGACTTTTCCCGGTTTTCCAGAGAATGGACACCCTGTTATTTAATCCAATTTCCGAGAAAATCGAGAGCGAAAATTTTTGCAGAAAAAGACGTTCAACAGCTGAAACTCTTATCATTTTTTCAACGCGGGTTAAAATTTTTTCGCGATTTTGCAGTAAAAAATACAAAATTTTTTCACTTTTTCAGAATTAGAAATTCTTTGATTTTTCCATATTTTCCGGAAAGTGAAAATCATGTTTTATCACTTGTAAATATTTTATAAACTTTTATTGGGGAATCAGATTTTGAAATATATTTTTTTTAACTTTTGGGTAATACTCGTTCATATTTCATTGAATTTTTTGATTACTTTGACTTCATTTTTATAAATAGGTACCTATAATTTAATGATTTCAAGCCATAATATTCCAGTACGAGCTCAAGTTTACGATACTTTCAAATTATTTTCCATGGATCTCTCACTTACTTGAAATAATGAAGTATTTTGATTTTTTCGATATTTTTCTGAGATCAGAATCATTTTGGATAATTTTTAAGAGAATTTTGAGAGAGTTCGAAGTATCGAAATAGGAAAATTTTTCGATTAATTCTAATTCACTGATACTAAATCACACTTGAATTTTTGATGTATTGCCATATTTTCCCCCACATTTTTCCAATTTCCATTACAAAAATGCAATTTCCAAACATGAAATTCGTGATTAGTAATTCGAAATCAGCCGAAAGCTACAACTTAAACAGATTTAACTGGATTTTCTTATTCACGTAAACATCAAATTAATTTGAGCAATTTTTGGGAGAATGAAAAAAATTGTGATAAGGGCGATTTCCGATTAATTTGATGTCGCTGATACTGAATTAATATTAGTTTTTGGCGTTGGAAAGCTTCACCACGAAAATTAAAATTTTAAAATTAATAGGCGTCGATGAACATCAAATTCATGATCAATGACCTCAAATCAGCCGAATATAACCCATTTTTCTGTTTTTTCAAACGTTCGTTTACAATATTGAAAAAATACGAATTTCCCGCCATTTTGGGGAATTTTGGACACCTTCAAAAAAAAATCCGAAATAAAGTTTTTTCGATTAATTTACGTAACGTCAGTTAAGTATTATCTGAAATTAGTTTATTTTGTCAATTTTTACTATAAGTCCATCGCTTCAAATGAACAGAAAATTCATTACGGTATCAAAGACTTGAAATCAATTGGATACAAGCCACTTTTTTTTTCAAAATTCGTTCAAAAAATCACATTACATTTTCTTGCTATCTTTGAGGATTTTTAAATGACTCTCAAAAATCGAAAAAACAAATCATTTTTTAACCAATTTAAGGCTGTTGATGACGAATCTGACATTTATCTTTAGCGTTCAAGCTTTATTAAAATACCTCCAATCAAAATGAAGAAAACATTTTTGTTTGACGACCCAGAATCAGGGAATAATGATCAGGGTAGGAAAGAATGGGAAAGGGTAGATCCTCTCCAATAATAACAAATTGATTTATTTAGTCAAAAAAATTCGGCACGAGATGAAAAATTTGCAAAAGCAATGACTCTGTTATTAATAAAATTTGAAAAAATTCTCATTTTGAAGCTGAATAAATCTCATCTTTGTTGGGACATTCATTCTCATCAAACTTATTTTGATTTTTAGGCAAATTTGATCACTTTTTGATAGACTTTTATTACGTAAAAAATGAAAAAACAAGAACCTGAAATTAATTTTTAGCATTGATGTCTCTTCTCAACTATACATTTACATCATGAAAATATGTAGCTCAGAAACCAACACAAAATTCATGACCGACGACTCGAAATTGTTCAAAATCCGCCGTCTCGTCATATTTACCATAAAATCCCGAATAACAATCAAGTATTGTTTTCAATTTTTCACAATTCATTCACCTAAACACAAAACGTTCAACTCGAATTCTTAGGAAAAATCTTATTCTACGCCGCAACAAAGGTCAAAGTCCCTTTTATAAACAACTTTGATACCTTTAGTTTTGCATTTTTCTCATCCCCGCTCCAGCTCCGGCTCTATATTCATCCTTTCTATAAACTATGCGTACAACTATGAAAATTCCGAGAGAAAAAAACCGTACGCTCCTAGGATTAATTTTTTATCCATCTGAGTCCCCGCTCCCTCGCTGATCCCGCATCCTTACAGATTAATTTCAAAATAACAAAGAATCTGTATCGTGCTGCCAAGTCGCTACTTTACCATTCTTTTCTTCTACGATTCTACCACGTATACTCTTTTTAAACGAGGATAAAAATTCGTATATTCATACAACAGCGCGCGAACAGGAACAGATATTCTTGAATTTGGTTTTCCACCAAACTTCCACGCAAGTTTATACCATACGGCGGTGGTAAGTAAATATCTTGTTTTCTTATTCGACACAATAAAAGTTTTAAGAATGCGAAATAACAAAACGATACGAGCAGATTACCTACGTGGCAAATGCCGCAAAGTGAGAAAGACGAAATATGCAACGAATAAATTTAGATAATGTCTACCTTATTTGTACATTCGAAATGCATTAGTTTACTTATATTACTTTCGCCGTATATTGTATAGTAAGTACTTCGGTTGTAGGTACGCTATATTCGCGAACAAAAAACACATTACGTTGTACGTTGTTTACTTTTTCATTACTTTCGTTTCATTTTTCCATGTTAGGTCAGCATTATTTATAAGCTGTACGCTTATTACAATTTGTTCAGAGTACTCGAGATACCTATACAAAATAAGTATTTAAACTAAAAAAGAAATTAGTTTTGAAACAGTCAAGAAAATACAATTTTACAAATGCATCGCGACTAATCGTTCTCCGAGAGCGAAAAAAATACATACAAAGAAACTACAAACCCGCAGAGCGTTAGCTATTATGAAAACTACATTTAAATAAAAATTATTTTACTGAAAAAAATGGCGATGGCGCCCCAATGCGAGAATTTTATGTACACGATGTCGTTGTGTACGATTCCTTTGCCTGTATCTAACTTACATTTAGTCGAAGTATCTTTTTTCCCTCTTCTTTTTTTCTGCTACGATTTCGATGAAAAATATACACAGAAATAGAAAAATTATGAAATGAATCTTTTACTGGACAATTTTTTGTTTGGCAGTTTACCAAATTCCGCGTCTATAATTCAATACAAGGGGTGTATTGGACGGTTATACATCTATATATACACGCTTGTATAGCCTAAACATGTAACACCCTAAATATCATCGTATCTTATACAAGCACATTGTATTAAATTTCTTAATCGTGTTGATGTTGGGTGAAATTGATTAGGAAATGGACATTAGAGTGGATCGAAAAATAGCCATCTGAAGTTTGACAAAAATTGGTGAGGTCGTTTATAGTTCAGGCAAATAAGAGAAAAAATGTACCAAACCCCCAAAAATGAAATCCTGATTTTTTTCGCGTTTTACGTTCATAATGGTCCACTACACAATATACTAAAATGGACACCCCACAACCCTCCGCTACCCCCAGGGGAGGAATAAATGTCTGCTGAAAACCGGTTTTTCGTGAATATCTCCTCAAATAAGCCTCAAAATTGAAAAATAGTTATGAACAATTTTGTTTTACGTGTAATTTCCCATCAGACAGGTTCGTTTTTTTTCGAAAACACCCACTTCTTTGCCCAAAAATTAAGGGTGAAAAACGCCTATTTTTCCAATATTTACAGTATTTTTGGAAATGATGGAAATACGAAGTTGAAAGTATACCCAAAGTTATACCAGTGAAGAGTAATTTTTTTATACATGCTGGTAGGGTATTCCAAAAAAAGTCACCGCGAGAATTTCAAACCCCACCGTTAATTATAAGATAGGTTATTGAAAACTGCAATAACCTCCCTTATAATTAACGGTAGGGATTGAAATTCTTGCGGTGACTTCTTCACTGGTATAATTTTGGGTACTTTCAACTTCGTATTTCCATCATTTCCAAAAATACTGTAAATATTGGAAAAATAGACGTTTTTCACCCTCAATTTTTAGATCCATTTCAGGAGCTCTGCTCATAGAAGAAAAGGGAATGAAACTCATATGGGAGGATTGTGCTACGTTTGTGATGTTTTGTGCTGCTACTCCCGACGTTTGTGCTGCTCCTATTACCCCTCCACCCCCTTTCTTAAAAAAACCTTTAGGCAGGGCTACCGTTTCAATAGCCCTGCCCAAAGTTTTTTTTAAAAAAAGGGGGTTGGGGAGCAGCACAAACGTCGAAAATAGCAGTACAAAACAGCACAAACGTAGCCATGGTGTCCACTATATTTCAGAAATGATTTTCCCTGACTTTTCCAGGTTTTCAGACCAATTTTTCGAATTTTTCCAGACCTTTTAAATATGATATTCGCTAACGGGGGGGGGGGGGGGTAATTGTTCACATGATGTACTTACATTCCGAAATTTCTCATAAGAATGATATAAAATGCATGCGATCAAACGATTTTTTTTCGAATTCACTAGATACTTTTTACGAGATTTTTAGATGCTCCTCTTCGAGCCAAAAAAAATATTCAAATTCAATTCTGAAAATTTTTGAGCCCATCTAACTCCCCCTCGCCACATAAATTTGAAAATTTGAATTGATTACCTACAGAAAAAATGTCAAATTAAAAAGGAAACACCAAGTATTCCAACGCAAAATTTAGTTTGAAAAATGAAAAAATTATGCCAGGATGTCTACCAAATCAAGCGAATGAAAATTCGGATTTTTCCGGGCTAAAAATTCAAAAATTTCTTCACATTTTATCCCCCCCCCCCACCTCATGAAAAACACATGCCTCAAATTTATAAATTCACGCAATCCCCTGCTATTTTTTAGTACCTAAGTACCAATAAATAAAAAAGTCAATGAGGAGATAGAATATAAATGTGTTAAGCCCGAGCGAAGCGAGGGCGAAAATTTTTGTGAAAAAATATCTTCAAAAGATGAAAATTCACCACTTTTCCCTCACTCATATTTTTCAAAAAATGGTCAATACTTTTGAATTCTGTAAGTTCTATTCCCGCTCCTTTTGTTTAAACACCGTGGTGAAGGGCATCATGGCATTACTTTCTCATTACAGCTCAGTAAAAAGTAAGTTTCCAAAAAACTTGGAGATTTTAAATAAATTTTGCAGAAAGAAAGAGTTTAAAGTACCCCGAGCTTGGCGAGGGGAATTTTTTTTTGAATAAATACATGCAATGTCAGTATCAATTTTATTGTATGTACATTACGGTCAACAAAAAATTACGAATAAAAAATCAGATAAAAGACGTAATAATCCGGCCCGAGCGGAGCGAGGGCGAAATTTTTTGAAAAATTTATAATAAAATAAGCAAAGAAACACTTTTTTGAATGATTCATCTTTTTTTTTGAATTTTCGAAAAATTCCAGAGAAAATTCCAAAATTTCCTGACTTTTCCAGACCACCAAAATTCCCTGACTTTTCCCGGTTTTCCAGAGAATGGACACCATGGTAGCACAATCCTCCCATATAAGTTTCATTCCCCTCCCTTCTATGGGCAGGGTCCCTGAAATGGACCTTTAATTTATGGGCAAAGAAGTGGGTGTTTTCGAAAAAAAAGAATCTGTCTAATAGGAAATTACACGTAGAACATGATTGTTCATAATCATTTTTTCATTTTGAGGCTTATTTGAGGAGATATTCACAAAAGTTTCGATTTTTTCAAAAAATGCTGTAAATTTTTGAAAAATAGGTGTTTTTCCCCTTAATTTTTGGTCAAGGAAGTCAATGTTTTTGAAAAAAAAACAACCACTTATGATAGAAAATTACACGTAGAACAAGATTATACTCATAACTATTTTTCAATTTTGAGACTTATTTGAGGAGATATTCACGAAAAACTGGTTTTCAGCAGACATTTATCCCTCCTCTGTGGGTATGGGGAGGGTTGTGGGGATGTCCATTTTAGTATGTTGTGTAGTGGACCATTACGAACGTAAAACGCGTAAAAAAATCAGGATTTAATTTTTGGGGGTCAACTCCTAAAATGAGTGGACTATTATACTGAATGCGGAACTTCCCAAAAAATGTTGAGGCTCTCAGTACAAAGGGGAACTGAGCTAGGGAAACTCAAATTGAGATTATTTTCGAAAAGAACGCGACTTTTGCCAATTTTGGATAATAAACCTGCTGGGAACTTCGATCACCTTCTTAAAAGCTGTGATATCTCGAAATAGAATACCACTTTTTCCTTCTACAAGGGAATGGAAAAGTTGCAAATCGTGAATTTGAGCATTTTAATTTTTAGCGAATTCAAATTGCGCACTTCAACTCCTAAAAATCGAGCAATAAAATTTTTTTGTCTCCTACATAGAATAATTTTTAAGAAAATTTTCAAAAATTTTAAACAAAAATAAATACAAAATGCATCATAAAAGAGACCCTCATCCAGAATTTCAGGTGCTGAAGTTCATTTCTCTAAATGACTGGAAATTTTTTTAGGTCGATTTTGAGATGCTTGAGTGACCAATTTGCATTTACTAAAAATAAAAAAAATGTTAAAATTTGCTATTAGCAACTATTCAACTCCTTTGTAGACTGTATATGGCAAAAAAGTATCCAATTTCGAGGCCAATGGTTCAGAGGGGTGGGGGGGGGGGGGTGTAAAACCTCAAACTACATATTTCTAAAAGGTGGCTGAGGTTCTTAGCGAGTTACACTATTTAAAAGTGGTAAAAAACCCACGTTTCATCGAAAACGATCCCATTTGAGATTTCCTAGCTTCGTCTCCTTTAGAATGGGAGGCTCGAAATTTGTTGAGAGGTGTCTTACTGAAAGCAAACTGCCTCATTAATTTTTTCCCCAAAATCCAGGATATTTTTTTTGATTTGCCTCAATGAGAAATTGACATAGGTCTCGAAGTATTCAATTTTTTCAAAGCACGAAGAAGGTTTATCTAACTAATGCTTGTTTGGAAGTTCATTCGAAGAGTAACATTTTATTTTAATCCTTTATACCTAAATTTACATTTAAAGCTGGAAGTCTCAGTAGCGTTAGGCGAACGAAACGAAATCATGTATGGTTTTCGAAAAGGGCCCAGCATTTTCGACCCCTCGGCTATATCTACATCCTGCCATCTATGGACCGAGTTCTCGCTACCGCTGGCAAAGTTCACGAAAGAGCGAATAATTTACCATCTACATAATTTATCTTTTTGTTGGAGAGGTCGTTTTCGAGCAAAGAATATCAAGCGAGCTTCAACCGTTTCGTTCGTTTCGTGTCTACTACGTACCTACTTATTTTGACGAATTATCCATTCTTACGAAAATTAAATATCTTCTTTTTTTATCGCACGAACGCCTTTACTTCTTTTTTCTACTCAGCGAGCAAGAGGAAGAGAGATTACCAAGATTATCAATAATACAGCTTTCGTTTCGATCGAGTCTCTTCGCAGCATTTCCTACACTGTCTAACCCGCTTTTCAACTTGTACATTCATCGTTATCGATGAACCGCTGTTTTCCAAAAGTGTCACGTCGGTCGTGTCATAAAGTTCGAAAAGCACCGTTGTAAAATACTTTTAACATCGTTACCTCTACGTCGTTGGCAATCGCAAATTTCATAGCCTATAAAGACATAAAGTAACGGAAATTATCTTTACGTTGAATAAGTCGTTTTGTCGATCTTCGACATTGATTTATATAACATATCTGCACTAGGTGCACGGTACGACTTTGTCGTCGGCGTATTACTGCTTGTTATCTTTCGCAATTTTTTTCTCTATCGCCATGGTCAGGAATAAAAATAGGTATTCTACCGAAATTACGTTCAGAAATCAAATTTCATTTCGGCTGATGAAATACGGAAACCAAAACTATTAGGTACAAGGAGGCATACAGATGAATCCACGTCATTAAAATTAGCACCAACGAGAAAGTCGCCGGCAAAGTTTTAATTTTAATTATTTAATTGTCTTCTTCTGCCTGTCTTTACGTCTTGCGCGTTAATTGCATTCATTTTAATCAAAGACGACTAAAAATTATTTTCCAGCACACTTCGTTAACTCACATGAAACGTTACTTTTACCCTTTGTGTCTTCTACTTTACGCGAGCACTTCTGCTAAAAACACCTTTGCGGACGCGACGCGCCGTCTATTTCGCTACGTTAACAAGTCGTAAACACCTGAAAGGTTGTAGTGTGCGGATCGTGATTACTAGTAGACTCTCGAAACATTCGTCTGTTATTCTTGGTTGACTGCTTTTTTCATACTTAGTTGCACAAAATTCTCTGTAGGTAATTATTGAAATTGTAATTAGAACGAAATTTGGACCAAAAAAATTGAAAATGATTCGATATAATTTCTTTTTTCCATATTATTCAAAATACCTATAGATTTATTTTTAATCTCCAACCCCCCTTGTCAAACTGTTATTCTTTTTCTGAGAACAGTTTACAAAGCTTGTTCAAGGTTTCCAAGATTAACAATTTTTAGTATTAGGCAATTTGGTTTCACATTTTGGAATGAAAAAATATAAAAGTAATTTTAAATTTTCTTGATAGGTAGGTACTCGTCAAATTGCAAGTTCTAGTCTATATATAGATGGTTTTAGGGAGGGCAGAGATCACCCCAACGCTAAAAAAAAAAGTATTTCTATCAGAAATCGAGTAACACACCTACTGAATTTTTCCAGATCGAGGGGAGGGGAATTCCCCATCAACTGAAAATGGCTAGTAAGTTGGAAAAATGGTTATTTTTTGTTTTTCCAAAATAATTTTTTATAAAAATTTTTGCATTCGCTTTGCTTAGATGGTATTTTGGTGTTCCATAAGGGAGATAGTGAGTTGATTCCCAGCTTTGAAAAAGATTCTAATTAATTCCCATTTTGTTTTTGAAATGTCCGAATTGATTCCCACTTTTTTTCAGTGGTATGTACGAATTGATTCCCCCTTTTTTTCAGGAGTATATACGAATTGATTCCCCCTTTTTTTCAGGGGTACATACGAATTGATTCCCAACCTCTTTCAACAAAGGAATTTTTCAGGAGAGCGAAATTTTTCATCTCAATTCTTGAGAACTGGAGTGAAACCTGCTCTGTAGGCCCCAAATCCACATTTTGAAACAAACCAACATTTGCTGAACCTAATTTTAAGTCGTAGAAACGTTTTGTGCATATTAATTCGCTCTCCTGAAAAATTCCTTTTTTGGAAAATAAAGTGGGAATCAATTCATACATACCCTGCCAAAGAAATGGGAATCAATTCGCACATTCACTCTTGAAAAAAGGGGAATCAATTCCCCTGTATTTTTCCACAAATATTTCTTTGGGAATCAAGTCACCTACAGCCTTCCATAAATGGACGTCCATATTTCATTTTTGGATATAACCGGGTATCACTGAAAAAATCTTGAGATGAACATGTTGCCTTTCTTGATAATTGAAGGGGCAAATGTTGCTTACAAAAAAATTACGTAAATTTTTTTTTCAACCATGGGAATGGGCAGTACTTTGAAAATTGAACAAATTTCAATCTTATGGCTTTTTGCCTAACTTCAAAATTGAAGGAGCTACAAAAAAATTGTTTTAAAAAAATTCTAAAAAAATAAATCAATCAAGGGAATGGATAGTGCGTTGAAAATCAAATAAATTTTGTCTCAAAAACTTTTTGCCTAACGTAAAAAATGAAGGCGCTATGGGTCATTCAAAATAAGTGGGGTTCAAAAATTTTTCAAATTTTTTCCATTTTGAATGACCTGTAGTCCCTTCATTTTTCACGTTAGGCAAAAAGTTCTCAGAACAAAATTTGTCCAATTTTCAACGCACTATCCATTCCCTTAATTGAATAAAATTTGTTCAATTTTCAAAGTACTGTCCATTCCCATGGCTGAAAAAAAAAATTCTACGTAATTTTTTTGTAAGCAACATTTGCCCCTTCATTTTATCAAGAAAGGCAACATGTTCATCTCAAGTTTTTTTTTTTTAGTGGTATCCGGTTATATCCAAAAATGAAGTATGGACGTCCATTTATGGAACACCCTGTATATAGAATGAGTACCTCCTAATCGCAACTTTAGATTTTAAAAAAACATATTTTTATAAAATTGCAGCAACAACAACCCTTGAAAATTTCAATGAGTTCAGATTTTTCTCGGAGAAAATTTTTTGATTCCAACATGGATAACTTACCTATATTTTAGGGCTAAGAGTGATGATTCTATTCCAAAAAATAAAATCAATTTTTATTTTCAAATTTAAAAAAATTATTAAAACGATGCTCTTCTGAAACCAAAAAAATCAACGGGTGTACATTTTATTGAAAAACTAATTGCCGCAGTTTTTCTCACAATAAAAACTGCAATAGAAATTTTTGAATTTGACTGTTTTTCAAATCAACTTCTCAGTTCTATTTTCCAAAAGTATTAAATTTAGACTTAGTTGATGGCATTTCTCGATTTTGCTTCTTCCGGGATGGGGTTTAGCTGTTTTTAACTTGTTGCATTTTTTAATTGTAACCATGTTCATTATCAGTTCTTAGTCAATTTTCAGTGAAATAGCATTGTTGATGTGCAAAATTAGGAGTGCATTTCAGTGAATGTTTTTATTATCTACCCATGTTTCTGAAAAATTGTATACCTATCCGTCACATTCACTGGATTGTCAATAATTTTTTCCCCTGCTTAGGGTTACTGATAATTTTTTCTGTGGCAGGTTTATGTGAAATTGTTATTTCAGAATTTTTCGAATACTTTCTTTAGAACCCAATCAATTTTTCTGCAATAGGTATACATGTGTAATTTTTTTCTTCAAAAATATCATTTTTTCAAGAGCCATTCTTTTTTTACTTATTTTTGTCCTTTTTTTAATGTAAAAATGTAAAATCTAACGGGGTTTCTTTTCCATCTTACCATTAAAAAATAAATTGTTTTTATTTAAAAGTTGGTTCTTTTGGAAAGAATTTGATGATTTTTTTTTGGGGGGGGGAGTTGGTTACAATAATTTATCAATATTGACGAAGATTATTACACAAAAAATATGCTTAGATATTTTTTTAGCGGAATATAGGTAGGTAGTAGGTACAGGTAGTTAACGTTAGATTTTTTACGAATACATGTACACTTCAGAAAATATAACTTCGAGGAAAATTCAATTCAATTATGACTGCAAGAAGTACATTTAGATATGTAGGAATAGTGGAAGTAAGAACCTAACACTCATCCATAAATATTTTCAAAACGAGTGATTCTCTCCAATTGCGAAGCAATTTTCTACTTTAATCCATTTCTTAAGGTCTTATGAAAAATGTACGAGTCTTTTTCGAACGATTTCTCACATCTAACCCTCATTTCCGATTAAAAAGACGAGCAATTACGAAAATATATTTTCATATTTTATAGAAAATTAAGATTTTTGGAATCCTTAAAATTAAGTTTAAAATTGCCTTTCACAGTCCTGTACACAAACTTCTTTGAAAATGAATGAACTTAATCATGTTATTTTGAGGTTTATTAAACACGACTTCTTAGCAGTCCCTTTTGTAATACAGCCTTCAAAAAAAAATAATCTAAAACTCAAACCAACCGGAAGGATTTTCTGTTTTAGAAATTTATTATTTATCATAATCAACTATTTGAAACAAAAAAGACGAAAAAACCCTAAAATCTGGAACTCGTAAGTAAACTGTTATTTCGCATATTACTTATTAAAAGTTACAAAATTCTAAAGCGAATACTTAATTGTAGGTAAACATGAAGAATTATCATTTTCAATTCAGAATATAAAATTTGTATTGTTATGTATTTGGGCATGAATTTCAAAATTAATGTCATCAAATAATAACATTCGATTGAATCTTGTATAATCTGCAATAAACAGTTAACGCTTTTAGGTAAAAATCTCATTTTATAATATAAAATACCTACATAACAATCTGAAGTTCGGCCCAACAAAATAACCCCGGATATATCGACGACTTTATTGTACATAGCGGATTATAGCACGTAACTTCGGCAGCATTTTGTGTAGGAAAATTTGGAATAATAATAACAGGTTAGGCTATAATGAGTAATAATATCGAAAAAGTGACTCAAATATACATTGCATTGTATGAACATTCATGGATAGGTATAGTTTATCTCACCACTCATAGTGATAAAATCATAATGAAAATATGGCTAAGAACGATGATATTCTCGGATTAGGGCGACAAAAAAAAAAAATGTAAATTCAAATTTCGCCATGACACCAAGTTTTAATTATTCGTAGTCTTTGACTAATCGGAACGCCTTTTGGCAAAATTAGTAAACGAGTTTGTCAGAAAATGCTCTACTTGTACTAAGTATGTTAATTTTATTATCAACTTTTACGATTTAGCAAAATGGATTGACTTTTCGGATGTTTCCGCTGAATTAATAAGTAAGGTTGGAAGCATATTCATTTAGCAGAAGTCATTTCATTATAGTTTCTTGTTCCATAATAGAATTTCAATTAACTTAATACGCGATAATAAAATGAAACGACGTAAAATGAAAAATTTTCACGCGAATCTACATCACAACTCATCTCGTCGAACGTTTTATTCTCGTATTACAAACGAAAATAATATTCACCGAATTTCAATTCTCGTTTTTTTCTTTAGTCAAAATATGCTGCTTATAGCGCGGTACAATAAACCATTTTCTTAGCCATTGCCCTGTTTCGGTTGTTCGCTTTGCTAGAAGAATAGCAGAAAAAAACAAAAAACAAAATCGTTTTCACTGGATTGGAATAAATCGTTTTACAAAAGGGTTAAGTGCTTTGATAGACTGTATTTAGAGAGACGCAATGGCGCAAGCTAAACAGCTGATGGGGCATCGCGACGTCGAAGACATCCACGCCCTTTCGAAGCATTCTGCAAGAGATAAATTGGATCCCGTTATAAAGAAAATATAACGAAAAAGCTTTACTTTATGCCGCGTTATTCTGGATAGACTAACGGATGCTGTTACACTCTTCCGCCGTCCCTTTAATCTGATGCCTTTAAAAATTACAAACAGCCATTCGGTTTCGGTATATTTTCACGTAAAACCAGCCACCGATTTTTACATCGCATTTAGGTATGGTAAATGGCTGCTGGCGTAAACGAAAAGCAAGCAAAATCTTATGCGAGCTTGGCGAAGTATTGAAAAATTATAATTTAACTACTTCGAATTTCCTGCATAAAGCTACATCTTTTCTTTGTTGAATTTTAACCATCAACACTCCTTAAATTTTATGCATTAATAACTAACAAATCTATATTTTTCGTCGAATACTCTTTTAACCCTACTCTTCTCCAAATCACGACCGAACAGAACAGGAAGAAGAGGACACAACTTGCCCTCCAAAAAACGCCAACATTGCATTTTTGGTCAAAAAACAAGTGGAGCCGAAATTGACGACTTTCTTTTGAAAAATTTTCATTTTGAAATGGAAAAATGGGAAGAAATGTACCATACGTCAAAAAATCAGAAAACAGTTTTACTCCGAGATTTTTGATTTTTTGCTCCCTCAAATTTGTCCCTGATCCAAATAATACATAGATAATTTATAAATGCTAGGGTGTTTTTTATGTTCAAATTTTGAAAATTAGATTGATTTTTTGATGATATCTTGGTAGTTTTGACGATATTTTTTGATACGTTTAGGTATTAACATCTTTCCTAAAAATACCGGAATAGGATTCATCAATTTTTAAAGTTTTTTGGCTTTAGGTCAAGCACATATAAGTAAATAATGCCTCAAGTCTAGGGTTAAAATTTACAACAAAAAAAATTGAAAATCCTTAAAAATTGAAATATTTTTTCTTACTTACTTATTTTATTCCTTTACATAGTCTCTGTTTACAGAAAATTTATTGGAAAATTTTTCACGACTGCAGATGCACAAGGTGCTTTACAAAATTTCCAAATCAAAATGCAAGATATTTGCAGAATTTTTTGCAGAACCTTCGGTGAGATATTACAACCCTCAATCCTTTCAAAACAAAATCCTTTGCAAAAAACTGAAATATCTCACTTTAAAAAAATCTATCGAAACAATAAAAAATCAAAGAAATTAAAAAAATTCAAAGTTCATTTAAATTTTTAAAATGTTTTTATTGCAAAGATAAACTACTTAAAAAATTTCAAAGTTCTTTTCACTTTTTTTTTTCAATATCAGCAAAAAAAAAAGTTACTTCCTCAAAACAGGTAGGTAAATGCCATTTGGCATAAAATGATAAGGAACATTTTTTATCCTTTTCTGACGATTGTAAGCAGCCTTCAAGTTTATAAAAAGGATTCGTAGAAGGTACATATAGGTAATCGCGAAGGGTTTCTCGGATTACCTATTCGATGTTTTTGCTCTCTCATTCTTAATCAGTGAAAAGTCACTGATAAATAGTCAGAATTGCAGCACAGGAAAAATCAGCAAAATTCACTGATTTTCAGCGAATTTTCGCTGATTTTTCAAAGATTTTCACTAATTTTTCAGTAAATTTCATAAATTTTACGACTTTTCAGTGAATTTTCACTGATTTTCCAGTGATTTTTCTCAATGATTTGTTTTCAGCAAAAAAATCTCACTGATTTCTTCCTAAGCTGCAATTCTGACTGTTTCTCAGTGATTTTCGATAATTTTCACTGATTTATAATTGAGAGAGTCCAGGTGCAGTTGGTCGCGAGATTGAGCGAGAAAGATCCATGATAGGTGCGAGAGGCGCGAAGCGAACGTACGAGTTTACAGCAAAAGAGACAAATTGTCTGCACAGTAAGTATTTACAGAATAGGTAATGTACAAGGATGCGCGAAGGCGAGATGGTACGTAAGAGCAGGTACTATGTAACGCGGCTTCGGATCTACAATCTACACAGTACTCTCTCATTCCGAATCAGTGAAAAATCACTAATAAACAGTCAGAATTGCAGCACAGGAAAAATCAGTGAAATTCACTGGTTTTCAGTGATTTTTCACTGATTAATCAAAGAATTTCACAGATTTTTCAGTGAATTTCATTAATATCACTGAGTTCTCAGTGAATTTTCAGTGATTATTCAGTGATTTTTCTCACTGATTTGTTTTCAGTGAAAAAATTTCCCCTGATTTTCTCCTGTGCTGCAATTCTGACTGTTTCTCAGTGATTTTCGATAATTTTCACTGATTTATAATTGAGAGAGTAGACTAAAATATACATTACTAAGGGTAGAAAATTTGGCCCAGAACCAGTTGCTCTCCTTACCTCTCTCAGCCGTCAAGGGCGGCAAGGGTGCAGTCGGTGCTGCGGCTGTCCGAGAGAAAGCGGATGCATAGGAATGCAAGCCACGAGGGTGTTTCTGAAGTGGTGATGTGGTGCCTTAATTTACACATCGCAGAGTCGCCACAGTACATCAAAATTCAAAATTTTTGTAAAATTTTGAAATATGTGTGTCATAACAACTTTTTCGGTTGGCCTCTTTTAACATGAAATTAATCTGTGCCATAAAATTTCTATTAATCTGCATATAGAGAGAGATTAGTTATTTTACAAAATATCAAATTGAAAAGTTCTCTCGAATTAAGGTCCTTCCACTAATCAGGCCGGGCGGTAGCACGGCGAGGGGATTGGGAAAAAGAACGACGCCGCTACCGCAAACGCCTATTATTCTGAGACCAACAAACTGGGAAATTCGTATCTCTCGATCTCAAAAACTATCGCACCAATTTTAAAGATTGATACGTCATTTGATAGATCTCGTCGAACTGATCAACCTGTTAAAATTTTAAAGCCGTACGATAAAAATTGAAGGCGTACGAGACTCTCAAAAATGTCGTTTTTGCTGCATTTTTCTTCATTGTGTTCAACTCGATTTCCAGAAAATCTATTGGACCAAATTCCACAAAATTTCGCATGCTGGTACATTTTAACACCCATTAGTGCATGTCGTGGCGATTTTTTGAAAAAACGTTTTTAACCCCCTTTTCCCCAATTTAAAAATTTTAAACGCCCATTACTCGGAAATTTTCACTGTAAACTTGCTAAAACATGCAAAAGGCACATCTCCAATCTTTTAGGAATGTCTATACCAAATTTCATTCCAATTGGTTGAATAGAAAAAGCTGTAGCTTGTTTAATTCAACTCAACTTTTCGTAAAAATTGAGTAGAAAAATGCATCTTACACAAAACAAAAAGTTACTGTCTAGCGGCCGAATATTTTCCATTTATTCTGAAAATTCTAGCAAGAAAGTTTGGTCATTATTTTCCTGGTTTCTGATTGGCTATTAAAAAAAACGTTTGTGAGGAATATTTGGCTATGTTTTGGTACAATTAGAATTCTAGTTATCCCTATTGACAAAAAAAAATGAAAAATGCTAGCAAAATGCTAGCACACCTTGCTAGCATGTGCTATCATCATTTTGGACACTTTTGAACCCGTTTTGTTAGCAATTATGCTAGCATTTTATGCTAGCACTTGCTAGCAATTGTTAGCAAGTGCTAGCATAAAATGCTAGCATAATTGCTAACAAAAACGGGTTCAAAAGTGTCCAAAATGATGATAGCACATGCTAGCAAGGTGTGCTAGCATTTTGCTAGCATTTTATGTGCTAGCGTAAAGCTAGCAATATTGCTAGCAAGTGCTCGCATAAAATGCTAGCATAATTGCTAACAAAACTGGTTCAAAAGTGTCCAAAATAATGATAGCATATGCTAGCAAAGCGTGCTAGCATTATGCTAGCATTTTATGTGCTAGCGTAAAGCTAGCAATATTGCTAGCCAGTGCTCGCATAAAATGCTAGCATAATTGCTAACAAAACTGGTTCAAAAGTGTCCAAAATGATGATAGCATATGCTAGCAAAGCGTGCTAGCATTTTGCTAGCATTTTATGTGCTAGCGTAAAGCTAGCAATATTGCTAGCAAGTGCTCGCATAAAATGCTAGCATAATTGCTAACAAAACTGGTTCAAAAGTGTCCAAAATGATGATAGCATATGCTAGCAAAGCGTGCTAGCATTTTGCTAGCATTTCATGTGCTAGCGTAAAGCTAGCAATATTGCTAGCAAGTGCTCGCATAAAATGCTAGCATAATTGCTAACAAAACTTGGTCAAAAGTGTCTAAAATGATGATAGCAAATGCTAGCAACGTGTGCTACGTGTGCTAGCACTTTATGTTAGCATTCTGCTAGTATTTTTTGGTAAGGTGTGCTAGCATTTTGCTAACCCTCATCTGGTATTCGTATGCTAGCATGGTTCTAGGGTTTTGCTGGTATGCTGTGCTAACATTCTGTAAACATTTTACTAACAATTGTTACACTTCTAATATTATGTACTTACCTTTGCTCTGGGTCTTGGGTTAGAGGAGTACGCCACCATGTCAGGTTGTATGTTAGGTATTAAAAGTAATATTTAAACTTGGAAGTCAAAAAAATTTTTTTCCTCAATTTTGACCAAATTTGGAAATTTTTTTGATTTTTTAGAATATTGCAATAAAACAAAATTTCTAAGACATATTCAACAAATTTTTATCCCTCCCCTTGGGGGCTGGAGCCCCAAAATTCACAATTCAAGAACAAAATGGAAATAAAATATAATAAAACTCAAATTTTGTAAAATTTGTGTGTGATATATTAAATATATGTTTTTGAGGATGTAGGAATATGTAATCGGCCATAATTTTCTCTTGGAAATGAAGGGTTGGGGGAGGGGGTGTAATAATGACTGAAAAAATTTGAATTTTGAAATTGTTTTGTGTGGTACATCAAAATCCATATTTTCGAGGGCGTAGAATACAAATTCGACAATATTTTTCTCTTGGGGATGAAAGTTTAGGGCTGGATACGGGGGGAGGGGGTGGGGGTAAGACTTGAAAAATTTCAATTTTTCGAGTGATATATCAAAATCTAGGTTTTTGAGGACGCAGAATTCGAATTTGATGATATTTTTCTGTTAGGAATTCAAGAGTTGGGTGTGGGAGGAGTGGGGAGGGGTTGAGACTGGGAAAATTTTAATTTTTCGAGTGATATATCGAAATCTATGTTTTCGGGGACGTAGAATACGAATTCGACAAAATTTTTCTCTTGGGATGAAAATTAAGGGTTGAATGCGGGGGAAGGAGTGGGGATGAGACTTGGATAATTTCAATTTTTCAAGTGATATATCAAAATCTAGGTTTTTGAGGACGCAGAATTCGAATTTGATGATATTTTTCTGTTAGGAATTCAAGAGTTGGGTGTGGGAGGAGTGGGGAGGGGTTGAGACTGGGAAAATTTTAATTTTTCGAGTGATATATCGAAATCTATGTTTTCGGGGACGTAGAATACGAATTCGACAAAATTTTTCTCTTGGGATGAAAATTAAGGGTTGAATGCGGGGGAAGGAGTGGGGATGAGACTTGGATAATTTCAATTTTTCAAGTGATATATCAAAATCTAGGTTTTTGAGGACGCAGAATTCGAATTTGATGATATTTTTCCGTTAAGAATTCAAGAGTTGGGTATGGAGGAGTGGGGAGGGGTTGAGACTGGGAAAATTTTAATTTTTCGAGTGATATATCGAAATCTATGTTTTCGGGGACGTAGAATACGAATTCGACAAAATTTTTCTCTTGGGATGAAAATTTAGGGTTGAATGCGGGTGAGGGAGTGGGGATGAGACTTGGAAAATTTCAATTTTTCAAGTGATATATCAAAATCTAGGTTTTCGAGGACGCAGAATTCGAATTTGATGATATTTTTCCGTTGAAAATTCAAGAGTTGGGTGTGGAGGAGTGGGGAGGGGTTGAGACTGGGAAAATTTTCATTTTTCAATTGATATATCGAAATCTATGTTTTCGGGGACATAGAATAAGAATTTGACAAGATTTTTCTCTTACGGGCCATGGATAAGAGAGGGAGGGGGCGGGAAAAATTTGAATTTGCAGTTTTTTTGTGTTATATATCAAAATCCATGTTTTCGAGAGCGTAGGAAACGAATATATTTTTCTCTTATGTGAATTTTTTCAATTTTTCGAGTGATGTATCAAAATCTAAATTTTGAGGACGTAGAATAAGAATCCAGAAATATTTTTTTCTTAGAGAAGAAAGATAGGGGTTGGAAGAAGGGACAAGACTTGAAAAACAATTCGCTATTCTTTCTTTTGTGATGTATCAAAACCTAGGTTCTCAAGGATGTGGAGTGCAAATTTGACAATACTTTTCCTCAAACGTCTCAAAGAAATGAAGCATTGGGTTGAGGAGGTGAGTGTTGAAAAAATTATAATATTGCGATATTTCCATGTGGAATATAGCGTTATTTGTTTCTTATGTAGAGGGTGATGAATGAGATCTGGAATAATCGTAATTTTTTTCAACTTTTATCAAAATGAATGTTTTCAAGAGGGTGAAGATTACAAATTTGGCGATATGGAATAATAATCGTAATTTTTTTTCAACTTTTATCAAAATGAATGTTTTCAAGAGGGTGAAGATTACAAATTTGGCGATATTTTTCTGTTTGGTTAGTGAGGGGTTCTAAGAGTAAGACTTGGAAATTGTATAATATTTGGCAACATTCTTTAGTGATTTAGCCCTACTGAAAATTTTGCTAGCAAAATACTAGCATTTCTAACCCATCAAACACTAGCATCACTCTAGAATAAGTCAGGCTCTACAGATTTGCTAGCCTAAAATCAGCTAGTGGCAAAATGTTAGCGTTTTGCTAGCAGATTTGAAGCTAGTTCGAGCTAGTATTATTTATGTTAGTGAAATGCTAGCATTTTGTTGACAGTATAATGCTAGAAGTTTGCTGGTGGTGAAACGCTAGCATTTTGCTAGCAGATGCGAAGCTAAGTATTTGGCTACTGTAACTAATTGTTAGTAAATTGCGCTAGCAAAAGGCTAGCACTATGCTAGCAGACATAATGCTAGTCTAACTTGAGCTAGTGCGATGCTAGTATTTGGATACTTTAACTTTTTGTGAGAAAATTGTGCTAGCGAAATGCTAGCATTTTGCTAGCAAATCTGTAGCTAGCCTGTCTTATGCTAGAGTGATGCGAGTGTTTTGTTAGCTATGTTAGGAATGTGTTAGGAATGCTAGTAAAATACTAGCATTTTGTTAGTGGTAAAATGCTAGAACTTTGCTAGTGGTGAAACGCTAGCATTTCGCTAGCAGATGCGAAGTTAGTTCGAGCTAGCATCATTTATGCTATTAAAATGCTAGCATTGTGTTAGCGGTAAAATGTTAGCATTTTGCTAGCAGATGGGAAGCTAGCTCAATTTATGCTACCGTGATGCTAGTATTTGTCTACAGTAACTGATAGTTAGCAAATTGTGCTAGCAAAAAGCTAGCACTCTGCTAGCAGACATAATGCTAGTCTGACTTGAGCTAGTGCGATGCTAGTATTGTGCTACTGTATTTTTTGTTAGAAAATTGTGCTCGCGAAATGCTAGCATTTTGTTAGCGGTAAAATGCTAGAACTTTGCTAGTGGTGAAACGCTAGCATTTCGCTAGCAGATGCGAAGTTAGTTTGAGCTAGCATCATTTGTGCTAGTAAAATGCTAGCATTTTGTTAGCGGAAAAATGCTAGAACTTTGCTAGTGGTGAAATGTTAGCATTTTGCTAGCAGATGGGAAGCTAGCTCAATTTATGCTAGCGTGATGCTAGTATTTGTCTACAGTAACTGATTGTTAGCAAATTGTGCTAGCAAAAAAGCTAGCACTCTGCTAGCAGACATAATGCTAGTCTGATTTGAGCTAGTGCGATGCTAGTATTGTGCTACTGTATTTTTTGTTAGAATATTGTGCTCGCGAAATGCTAGCATTTTGTTAGAGATGAAATGCTAGAACTTTGTTAGTGGTGAAACGCTAGCATTTCGCTAGCAGATGCGAAGTTAGTTCGAGCTAGCATCATTATGCTGGTAAAATGCTAGCATTGTGATAGCGGTAAAATGCTAGAACTTTGCTAGTGGTGAAACGCTAGCATTTCGCTAGCAGATGCGAAGTTAGTTCGAGCTAGCATCATTTATGCTAGTAAAATGCTAGCATTGTGTTAGCGGAAAAATGCTAGAACCAGAGCTTAAAACCGTTTGAGATTCAATTGGTTGTTGTTGTTATGGCATGTAATATTTGAAAATCAAACGGTTTTGGTTTTGGGTTTTGAAAAGGTTTTTATCAAACGTCCAAAATCGTTTCAAAAGGTTTTGAAATTTTCAAATCCCATTTTTTTAGGTTGGGGTTTTTGAAAAGGTTTTGAAAAATTTTTCAATGCATCATGTTATGGTTTTGGTTGTGGTTTCTAGTTTGGTATTTTCGTGGTTATGGTGGTTATGGTTTTTGATTAAAACCGATTCAAATTTCAAAACGGTTATAGTGGTTGTTATGGTTTTTTTTCTCGATTTTAAATTTTTAATAGGAAGTCTTGAAAAATAATAATTGTTTGGTACACTTGTAGTCTCAAAGTTTCAAAATTTATTATCAAGAAAAACTTTCAAGGAAACAATACAAATTACAAATACAAACTTATAAAAGAAAGATAAAACACAAAACTCAAAAATTTCTTTAAAATAGGAGATCGAGATGCTTAAAATAAAAACTAGAAAAACCAAACTTGAACTGACGAAACAGGGTTTGGAAAACCGAAAATTTGTGGGTTTTCGTTTTCGTTTTTTGTTTCTGTATTTGCAATTACGTTTTCGTTTTTCATGAAATTATAACGTTTTCGTTTTTTAAAAAACGTTTTTCTTCGTTTTTCATTTTTTTCATACACATATGAAAATTTGGAACTTTGCTAGTTTTTGTGAGTTTTTTTTTTCGTTTTCATGAAATTATAACGTTTTTTTTTTTCATTTTATTTTTATAAACATATAAAAATTTGAAGTTTGCTACTTTCGTGAGTTTTTTTCATGTTTTTTTTTTTTTGGGGGGGGGGGGGGGTTATGGAGTAGACAATAGACATTCACAAATCAGTGTTGCCACTAAATTTAAAAAAAAAATCAAAAACCGATTCGCGAATCGGTTATTGGTGGTTGTTGTGGTTTCAATCAAATAAGATTGAAATGGTTGTTATGATGGTGGTATTATTTCTAAATATTGAAAAAAATATTTATGGTGGTTATGGTTTCGGTTATTTTAAAGTGATTTTGTTTTGGTTATTGTTTTGGTAATGGTTTTTTTAATTTTTTTTTTCAATCGGTTCTTTATGGTTCTTTTCGGTTATTTTACTCAAATTTTTTGAAACGGTTGTATTGGTTGTGATAACCGTTTGAAATTTTCAAAATTATCTGGTTGTGGTTGTTGTGGTTTTGGTGGTTTTAAGCTCTGGCTAGAACTTTATAAATGATGCTAGCTCGAACTAACTTCGCATCTGCTAGCAAAATGCTAGCGTTTGACCACTAGCAAAGTTCTAGCATTTTAGCGCTAACACAATGCTAGCATTTCACTAGCACGTTTTTTTAAACATAAAGTTACATTTGCGAAATATTAGCATCACACTAACATCACTAAGCCTAGCATAAACTAGCTTCGCATCTGCTAGCAAAATGATAGCGTTTTACCACTAACAAATTTCTAGCATTTTACAGCTAACAAAACGCTAGCATTTCACTAGCACAATTTTTCTAACATAAAGTTACATTTTTGCCAAATACTAGCATCTCAATACCATAAATTAGACTAGCTTGAACTAGCTTCGCATTTGCTTTGCCACCAGTAAATTTTTAGCAGTGTACATTAAAAATGTGCAACTGTAGCAATTGAACCGTTTTGTGATCTTATTCATAGAAAAGTAGGTAGATTCCTATTGACATTTTTGCTAGCAAAATACTAGCACTCCTAACACATCTCTAACAAAGCTAGTGGTGAAATGTTAGCATTTTGCTAGCAGATGGGATGCTAGTTTAATTTATGCTAGCGTGATGCCAGTATTTGTCTACAGTAACTGATTGTTAGCAAGTTGTGCTAGCAAAAAGCTAGCACTTTGCTAGCAGACATAATGCTAGTCTGACTTGAGCTAGTGCGATGCTAGTATTGTGCTACTGTATTTTTTGTTAGACAATTGTGCTCGCAAAATGCTAGCATTTTGCTAGCAAATCTGTAGCTAACCTGATTTATGCTAGAGTGATGCGAGTGTTTTGCTAGCTTTGTTAGGGATGTGTTAAAATGCGAAGCTAGTTCAAGCTAGTCTAATTTATGCAGTGATGTCAGCGTTCGCATTTTTTGCGTTCGCGTTCCGTTCCCGTTCAGCACATTTTCCTCAAACTGCGTTCGCGTTCCGTTCACGTTCATGGCCTTTTCACCCCGTTCCGTTCCCGTTCCGTTCACATTTCTTTTGCGTTCCCTTTGCGTTCAGCTTTCAACACGTGTTGAAAACTGAACGCATGAAAAATTTTCCACTCATATGCAGGTTAGTACATTATGAGTGATACGAGTGGAAAATTTTTCAGTTTTCATTAGTTTTTTTCATAAATAGAACAAAACAGCCGAAATGAATGCCTATTCCTTTAGAAATTTCCAAAATATAAACATACAAAACCCTGAATTTGAATGCTCGTTCAATTCGTTCGTTCGCAAGTTGAACGCGTTCCGTTCGCGTTCCGTTCAGAATACATCTGAAAGAAAAGAGCGTTCGTTCCCGTTCCGTTCAAATTTTCCAAAAAGTGCTATCGTTCCGTTCGAACGCGCGTTCAGAACGCGAACGCTGACATCACTGAATTTATGGTATTGAGATGCTAGTATTTGGCAAAAATGTAACTTTATGTTAGAAAAATTGTGCTAGTGAAATGCTAGCGTTTTGTTAGCTGTAAAATGCTAGAAATTTGTTAGTGGTAAAACGCTATCATTTTGCTAGCAGATGCGAAGCTAGTTTATGCTAGGCTTAGTGATGTTAGTGTGATGCTAATATTTCGCAAATGTAACTTTATGTTTAAAAAAACGTGCTAGTGAAATGCTAGCATTGTGTTAGCGCTAAAATGCTAGAACTTTGCTAGTGGTCAAACGCTAGCATTTTGCTAGCAGATGCGAAGTTAGTTCGAGCTAGCATTTTTTATGCTAGTAAAATGCTAGCATTGTGTTAGCGCTAAAATGCTAGAACTTTGCTAGTGGTCAAACGCTAGCATTTTGCTAGCAGATGCGAAGTTAGTTCGAGCTAGCATTTTTTATGCTAGTAAAATGCTAGCATTTTGTTAGCGGTAAAATGCTAGAACTCTGCTAGTGGTAAAACGCTAGCATTTTGCTAGCAGATGCGAATTTAGTTCGAGCTAGCATCATTTATGCTAGTAAAATGCTAGCATTTTGTTAGCGGTAAAATGCTAGAACTTTGCTAGTGGTAAAACGCTAGCATTTTGCTAGCAGATGCGAAGTTAGTTCGAGCTAGCATCATTTATGCTAGTAAAATGCTAGCATTTTGTTAGCGGTAAAATGCTAGAACTTTGCTAGTGGTAAAACGCTAGCATTTTGCTAGCAGATGCGAAGTTAGTTCGAGCTAGCATCATTTATGCTAGTAAAATGCTAGCATTTTGTTAGCGGTAAAATGCTAGAACTTTTCTAGTGGTGAAATGTTAGCATTTTGCTAGCAGATGGGATGCTAGCTCAATTTATGCTAGCGTGATGCTAGTATTTGTCTACAGTAACTGATTGTTAGCAAGTTGTGCTAGCAAAAAGCTAGCACTTTGCTAGCAGACATAATGCTAGTCTGACTTGAGCTAGTGCGATGCTAGTATTGTGCTACTGTATTTTTTGTGAGAAAATTGTGCTCGCGAAATGCTAGCATTTTGCTAGCAAATCTGTTGCTAGCATGGTTTATGCTAGAGTGATGCGAGTGTTTTGCTAGCTTTGTTAGGGATGTGTTAGGAATGCTAGTATTTTGCTAGCAAAAATGTCAATAGGGATATTGCATCACTATTTATTTATTTACTTTCAACTTCAAAAATTATTTTATTAGTTGCATAAATCAGAAAAATGATTGATATCCCCTCAAAAAATACCTTACGGTAAAAGAAAGGGGGATTTTGAAAAAGAATGTAAGTACACAAAAATTTCCATAACACAAAATTACTGATATCGACTTCACGGTGAGTTGGAAATTAATTGAGAGGTTCCTACAAACTGCAGGATAGACTGTTGAATACACATAAGAAAATGAAACACTCACTTTGAAAGAATTATTTGAGTAACAAAATTTTCATCACTGATCAAAAAAATTTCCCAACTTCTGATCGCTTTCAAATGACGACAAATCAAATTTTAATCAGAAGTTGGGAAATTTTTTTTGATCAGTGATGAAAATTTTGTTACTCAAATAATTCTTTCAAAGTGAGTGTTTCATTTTCTTATGTGTATTCAACAGTCTATCCTGCAGTTTGTAGGAACCTCTCAATTAACTTCCAACTCACCGTGAAGTCGATATCAGTAATTTTGTGTTATGGAAATTTTTGTGTACTTACATTCTTTTTCAAAATCCCCCTTTCTTTTACCGTAAGGTATTTTTTGAGGGGATTCATAGTTTTGAGAAAATATCGATTGAAGTTTTCAAATTATAGGTAATAAATTACAGGAGACAGGTTTGAAAGTCTTTATCGAACGAATCATTCGTTTTCAAGCCATTTTGTTTTTTTTTGCAGTACGGAGGTGAGAGAGCTATACCTATCTTTTTCTAAGTAATTATATAAAATTTTCACATAATTATTTATATTTTTTCATCAGTTTGAGTCAATTAAAAATTCTTTAATGGATTTCATTTGATGAAGAGGATAAAATTTTATCACAATGAAAAATGTAATTTTTTTGAAGTTTGAGGCCCTCAGGCACCATTTAGAAAACGTACACAAAATGGGGCTAAATTTGAATAATGATACGAATTATTACCTATTTTTTTAAAACAACATACATGGGGGGAGAGGGGGTTAAAGAAATTATTTTCAACAATAAATTCTTTTCTTTGAACAATGAAACACATAAAAAAACTTCCCCTAAAATAAGAATAATTTATCCATCATTGGTGAAAGGTTCATTGCCAAAAAACAGATTCCAGATTTGTTATACTGAAATATATCAAAACGACGAGAAATACGCACGATAAAAACCGCACTAACTGACCACAAAAGCTTCGAACAAATCCCTGGTATAAATTCCAGCATACGTTCGAAAGCTTTATTAGATTTTAAAGTGATCGTATAAATTGCTTCAAGATCTACAGAGAAACCACATGTAAATGAACAAATAGAAGTTTAACCCTGCATCAACTTCATAAAATCGGCACATCGGATTATTTTGTACTTCGAATGGAAAAAAATTCAAGTTTTTAATCGAGCATGAAAAAAGTACATCCACACGATGACAAAAATTAATATTTGAAAATTGGAAGCGTTAATGGAAATTCAAGAAACGTTATAACAACCCTTAATCACTTTTAAAGGAAGTATAAAACGCGCCAGGAATTTTCAAAATAAAAGAATCCTACCCTTCGACGCTAATCGTTTATACCATTTTAAGCTCTCGTATTTGGATGTATTTTTCTTCCTTATTTCTTTCATCGAAATATTACGAATTTCAAATAAAAAAAAATTTGACCACGGTGAGAAAAAACAAAATCATAATTTTATACAAATATCTTTGACGTTTAATGACAAAATACAAGGGTAGATACATTTCAATCAAAAAAACTTTGTTTTAAAAGAATAAAAGCGTTGACATTTTATCTCTTCTTTTTTTGCATTCTCTAGAGGTCAGTAAGTGCGTATAATGGTAAAAAAGTAAATTTTTAACACTTTTTCGCGCAATCTTCCCACAGCTATTTGAAAGTCTTCATATTCAGATGTATTATACTCGAACGTAGTACACACACGTGAAAGATGTGTCTCAATTTTTTACCGCAAACGTACATTTGACTTCTGAACTTCCGCTCCCAAGTGGATTTTACTTTGAATCTCTAACTTTCTTTATTGAAGTAAATTTTCATTTCAGTACGTAGACGTACATGAGACTTCAGGTATACACTCGATCCATCAATTGTTGATTTTATTATTTCATAGGTACCTAGAGGTACTTTTTTTGTTCGAGGCGAAATATTTCTCCGGTGCGTTATCGCGATAACGTACTCAACATTAAACATGTTCATCGATAAAGTAGAAATTCGAAACTGGCAAAAAAAATCATCATTAAGTAGATATATATTTACAAATTGACGAAGGAAAAATATCTCCAGGAATTTCAGAAATTCGTCGAATTCATCGCCATCGAAAATACTCATTCCTACGATAAGGTCACAATTTTCCAATTTTACGAGCCTTTATTTTTGCCTAATTCATTTTGGAATTCGTCTTCAATTGAATTATTCCGCTTTCTGGAAAGGTAATCGTATTACAGACATAATGGAAAAAATTGAATCAATTTTCTTTTAAATAATGAAGAAAAGTTTTGAAAAGAAGTATTTAAAATTATTTTAGAGAAAAAGAGATTAAAGTAAGAGTTGAGAATAAATATTTACTATAAACATACGTACCTATACCTACACATATTTCACCCCAGTTCATATTTCTTTATGTTATTTCGTCTTATAGAAACTTATACCTATATGTTTTGATCAGAACGGATGTAGGAAAACCTCAACATAAAATATACACCAGGGGGAAGAAAAATTACCATATATACGAGCAAAAAAAAGTACAGTACAACAATATAAAAATGTGGACGATGCAAAGGAACAATTACGCCGTGTAATTCCCAACGGCTCAGACATAAGAATAAGACCAACGAATCGTACTAATTAAAAGGGTAATTAAATCCGTCGTAGCGGCGAAATTTGATTATGTAATTTGCGTTCGAAAATTTCAAATCCGACTTATTTTTCCAACCCCTTTTTCTTAGTTCAGATTTTTTATTTCTTTTAGATTAAAAACGACGCAGCAGTAGAAAAAAACACCTCGAGATTTCATGCATTCAGTTTCAGAAAAGAATCGCGTCTATCAGATTATAAACTGAAAAATTCGAGAAGAGTAATTAATTTCATTACATTAATGAAGTGGAAAACCAACGAAAAAGGATTTTTTTCCAAATTCACAATAAAAGGAAAGTCGAAGCAGTTTCCACGTTTCGACTTTTTCCCAACAATGAGAACAGTATTCGTAATTGGTCGCATGGTTAGAATTAAATATCGATCATTTCCTCGTGTGGTCAATGGCGAAAAACAATTAAATGGGTTTCATTCAGATAGTTAGACGTGAAAATTGATTCGAACAGCATCGTGTATCATTCAATCGACGTGTTTTTCCATTTAAACAACGTAGTAAAAAATATAGCCTAAATTAAGTAAAGAAATTTCGATGCTGTAACAAAAATAATTGAAAAAGTAATTTAGGTGCTCGAAAGCAACCTAACTATTATGGTTTTTATATAACTTTCTCCCTTTTTCAGGGAACGATCAGGTAGGTATAAAAATTTGAAGAAAAAATATAGCTGCGAGTGAAAACATTTTGGAAAAATTTCACTTTCACTTCATTAAAAATATTTCTTTTCAGAATTCTTAATAGAGCACTTGTCACTTTTAGATTTTTTTGATTTCGTTGTACCTGCGAGCTTTGACGACGCGACGACAATCTTTTTCGCAATATAAAAGCGTTAAAACTCGAAAGTATTTGAAAAATGCGACAGTTTCTTTGACGAAAATAAATAAAAAAATTATTTTTTTTTCTTATGCTTTCGAAACGATCCCACGATTAATTCGAGAATTGAAAAACAATACTAAAATGAGATCAAAGCAGCCTACAATGTTCTATCTTTTAAAATGTCATTTACAATCACAAATCTCTCCTCGGTCTCTCGCAATGTGGAAAAAAAACAGAAGAGAAAAAAACAAAACCTTTGTTTTCGCGTTACATCACACGTAAAATTGATGTCAAATGCAAAATGAACAATAAAAGAATCCTTAACTCGGGCCTATTTCATTCAGCACAAAAGTAATTAACAATTTAAAAAAAAAATGAAAATCCGCCTTGTACGAGAATAAAACGAGAAAAAGGGGCCAAGCGGCACTGGTACATTTGAAGTAATCGGTAAAAAGAAGTGTTTTTAAGTTGCAAAAAAACGTTGCAATTTAGATGTTAAAAGATTTACGCGGTTACTCCTCTAATTAACTAGAAAGTGTGGCTTTGGTTTTCTCCATTCTTACGAACACAAAATCGAAGAAGAGAGACGGCCGTCGAATTTCTCTCGTAAATGAGAAATATACAACAGTTTGAAAAACTTTTACAAAAATCCTGCCAACTAAAAACTGTTACTGAGTGAGCAGAAGACAAGAGGAACAATAAACTTTCCAAGCCAGAAAATTACCGTTAACTTTGTTGTACAATTTAAAAACAGCGCCAGTTCTTCGATTATTTTTCAAATTGGTGTTAAACATTTAGTCTGATCGAGACTTGGAGTGTACTGCGTGTATTTACACTGTACCGTGCCCAATGGCTACCCTTTTTTACTCTTATTCCACCAAGGTTTCTCAGTTTGTACCGTAGAGCCATCAAAACGAATAGACAATTATACTTATGCAATACGAAGAGATATTCACAATATTAGTTCAAAGCTTCACACGGTTGATTTGGGTATACGTAATTCGAACCTTCAAATGATGCGTTAATTTTGACAGTGTCGTGTACTTTGTCAATTATGGTAAAATGTTTAAAGAATTAATTTCCCTAGGTCTAGGACATTTTGGCAGATATGTTTAGCACAAGTAGGTACTTGCAATGCAAATTTTAGAAGTTCAGCACATAATCAATTTATAAACAACGATTCAAATAATTTTGCTGCTCATTCAAACAGCATTCGATGAAACTTACATACGAATACGTCAGGTTTTTGTAACGGAAACTCAAATATACACGATACGACAATTGCCATTGCCTCGGTATTACTATGTTCGAACACTTTAGATTATCAAAACAGAAATTTCATTAAACCAGAGTATAGAATTTCACACCGGTAAATTATTCCGCTTGCTTATGCATAACAGATGATTCCGATATTGCCATATAATTTAATATATCTTCATAACTACCATCTCTGTCCCCACACAATTCGTTACCTCGTGTTAAAACTTGGCCGAATTTATTGCAAAGGAATTCATTCAAGGTGGCGTTATTATACTCCAGCGAAAAAACTCCTAATTGCGAAATCTGTCTCAATAAAGTTGTCGTTTTGTAAGAACAATGAACGAAGGAGAAAAATAAAAAGATTTGAAAAAAGAATCATTATTTTTTAGTCTGTTGCAAAAGCGATTTTTAGCCATCGAAAGGTGTATTTTCAGCGAGGAACGAGCAATTAGACTTTGTTTTTTTTCCTAAACCAACTTCACATGCCAATGAAAAGATTTCTAGAATAATAGCCTGCAAGATGGGAGCCCTTTTTTCAAAAAATTACGAATCGTGTTTTTTATTGATCTGAACAATTGATTAACAAAAATATCAGAACTATTTTTGGGATCTTAGCTTTTATTGAGGTGAGGCCCTGATTTTTTCATCTTTAACGAAGTACACACTTGATATAGATGTAATAGCCCAGGAGAAATGTAATTTGAAAAAATAAAAATGTATGTTGATCGCGATTTTAGTGCTGAAAAAGCTTCTATATGATGTCCAGAGTCTGTGATAAATTCACACGAGTTTTTCGACTATAAAATCACCCCCAAAATTTCAATTTCGAAAAATTTTATGTTCTCTGCATACATTTTGAGATTATGAATCCGATTAGCCTATCAAATTTTTCATTTGGGGTGTTTAGCCCCCCGTACGGCCCATTTGAAAGTATACAGATCGTGTTTTTTTCAGCAAAAAATGACGTCCAAAACCACGATCTGTATACTTTCGAAGGGCCGTACGGGGGGTTAAACACCCCAAATGAAAAATTTGATAGGATAATCGGATTCGTCATCTCAAAATGTATGCAGAAAACATAAAATTTTTCGAAATTGAAATTTTGGATGATTTTATAGTCGAAAAACTCGTTTTTTTGGCCTTTGGTCAAAAATGTCCAACTTTGGGAAGCGCTGGCTCAGTCCCCTGAGGTCGGGGGGGAGCTGAAATTTTTTGGGGAGTACTTCTCCACCTACATAACCCTCCACGCGAATTTGAGCGGAATCGGTGCAAAACAATTTTCTCCCCCATAAGGGGCCCACCCTTTCAAAAAGCAATAGGGGTGGGGGTGGCGCGAATTTATCACAGACTCTGGACGTCATAGAAGATTTTTCAGCAATAAGATCGCGATTACATATTTTCTTTTTTAACCAATTTTTCGATGCTATTTTTCCTGGGCTATTAAGTATACTTATTATGTAGGTTTCGTAGATGATCTCTCTAATTCATGATTGTGTAAAAATCGCAGATGCACTGTCAATGTTGCAGCACAACGAGAAATCAAGGGAAATTTTTTAAATAAAAATAAAAATTATTGAAGTAATCTGAGAAATTACCTAAACCGAAAAATGATTGGTGTTCTCTAAAAAATCAACATGATTTGTTTTTTAGTAGATTTTATTTCCTGGCTTGGTCAGTGCTGCAAACTTTGACTGTACATCAGTGAGTTTTCCATTAATTCGTATTTCAGGATAATAGAGAAACAAGAAAATTTAAGCGAAACCTCCACTGAGAAAAAGGGTCTATGGAATAAAAGTCTTCGATTTTAACTTGGAATTTTATTGGAAATTGCCAACTCCTGTTTTCTTAAAAATAAAACTTTGCAGCGGAGACATGATTCTAAAAACCTTTTCAAATGAGTTTTTGCTTTACTTCAGTAGTTTCCTCGTAATTTTTACTCTCTAAATCTGAATCAGTCAAAAATGCTAAAATTGACTGATGAAATAGTCTGGATCATGTCACTGATTATCAGTCAAATTCCACTGATTCCCCAGTTAATCAGTGACATTTAACTGCCAATCGGTGAAAAATTACCGATTTAATTAGTGAATTTTCATTATTGAATCGGTAAAAATTATTTGACTGATTGAAATCAGTCAAAATTTACTGATTTTACAGTGACATGATCGCGTCGATTTAAATCAGTCAATTTGACTGATTCAAATTTAGAGAGTAGAGAGCAGATTAATTCAAGAGGTTTCGGAAGGATCGGACGATTGATCACAAAAATTCCGAATAAAAATTCTAAATAAATAGAATAAAATTCCGTGTAAAATTTGAACAATATTTTTCTATTATTTTGTAAAATTAAGTTTATTTATTGTGTCAAAGAGAAACAAAAACGAGAACTTTTTCGAAATCTAAAATTTTATGTTACCTATAGGTAATTATTTTTTATATTTCAGGACTCCATTCCCCCTTCCCACATGCGTAAAAGTAAAAACGTTAAAGTTGAGAAAACCAAAATTCTGCCATTTTACTAAAAAAAAATCCAAATAGCAAAAGTGTTTTCCCTTTTGCGAATTCAATTCAGATTTGTCAAATGTCTATAAAATGGATGGAGGGAGAGAGGTTAGGCTTCACTGAGTACCACTAAGACCCCGATTCACACCAGCTCTCGTCAAAGGAAATGACCACTCACAAATCCTAAAAATACTATCTTCTCAGGTTTATAATTTCTTGAATTAGAAAAAAAAATGTTGAATACCTATTTATGAACAAAATTTCAAAATATATATATTTCAAATGTGGAACCAAAAATTTGATCGTATAAAATTTTTAAAACATCTTTAATGCCATATAAATGAACTTAATTTTTTTTCATAACCGAACGAAAAGAGATTGAAAACTATCATCAAAAAAAGAAGTGTTCGAAGTCTAAAATTTACTTTTTTAAACGTTTAATTCATCATACTACTTAATAACTTAAAAATCTGAATACTGTCGTAAAAAATGGGGGAAAAGGGTAAAATATGCTCAAAATATATCAAAAAACGGGTTAAATCACCAAAAATATGTCAATTTATGCTTTTTACCTAACAATATATCAAAATATGTCAAAATATGCTCATACAAATTGAGCTCATTTTACTTGTAATTTTATGATTTGCAAAGATATTGTAAATATTCCTACCGGCAATCAACCAAAAAAATAAGTAAAAACATAAAAATCCCATTCCTAGTAAGTACGTTTGCCTTTTATAGCTGAAATAGTTTCTTAAATTCAAATTTTTTTTCATAATTTTTCACATGATGAAATAAAAACACTTTTATAAAGAAAACCGATTTCCACTTTTTTTTTGGTAAAAAAAAAAAAAAATACAAGTACAAATTTAAAAACGATTGAAATATTTTATATTAGTATAGATTTCAAAGCCAATAATCGAGGACCCAAGGTGAAATATCTTCGTCGAAGCCTACGCCAGCAAGTTTGTTTCTCAAAGCGAGACGGCATTAAAAGCTTAACATTTGGTAGCTGCTAGAAATTGCAAAACCTCCATAAGTCTATACGTCTGTGACTGTACGGATGCCTGATCGATTGTATGAAAAATGAATATATCCATGTCATAGTTCGATGAATAGCTTTTGAAGTGAAATCACACTATTTAACCAATGAAAGGGAAATTGAAGCGGCATATACGTCTAATTTGTACACGTATATAAATTCCGCCGTTTCTATCATTAATTAATCAACTATGAAAACCAAACACCAAGAGATTACATTTCTCAAATGTTATGCACTGCACGAAGAGGCAGCCCGACGTAACGCACCGTTCCACCGAACAATTGCATTTTAGAGCGAAAATCCATACCCTACGACGATAATTCGGTTTCGTGCGTTTAATCAATTGAAAGAAAATCCCCATCTACTTCTTACCAGTTGCCACACATTGTTCAAAGTCCGCTTTCAATTTAAAATTGCATCAAAGTCAAGTATTGAAATTTAATCACTATAAATTTACCCTTAATTATGCATCAAAGATCAACATAACTTTACCTTCGCTATTGTTAGTATTACGCACTTCATAAGCTGCCGATCGAACCAAATTCAATGGATTTTTTAAAAACGCTCCGGTATTAAGAAGAGTTTATAGATACATAAAAATCGAAGCAATAAAACTAGTAGCGAGAGCGCAAAAATAGAAAGAAAACGTTCTATTTGTTTTATGGTTTTTTTTCTGCTACTTCTTTTCCTCCATTTTTTCTCCCTTTTCGTTTCGCTATCTTTCGTAATGTGTATCAATGGATAGAGGTTGTTCGTCGATTTGCACATCTTCAGTGGTTCGAAATTACGAAAAATTATAAAACCAATCGACTATACCTACGTTATTTCAGCTTCAGGTAGGGTGTCTGATCTGTACCTAAACGGCGAGCGTTTTAATTTTACGTAGAATTAAACATCGATAATCTAACTACATTAACGAGACCAAAATTACGTTACAAATTAACAACTCGTTCTCGATAATATAAATGTAACAATTACAAGAGAAAATTTTCCCCTATTTTAAACGTATGTAGCTAGAACTTCGCGAATGGCGAGTTGTTTTCGACTAATTGCACCTCACCTTTCCCATTTTTCTTGCAAAAGTATAAAATTTCCACCACATAGATCTCATTATTTTATACGTTGCTTAAAATATCCAAACATGTCTCGTAACACGAATGCTTGTTAGCTTTAAATTGACTGCGCATTAGTGTATGGCTGTACTTTACGTATACGATGCAACTACACACGTTAGTGTACGTAATACGTATCAGGTTTTAGTCGACTATGCAGGTCTATTCACTTTTTAATTAAACTATAACGAGAGGTAATCTCGATTCTCGAACACCGGCTATAATACTCACGGGTCGTGGGTATGCAGATGTTTCATTTTGTGTACGCGAATACCAATCCTACAGTTTCCAAGTTTCGGGATGAGTAAATATTTCCACTTAAGAAGGAGAAAAATTCGCCTAAAAGACAAAAAAAAAGTCACGGAGAAAAAAAAAGTTAACGTAAAATTAATTCATGGCTCGTTTTTTGTCGAGAAAAAAAAATTTCGTTACCCTCTTTTTTTCCCTCCTTGAAGTATTTCAACTTGATATTAATGATGCTGAACAATAGGTCAAGATCTGAATAATATTTATTCCAGTTGGAATAAGAAAATACACGTGGCTTGTAGTTTACGACCTTAGGTTTTAGAATATCTGCGTTTTCACTGCCAAATTTTCAAAAATATTTCATTCTCAATCGATCACGTTTCAGTAATAAGTTCTTACATTTAAAAAAACACTTCACACGAGTAATGGGCAATAAGGGAACTTTAACTCGGCGTGAAGGACGCAAATTAAAGGAAAAAAATCTTTTAAACTTCTCGGTTCGCTGATAAGCAAATAAATATGAAAAAATTCACAAAAGTGTACAGAAAATTAAGGTATAACGGCTCCCTTGGGTCTTGGTAATCTTCACTGATGATAAATTCATTCTAATTCGGAATAGTACACGCCTACGAGTAATTAGATCTATAATAGGCTTTTATTTTATTGAAGGGCGATATAAAATAGAAAATTTATCCAGGCAATTATAGAAACATGACGAACAGAAATTTTTTTACCAAGGCTGTCTTTTTAAAATGGATATTTTTCAAGCTGGGAATTTTAAAAAAAACTGAATTTGATTTTTCAACTAAATTGTTTATTCTCTAATAAAATTCTTAACTACGTTTGCAGGGAGATGTCAGATATCTTCATATTTTTGACATTTGAATACGTATATGTATATTAGGGTGGATCGCTAAAAAAAAACATATCTCAGATTTCAACCAAATTCGCTGGAGTTGTTGGGTCATCATCGGAGACTACCCAAAAAAATTTTGAGCCCCCTAGGTGAAGAGGGAGGGGAGCTAGGGGCTCTTAAAGGGCACCTCCTTTTGAAAAAAACGCGGTTTTTTGTGTTTTTTAGCTCGAAAATATGGCGTACGATTCACGAAAGAGCACTAAAAAGGTGCGATTTGAGTTTCTACACCCCCCTGAGCAATTGCCGCCCCTCGAAAATGAAAACCCATTCTGCTACCCGGGGGTCCAAAAGTTGCAGATCGCGAAATTTCAATGTTGTGAAATTGTATTTGGCCTCGAATTGATTACTTTGACACCGGACAATTTTATAATTTTTTTTTCTAATTTTTGAAGAAAATTTTGAAAATTTTTTTCGATCAGTGTGACCAACCGCAAATTGTAATATTCAAATATATGGGATTCGCGTTGATCTGATCATGTATATCTAATAGGGTGGATCGAAAAAAAAAACATATCTTGGATTTTGACCAAATTTGGTGAGATGGTTTACTTTGAGTGGGAGACTTCACAAAAAAATTTTGAGCCTCCGAGGGACAGGGGGAGGGGAGCAGGAGGTGCTCAAAGTGCACCTATTTTTGAAAAAAACGCCGTTTTTTGCGTTTTTTAGCCAATCAAAATTGTGTGAGAAGCCTTAGTAAAACTTAAAAGATGCGATTCGAGTTTCTACATCTCCCTGAACCATCGCCGTCCTCCTCCGATCAAAATTCTGACTGCTACCAGGGGGTTGAAAAGTTTCAGATTGCAATATTTCAATAATATGAAATTATCACTAAGCTGGAATGATTTTTTTTTGTCATCGAGTAAGTGAACAAAAATTTTTTTCAACCACTAAAAGTGAATTTTGAAAAAAAATTGAAAATTTTGTACACCAGTGCAGCCAACAGCAAATCATAAAATTCCAAAATACGGAATTTATGTCGACTTTGAATTGATTTTTTTTTCGCCTGAAAATATTATGTATTTTTTTTCAATCACTGAAAGTATATTTCGAAAAATTTTTTCAATAATTTTGTATGTCAGTGCAGCCAGTTGCAAATCGTGGCATACTACACACCTATGGGGTTTACGTTGACCTCAAATTAATTTTTTTGTCGTTTGAAAAATACACAATAATTTTGTTTTCAATCATCAGAAATTAAAAATTAAAAATTTTTCTTTGAACATTTTGTACGTCAGTGCAACCAGTTGCTAATTGTGATATTCTGATATTATGAACTCGAATCCATTATTTTTTCGTCAAGTGATTGGACAAATTTTTTCTCCCAATCAATAGAAATATGTTTCGAATTTGAGGACTTACTCGATGACAAAAAAAATCATTCCAGCTTAGTGATAATTTCATATTATTGAAATATTGCAATCTGAAACTTTTCAACCCCCTGGTAGCAGTCAGAATTTTGATCGGAGGAGGACGGCGATGGTTCAGGGAGATGTAGAAACTCGAATCGCATCTTTTAAGTCTTACTAAGGCTTCTCACACAATTTTGATTGGCTAAAAAACGCAAAAAACGGCGTTTTTTTCAAAAATAGGTGCACTTTGAGCACCTCCTGCTCCCCTCCCCCTGTCCCTCGGAGGCTCAAAATTTTTTTGTGAAGTCTCTCACTCAAAGTAAACCATCCCACCAAATTTGGTCAAAATCCAAGATATGTTTTTTTTTTCGATCCACCCTATTAGATATACATGATCAGATCAACGCGAATCCCATATATTTGAATATTACAATTTGCGGTTGGTCACACTGATCGAAAAAAATTTTCAAAATTTTCTTCAAAAATTAGAAAAAAAAATTATAAAATTGTCCGGTGTCAAAGTAATCAATTCGAGGCCAAATACAATTTCACAACATTGAAATTTCGCGATCTGCAACTTTTGGACCCCCGGGTAGCAGAATGGGTTTTCATTTTCGAGGGGCGGCAATTGCTCAGGGGGGTGTAGAAACTCAAATCGCACCTTTTTAGTGCTCTTTCGTGAATCGTACGCCATATTTTCGAGCTAAAAAACACAAAAAACCGCGTTTTTTTCAAAAGGAGGTGCCCTTTAAGAGCCCCTAGCTCCCCTCCCTCTTCACATAGGGGGCTCAAAATTTTTTTGGGTAGTCTCCAATGATGACCCAACAACTCCAGCGAATTTGGTTGAAATCTGAGATATGTTTTTTTTTAGCGATCCACCCTAATGTATATGTACCTAATTTATAATAGGTATCTATGTACCTCTCAAAATGTAACAATTTATTATACTTATTATATAAACTGCATACCAGGGCCTAGTCTAAATATGTATTTTTCAAAATCGCACAAGTTGGAAAATTTTGATTTCAGAATAATTTGCTTAAAGATCCTCCCGTCACTAACAAAATTTTTAGGGCTGTTTCAATATGAGATTGCTAGGAGAGGAAGAGGCAGGCGTGATTGCAAGAAATTTTGTACATATTTGCCAAATTCAGGTCAAATTTTTACTATTTCAATCAGTGAAATAAATTGGATCAAAAGTCAATGACTGATTTTTCAGTCAAAAATGACTAATTTTTTTACTCAATTTGGAAGTGACTAAGAAACCAGTGATTTTTGACTAATTAATAAGTGAAAATTCAATGATTTCTAGTGAAATTTATTTCACCGAATGAAATAGGTAGAATATTACGACCCGATTTCAGATTTAGAAAGTATAGTATTATGCAGTCATGAAAATGGGTTGTCAAATACATTATTGCGTGGAAAAGATGCAAAAATATAAAAAGCATATTATAACTCCTATGGCGGTGAAGGATTTTTTTGGAAAAATAATCATTCAAATTAAGAAAGATGAATAATCTATCATTGAAAGCATCAGTGGCGTAGCCAGAAATTTCTCAAGGAGGGGGTCCGAAATTTCATGATTTTTGAGAAATTGTAAGTTCACCTCCCCCTCCCCCATCAAATTTTCTTTTTACTATAAAAACACAAAATTCAAACTTTATTAAATTTTCATGCGATTTGCATAGCACGTTTAAGGAAAAAAATTGATGAAAATGTAATCTTGGATCAAACAACTTACATAGGTACTAATTATTTTGGCCTTAAAAGCCAATACAAATACCTAATAAATCCAAGAATTGGCGTCAGAAGCTTTTTTGGGAAGGGTGCAAAGTGGGTATGGAGACTTGGAATATCAAAAAGGAACTATTTTTTGCATAGTTGATTCAAACGGTTTATAGAATTAGTAATTTCTTTCATACCCGAGCGAAGCGAGGGCGAAGTTTTGAGAAAATTTGATTTTTAATGCTTCAAAAAGGCATTTTTTACGTAAATTCCTGACTATATATGTGACCTTCCAGGAAGAAACCGACCTTCGGTCCGAAAAAAAATTTTAAAAAAAAGTTTCTTAATCAATCCAAAACAAATGATAATCATTGTTTTGGATTGATTGAGAAACTTTTATTTTAAATTTTTTTTCGGACCGAAGGTCGGTTTCTTCCTGGAAGGTCACATATACATAGGTAATTATCAAATGTGATTTCTTTCATGCCCGAGCGAAGCGAGGGCGAAGTTTTGAGAAAATTTGATTTTTAATGCTTCAAAAAGGCATTTTTTACGTAAATTCCTGACTATACACATAGGTAATTATCAAATGTGATTTCTTTCATGCCCGAGCGAAGCGAGGGCGAAGCTTTGAGAAAATTAGATTTTTCATACTCCAAAAAGGCACTTTTTCACGTAATTTTCTGACGCCAAGGGGGGGGGGGGGTATCCAGATCCCCCCTGGCTACGCCACTGGAAAGCATAATTTCTTTACATTTTTGAAATTGCGCAATTTTTAATGGAAATGCACAAAAAATTTTATTGGGCAACATCTTACTTAGGTGGGACAGTAAAAATTGACAATTTTCGACTGAGATCAATGGTGTTTGATTTTCGGACTCAAAATGCAGTTTTTCCTATTTTTGGATTTAAAAGGAAAATTTTCAATTTTTTCAACTTATTTTTTCAAAATAAAACCTTTTTATTTTTTCCATTCTATTTTTGACTCATGATAAAATTTTTCGATTTTTCACATATCCGACAAAATCAGGACAGATAGAAATCGACAAAAATCGGTAAATAACGATACAGATTTTTACCAAGCTTGGCAAAAATTGAGAATTTCATCTTGGTTTGGAGAAATATTTACACTAAACACAAACATTTCCAATTTTTTATATTTTTTGGCTCAATATGAGAATTTAAAAAAAGTATATCATCACTTTTACAACTTTTCCGACTCAACGTAATTTTTTCAATCATAAATGCAATCTTGTCAGCACCGGAGTAAACTGCTTCCCCCCTCCCCCCACCACCACTAACCCGTAAAAAAACCACAAAATTTATCGATTAACCAAAACCCAGTACCTAAGTTAGAAAACTGAAATCAGAACCGAAATCGAAATCAATTATGCACTTCAAAAAATTGCAACCCAAATTGAAACCAATTCCAAATCCGAATAAACCATTATTTATTTAGTTTTGATTTTTCTTTCTCTTTTCATGAAATTTTACTCATCTCTTTAACTCAAACTACAAATTTCCCACATTTTTTAAAAGAAGAATCATCAGTTACATTAGGTCAAATCTTAATTCCTCCAAATAAAAATACATCGTTGTCATAATGAGGATCGCTGCTTCCTCTCACGCATTCAGCCCTGGTTTATTCCTTGTATCATCAGAATTTTGAACTTTCGTTCATCACCAAAAATATAGTGGTATTCCAGTTTTATAGGGGAAAAATGATTATCTCGTATCGAAAAAATAAATGACAATACAAAAAGTAGAATTATAAAACACAAACATACGAGGGAAACCCCGTGACCAAAACTGAGGCCAACATTATTTAAAAATTCGAAACCGAGACAGAAATCAACTCGTTTTTTTTTTTAAATATCTGCTTGAATGTAGGTAGGTATAGGTACATATTACATACATATATCAAAATATCAATGTGTAAGATAGTCTTTACCATTTAATTAAATTTTTAAATTAAATTTTCCAATTAACTGCCTATGTAGAGAAAAATCAAAGTTTGCATAAGTAGGCATTACAAGAAGAGAGAGGTTAAGAAATTTTAAATTTCTCATTTTTATGTAGGTACTTATCTTCAATTTTATAAGAAAAATAATAATTTTAGCAAATTTTCTGGTTTTAATTTTGTTATTTATTGTAAGAGAGACATCCTCCCTCCTTTCCCTCCCTTCACTGTCGAGGCTTGAATTAAATGAAATTTCAGACTACCCCTATTGACATTTTTGCTAGCAAAATACTAGCATTCCTAACACATCCCTAACAAAGCTAGCAAAACACTCGCATCACTCTAGCATAAATCATGCTAGCAACAGATTTGCTAGCAAAATGCTAGCATTTCGCGAGCACAATTTTCTCACAAAAAATACAGTAGCACAATACTAGCATCGCACTAGCTCAAGTCAGACTAGCATTATGTCTGCTAGCAAAGTGCTAGCTTTTTGCTAGCACAACTTGCTAACAATCAGTTACTGTAGACAAATACTAGCATCACGCTAGCATAAATTGAGCTAGCATCCCATCTGCTAGCAAAATGCTAACATTTCACAACTAGAAAAGTTCTAGCATTTTACCGCTAACAAAATGCTAGCATTTTACTGGCATAAATGATGCTAGCTCGAACTAACTTCGCATCTGCTAGCAAAATGCTAGCGTTTTACCACTAGCAGAGTTCTAGCATTTTACCGCTAACAAAATGCTAGCATTTTACTAGCATAAATGATGCTAGCTCGAACTAACTTCGCATCTGCTAGCAAAATCCTAGCGTTTTACCACTAGCAGAGTTCTAGCATTTTACCGCTAACAAAATGCTAGCATTTTACTAGCATAAATGATGCTAGCTCGAACTAACTTCGCATCTGCTAGCAAAATGCTAGCGTTTTAACCACTAGCAGAGTTCTAGCATTTTACCGCTAACAAAATGCTAGCATTTTACTAGCATAAATGATGCTAGCTCGAACTAACTTCGCATCTGCTAGCAAAATGCTAGCGTTTTACCACTAGCAGAGTTCTAGCATTTTACCGCTAACAAAATGCTAGCATTTTACTAGCATAAATGATGCTAGCTCGAACTAAATTCGCATCTGCTAGCAAAATGCTAGCGTTTTACCACTAGCAGAGTTCTAGCATTTTACTAGCATAAATGATGCTAGCTCAAAAATGCTAGCGTTTTACCACTAGCAGAGTTCTAGTATTTTACCGCTAACAAAATGCTAGCATTTTACTAGCATAAATGATGCTAGCTCGAATCAACTTCGCATCTATAAATGATGCTAGCTCGAATCAACTACGCATCTGCTAGCAAAATGCTAGCGTTTTACCACTAGCAGAGTTCTAGCATTTTACCGCTAACAAAATGCTAGCATTTTACTAGCATAAATGATGCTAGCTCGAACTAACTTCGCATCTGCTAGCAAAATGCTAGCGTTTGACCACTAGCAAAGTTCTAGCATTTTAGCGCTAACACAATGCTAGCATTTCAATAGCACGTTTTTTTAAACATAAAGTTACATTTGCGAAATATTAGCATCACACTAACATCACTAAGCCCAGCATAAACTAGCTTCGCATCTGCTAGCAAAATGATAGCGTTTTACCACTAACAAATTTCTAGCATTTTACAGTTAACAAAACGCTAGCATTTCACTAGCACAATTTTTCTAACATAAAGTTACATTTTTGCCAAATACTAGCATCTCAATACCATAAATTAGACTAGCTTGAACTAGCTTCGCATTTGCTTTGCCACCAGTAAATTTTTAGCAGCGTATATTAAAAATGTGCAACTGTAGCAATTGAACCGTTTTGTTATCTTATTCATAGAAAAGTAGGTAGATACCCTATTGACATTTTTGCTAGCAAAATACTAGCATTCCTAACACATCCCTAACAAAGCTAGCAAAACACTCGCATCATTCTAGCATAAATCAGGCTAGCTACAGATTTGCTAGCAAAATGCTAGCATTTTGCGAGCACAATTGTCTAAAAAAAATACAGTAGCACAATACTAGCATCGCACTAGCTCAAGTCAGACTAGCATTATGTCTGCTAGCAGAGTGCTAGCTTTTTGCTAGCACAATTTGCTAACAATCAGTTACTGTAGACAAACACTAGCATCACGCTAGCATAAATGAAACTAGCATCCCATCTGCTAGCAAAAGGCTAACATTTCACCACTAGCTTTGTTAGGGATGTGTTAGGAATGCTAGTATTTTGCTAGCAAAAATGTCAATAGGGATCTACCTACTTTTCTATGAATAAGATAACAAAACGGTTCAATTGCTACAGTTGCACATTTTTAATATACACTGCTAAAAATTTACTGGTGGCAAAGCAAATGCGAAGCTAGTTCAAGCTAGTCTAATTTATGGTATTGAGATGCTAGTATTTGGCAAAAATGTAACTTTATGTTAGAAAAATTGTGCTAGTGAAATGCTAGCGTTTTGTTAACTGTAAAATGCTAGAAATTTGTTAGTGGTAAAACGCTATCATTTTGCTAGCAGATGCGAAGCTAGTTTATGCTGGGCTTAGTGATGTTAGTGTGATGCTAATATTTCGCAAATGTAACTTTATGTTTAAAAAAACGTGCTATTGAAACGCTAGCATTGTGTTAGCGCTAAAATGCTAGAACTTTGCTAGTGGTCAAACGCTAGCATTTTGCTAGCAGATGCGAAGTTAGTTCGAGCTAGCATCATTTATGCTAGTAAAATGCTAGCATTTTGTTAGCGGTAAAATGCTAGAACTTTGCTAGTGGTAAAACGCTAGCATTTTGCTAGCAGATGCGAAGTTAGTTCGAGCTAGCATCATTTATGCTAGTAAAATGCTAGCATTTTGTTAGCGGTAAAATGCTAGAACTCTGCTAGTGGTAAAACGCTAGCATTTTGCTAGCAGATGCGAAGCTAGTTTATGCTAGGATTAGTGATGTTAGTGTGATGCTAATATTTCGCAAATGTAACTTTATGTTTAAAAAAACGTGCTAGTGAAATGCTAGCATTGTGTTAGCGCTAAAATGCTAGAACTTTGCTAGTGGTCAAACGCTAGCATTTTGCTAGCAGATGCGAAGTTAGTTCGAGCTAGAATCATTTATAAAGTTCTAGCATGTTTCCGCTAACACAATGCTAGCATTTTACTAGCATAAATGATGCTAGCTCGAACTAACTTCGCATCTGCTAGCGAAATGCTAGCGTTTCACCACTAGCAAAGTTCTAGCATTTTACCGCTAACACAATGCTAGCATTTTACCAGCATAATGATGCTAGCTCGAACTAACTTCGCATCTGCTAGCGAAATAATAGCGTTTCACCACTAGCAAAGTTCTAGCATTTTACCTCTAACAAAATGCTAGCATTTCGCGAGCACAATATTCTAACAAAAAATACAGTAGCACAATACTAGCATCGCACTAGCTCAAGTCAGACTAGCATTATGTCTGCTAGTAGAGTGCTAGCTTTTTGCTAGCACAATTTGCTAACAATCAGTTACTGTAGACAAATACTAGCATCACGCTAGCATAAATTGAACTAGCTTCCCATCTGCTAGCAAAATGCTAACATTTCACCACTAGCAAAGTTCTATCATTTTTCCGCTAACAAAATGCTAGCATTTTACTAGCACAAATGATGCTAGCTCGAACTAACTTCGCATCTGCTAGCGAAACGCTAGCGTTTCACCACTAGCAAAGTTCTAGCATTTTATCGCTAACAAAATGCTAGCATTTCGCGAGCACAATTTTCTAACAAAAAAATACAGTAGCACAATACTAGCATCGCACTAGCTCAAGTCAGACTAGCATTATGTCTGCTAGCAGAGTGCTAGCTTTTTGCTAGCACAATTTGCTAACAATCAGTTACTGTAGACAAATACTAGCATCACGCTAGCATAAATTGAGCTAGCTTCCCATCTGCTAGCAAAATGCTAACATTTTACCGCTAACACAATGCTAGCATTTTACTAGCATAAATGATGCTAGCTCGAACTAACTTCGCATCTGCTAGCGAAATGCTAGCGTTTCACCACTAGCAAAGTTCTTGCATTTTACCACAAACAAAATGCTAGTATTTTACTAGCATTCCTAACACATTCCTAACATAGCTAACAAAACACTCGCATCACTCTAGCATAAGACAGGCTAGCTACAGATTTTCTAGCAAAATGCTAGCATTTCGCTAGCACAATTTTCTCACAAAAAGTTAAAGTATCCAAATACTAGCATCGCACTAGCTCAAGTTAGACTAGCATTATGTCTGTTAGCATAGTGCTAGCCTTTTGCTAGCGCAATTTACTAACAATTAGTTACAGTAGCCAAATACTTAGCTTCGCATCTGCTAGCAAAATGCTAGCGTTTCACCACCAGCAAACTTCTAGCATTATACTGTCAACAAAATGCTAGCATTTCACTAACATAAATAATACTAGCTCGAACTAGCTTCAAATCTGCTAGCAAAACGCTAACATTTTGCCACTAGCTGATTTTAGGCTAGCAAATCTGTAGAGCCTGACTTATTCTAGAGTGATGCTAGTGTTTGATGGGTTAGAAATGCTAGTATTTTGCTAGCAAAATTTTCAGTAGGGCTAAATCACTAAAGAATGTTGCCAAATATTATACAATTTCCAAGTCTTACCCTTAGAACCCCTCACTAACCAAACAGAAAAATATCGCCAAATTTGTAATCTTCACCCTCTTGAAAACATTCATTTTGATAAAAGTTGAAAAAAATTACGATTATTCCAGATCTCATCCATCACCCTCTACATAAGAAACAAATAACGCTATATTCCACATGGAAATATCGCAATATTATAATTTTTTCAACACTCACCTCCTCAACCCAATGCTTCATTTCTTTGAGACGTTTGAGGAAAAGTATTGTCAAATTTGTACTCCACATCCTCGAGAACCTAGGTTTTGATACATCACAAAAGAAAGAATAGCGAATTGTTTTTCAAGTCTTGTCCCTTCTTCCAACCCCTATCTTTCTTCTCTAAGAAAAAAATATTTCTGGATTCTTATTCTACGTCCTCAAAATTTAGATTTTGATACATCACTCGAAAAAATTGAAAAATTCACATTTTTATAAGTTTTACCCCCCTCTCCACCCCCACGTGGCGCTTCATCCTTACGAGAAAAATATTTCCAGATTCATATCCTTCACTCACAAAAATATAGATTCCGATATATCACCAGGGAAAATTGTGTAATTCAAATTTTTCCAGGCATCCCCCTCCCCTTCCCTCTCATCACACCCTATACCTTCATCCCTAAGAGAAAAATATATTCGTTTCCTACGCTCTCGAAAACATGGATTTTGATATATAACACAAAAAAACTGCAAATTCAAATTTTTCCTGCCCCCTCCCTCTCTTATCCTTGGCCCGTAAGAGAAAAATCTTGTCAAATTCTTATTCTATGTCCCCGAAAACATAGATTTCGATATATCAATTGAAAAATGAAAATTTTCCCAGTCTCAACCCCTCCCCACTCCTCCACACCCAACTCTTGAATTTTCAACGGAAAAATATCATCAAATTCGAATTCTGTGTCCTCGAAAACCTAGATTTTGATATATCACTTGAAAAATTGAAATTTTCCAAGTCTCATCCCCACTCCCTCCCCCGCATTCAACCCTAAATTTTCATCCCAAGAGAAAAATTTTGTCGAATTCGTATTCTACGTCCCCGAAAACATAGATTTCGATATATCACTCGAAAAATTAAAATTTTCCCAGTCTCAACCCCTCCCCACTCCTCCACACCCAACTCTTGAGTTCTTAACGGAAAAATATCATCAAATTCGAATTCTGCGTCCTAAAAAACCTAGATTTTGATATATCACTTGAAAAATGAAAATTTTCTCAGTCTCAATCCCTCCCCACTCCTCCACACCCAACTCTTGAATTTTCAACGGAAAAATATCATCAAATTCGAATTCTGCGTCCTCAAAAACCTAGATTTTGATATATCACTTGAAAATTGAAATTTTCCAAGTCTCATCCCCACTCCCCTCCCCGCATTCAACCCTAAATTTTCATCCCAAGAGAAAAATTTTGTCGAATTCGTATTCTACGTCCCCGAAAACATAGATTTTGATATATCACTCGAAAAATTAAAATTTTCCCAGTCTCAACCCCTCCCCACTCCTCCACACCCAACTCTTGAATTCTTAACGGAAAAATATCATTAAATTCGAATTCTGCGTCCTCAAAAACCTAGATTTTGATATATCACTTGAAAAATTAAAATTTTCTCAGTCTCAACCCCTCCCCACTCCTCCACACCCAACTCTTTTTCAACGGAAAAATATCATCAAATTCGAATTCTGCGCCCTCGAAAACCTAGATTTTGATATATCACTTGAAAAATTGAAATTTTCCAAGTCTCATCCCCACTCCCTCCCCCGCATTCAACCCTAAATTTTCATCCCAAGAGAAAAATTTTGTCGAATTCGTATTCTACGTCCCCGAAAACATAGATTTCGATATATCACTCGAAAAATTAAAATTTTCCCAGTCTCAACCCCTCCCCACTCCTTCCACACCCAACTCTTAAATTCCTAACAGAAAAATATCATCAAATTCGAATTCTGCGTCCTCAAAAACCTAGATTTTGATATATCACTCGAAAAATTGAAATTTTTCAAGTCTTACCCCCACCCCCTCCCCCCGCATCCAGCCCTAAACTTTCATCCCCAAGAGAAAAATATTGTCGAATTTGTATTCTACCCCCTCGAAAATATGGATTTTGATGTACCACACAAAACAATTTCAAAATTCAAATTTTTTCAGTCATTATTACACCCCTCCCCCCCCCCCAACCCTTCATTTCCAAGAGAAAATTATGGCCGATTACATATTCCTACATCCTCAAAAACATATATTTAATATATCACACACAAATTTTACAAAATTTGAGTTTTATTATATTTTATTTCCCTTTTTTTCTTGAATTGTGAATTTTGGAGCTCCAGCCCCCAAGGGGAGGGATAAAAATTTGTTGAATATGTCTTAGAAATTTTGTTTTATTGCAATATTCTAAAAAATCAAAAAAATTTCCAAATTTGATCAAAATTGAGGGAAAAAAAATTTTTTGACTTCCAAGTTTAAATATTACTGTTAATACCTAACATACAACCTGACATGGTGGCGTACTCCTCTAACCCAAGACCCAGAGCAAAGGTAAGTACATAATATTAGAAGTTAAACAGTGTAACAATTGTTAGTAAAATGTTTACAGAATGCTAGCACAGCATACCAGCAAAACCCTAGAACCATGCTAGCATACGAATACCAGATGAGGGTTAGCAAAATGCTAGCACACCTTACCAAAGAATACTAGCAGAATGCTAACATAAAGTGCTAGCAAGTGCTAGCACACGTAGCACACGTTGCTAGCATTTGCTATCATCATTTTAGACACTTTTGACCAAGTTTTGTTAGCAATTATGCTAGCATTTTATGCGAGCACTTGCTAGCAATATTGCTAGCTTTACGCTAGCACATAAAATGCTAGCAAAATGCTAGCACGCTTTGCTAGCATATGCTATCATCATTTTGGACACTTTTGAACCAGTTTTGTTAGCAATTATGCTAGCATTTTATGCGAGCACTTGCTAGCAATATTGCTAGCTTTACGCTAGCACATAAAATGCTAGCAAAATGCTAGCACGCTTTGCTAGCATATGCTATCATCATTTTGGACACTTTTGAACCAGTTTTGTTAGCAATTATGCTAGCATTTTATGCGAGCACTTGCTAGCAATATTGCTAGCTTTACGCTAGCACATAAAATGCTAGCAAAATGCTAGCATGCTTTGCTAGCATATGCTATCATTATTTTGGACACTTTTGAACCAGTTTTGTTAGCAATTATGCTAGCATTTTATGCGAGCACTTGCTAGCAATATTGCTAGCTTTACGCTAGCACATAAAATGCTAGCAAAATGCTAGCACACCTTGCTAGCATGTGCTATCATCATTTTGGACACTTTTGAACCCGTTTTGTTAGCAATTATGCTAGCATTTTTATGCTAGCACTTGCTAACAATTGCTAGCAAGTGCTAGCATAAAATGCTAGCATAATTGCTAACAAAACGGGTTCAAAAGTGTCCAAAATGATGATAGCACATGCTAGCAAGGTGTGCTAGCATTTTGCTAGCATTTTTCATTTTTTTTTTGTCAATAGGGACAATGTAAGTAAATACGTTTCATTTTTTTTTCTCAATTGATTTTTCTGAAAATGAAATTCAATAATTTTTACATCTTAACAAGTTTGCAGTTTGAATTAATTGTATTTCCTAATGTGATTCTTAACGTTAGGTATTGAACGAATTTCTCTTTTTATTTTCCTTCAAATTATTTTAATAAAAAGAACATAATTAAATCAAATATTCGACAATCCTTTATGTTGCCCCTTCAACATTTCAACAAAAATGAATACCAAATCCTACAATTTCAAAGGATTTTCCTCGAAGGGAAAATTTGGCCTCATTTCTCTCGATGTACAAACCCCTTACAACATTCAAATAAAAAGGTACCAACGTAGTAATCGAATAAACCAGCTAGAAAATGAGTATAAAAATAAGCAACCCCTATTGTCTGGAAATAAAATCGAAACCGAACACGTATATAAATCGAGAGTTCGGCATTTAAACGCGACTACGCCGAGAAAAAAAGCGCGAAAGAAATAAACATAATTTGGAAACCCATGACTTAACTTTAAACTTCAGACCCGAAATCGGCGACAACGGTACTAACATGCTCCGGACGCCAATACTACCATTTCTACCACAATTACTACGACCACTAACTACCACAAATACAAATTCTTGTTCGTCGCCGAACCAATACCATAAGTTTAGCAGCCTTTTTCCAAGAAAAGGGTTTTTTCAGTTTTTGCCAATGCAATCGCATCGGAAAATTTTCTCAAGACGAAACTCGTTTGTTTGATGCATTTTTCCTTAACATCGTTGCATATGCAATCACAACGACGGCGCGCGGTGTAGTCAAAGTACAGGCCTGGTGAGGCGGACAGGGTACTACCTCAACAGATTGTCAACATCAAGCATGCGTTAAACACTGCCATAAAATTACACAATAAATGCGAATTCGTCACCAGCATTTTTCTAAATGTTTTTAAAAAGAATCATACTCGGAGATCTAAAAACGTGGTAAATTTTTTTCCATTTCGTTATCTTCTCAGAAAATTCATCCTATGTGCGAGAAAAATTCGTGATGAATCGACATAATATTTCTAGGAAAAAAAAAGAAAGAAAAAAAGAAGACTTGATACTTTGTTGATCTCATATTTTATACCTTGAATCCCTTTATTTTGTAATAACTGTCTGGCGAATATCCAAAAAAAATAAGAACATTTTGTTCGTATGTATGCGGGGTGCGTATGTATAACGGCATTGGTATCAAAAATACCGTCCGTTACATATATTTGCGAAATGCTCCAATTTGTTAATTTAAATATGAATTCTTATTTCTTACCACTAGCTCGAGCACAAGTAAGTACGTGCGGCCAACAATAATAAAAAAATGCTTGCTTCGGAAAGTTTTCCCTGAAAAAATTTCCTAAAGGTTTCAAACTTCCGCAAAAAGGTTTGGTAACTTAGTTCCTGACTCGAATGTAGAACACATTGCGATTTTTTTTTGTTTTACTCGTCGAAAAAATGTAAGAATTTGAGCTACAAATTTTCCTTGTTATAAATACAGTGTTTTAACGAGTCTGTTTCCAAAGCTCGTAATTGATGTAGAAAGAATAAGTGGTCTATTTTTTCTCAACTAACTCGTGAGTTGGAAAGGAGAGTAAAATTACCGGAAAAATAAGAATTATCAAAAACAAAGGAAAAAAGATTTACAATTTTAAAATTTTTTTTTTTTTTCATTTGGATGAAAAAGGGTAATATGAAGAAGGAATCTTACAAGGGAGGTATCCCAACTGGAAGTAAAATTTTAAGCAGAAACAAAAATAAATCGAAAATACATCATGAAAGAACCCCTTGTCCAAAATTTCAGGAGCTGAAGTTTATTTCTTGAATAAGCTGAGATTTGGTATACACCCCATTTTTGACTTCCCCAAGTGATTGGAACCGGTTTCGAGACGATTCAGAACCCCAGAAAAACTTTAAAATTTTGCAGCACTGCAGAAAAACCCATAAAAATGGTCCATATGAACTTTAGCACCTATAATAGCAGATTACCCACATTGGTGTGAGGTCGAAATACTCTCTCATTTATAAATCAGTGAAAATTATCGAAACTCACTGAAAAACAGTCAGAATTGCAGCACAGTAAGTAATAATTTAATAAAAAAAATCACTGAAAGCAAACTGTGAAAAGATTGTAGGGAAATCAATGAAAATTCACTGAAAAGTCAGTAAAATTTCTGAAATTTGCTGAAAAATCAGCGAAAATTCGCTGAAAATCAAAGAATTTCACTGATTTTCCTTGTGCTGCAATTCTGACTATCTATCAGTGACATTTCACTGATTCAAAATGAGAGAGTAGGGCATCTACCAATTTTCAGCTTTTTACCTCGATGAGTGCGCTGTTGGCGTATTTTGAGATTTTTCCAGGAAAATTTTCTAAAAAATATGGGTTTGAACTTGAAGTTATGGATTTCGGAAAATTATGCTTTGATCGATGAAATAAGTCACCAATAATTTGGGTAATTCGCGATTATAGGTGCTAAAGTTCACATGGATCATTTTCATGAGATTTTCTCCAGTGCTGAAAAAGTCCAAATTTTTCTGGAGCCTCCGAAACGTCTCGAATCCGCTTCCAATCGATTCGGGAGTTCAAAAATAGGGTATATACCAAATTTCAGATTTTTTCGTAGATTATATCAAATTTTCATATTTTGCAGAATGATGAGGTAATTTTGAAATTTTAAAAATTTACCAAAATTCGAGAAATGAACTTAGTCAGCACTTGAAATTTGGATGCGGGGTTCTTTTATTATTTACTTTTGATTTATTTTTGTTTCAATGCAAAATTTTACTTCGAGTTGGGATACCTCCCCAGTTGGAAAAATATTCAAAATAAATATTTCAATTCTACTCGTACATACATAAATTCTTCTAAAACAAATGATTCATCCCACATCGTCCAAGTATTAAAATTAAAAAATTCATCATACTCTGTCGTAAGCTTTTAAAACTATTCGCTTAAAAATTTGAGGTATCCGGTAATTTCTAGTACTTAATTTTGTCTTTTCTAAACAATCCCACCATTATAGACATCAAAGCTACCATTCAAACTAAGAGTCACTAATTCCCGAGAAAAAAATGTTGGAAGTACGTGTAGTGTTTTCCTATGTAAACATTCATGATCAGTAATTTAGCGTCGCTATCTTCGTTTATCGTAAATATATTTACGACTATAATAAAACGCTTGATGACGCAGAAGTACAAGTACCCTATATAAGCATGGGTGAGAAAGTGCGATAATTTCCAACCCGTTTAACGGATACTTAACTGCCACTCTAAATAGAAGAAAAGATTTTTCAAAGGTAAGTTACTTTTAAATGTTCTTTCTTAAAATACACTCGCGTACATAAAGCTGTTTATTTACGCAGACGTTTGGCTATATCCTTTCACCACTGCATTACATAATAATATTACCTATGTATACAACTCGTCGCTTTTTTTTTCACACATCTCAACCATGAAATGTAACAGAGTCAAGCTGAAGATAACTTTTCTTTTATCGCATCATCGCAATGTATTCGTTATTCGTGAATGTTTCCCTTTTTTGTTTTCATTTTCAAGTGGCTCAATAGTTTTCGTATCGTTAAATGTAAACTTCGAATACCTATAACAACAGAAAATCAATTTAAAGAAATATTATATACCTGTGGTAATTTTCAAAATTCAAGGTTTTCAATCGTAAATATGGTTCGAATCAATTGGGCAATATATTTCTGAAGGGAGGTAGGTGAGGTACAAAGTACATGTATATTTACTTATTATAAACTTTTCAAGACATGAAATGAAAATGAGAACAAATAAACGAGCTAAAAAAAAAAGGTTACAGTTGGTAATTATGTAACTTTTATCATTAATATCTTGAAAGTTCACAGTATCTTGTCAACTCGTCAACTCAAATAACATTTTCATGACTTTTCAATGTTTCTTTTTTCATTGTCAAGGTTTCATTCATTTACAATTTACTATCTAAAAAAAACTTCCCTCCATCTCGAGAGAAAACAAACACTAAGACCGTGCCCCTCCCCCTCCACATTGGTAGAAAATACGAGTACTTTTCGAGTGGATGAAAATAATCAAGTTCGTGTTGAAAAATTCGAAAAAGGTGATTACAGTTTTTTTTTGATAAGTTACAAAAAAATACATTCTGAGAAGTTTTACGAAGAATCTGAGGTTCATATGGAAGAATTTTTCTTTTCTCTTAAAAAATAACTCTATCTTCGATGAAATGAGAGTTTAGAAATATAATTTTTTAAATTTTCAAACGCAGTTTGTATTCGACATGAGCAGAGAGCAGAAAGTAAAAATATTGGTGTAAAGCTACAGTCTGGTTCCTTCGAGATTTTGTCCTAAACTTTTTTGGGGGCCAATTTCATTCCGATTATTTAGGTGTTTTTTCTAAAAAAAAAAAAGTAAAACAAAACATACTATAACAAATTAGCCCGATTAAAAGTGGTCTTAAAACCAATTTAAAAAAATTTATTTGGACTTACAATTGTGAGTCTGGATATAGAAACCAACCATAAAGGTCAAAAATTGGTGTTTGAGTTGAGGTTCTCCCTTGATCCTATTTCTTCTGAAAGGCATAAAATCAGTGTCAACTGAACAACCAATTTTTGACACCTAAGAGTGGTTTCTATATCCAAGCTCATTTTGTAGTTTTTTCACTCAGAAATTCCATTGGTGTTCACCTTTAACCATCACCCCATTTTTTAGGAATACTTGAAAAATTATTTTTTCTCACTTTTTAATAATTTTTTGCTAAAATTTAAAAAATTGGTAAAAGTGTCCGTAATAGATAAAGACACCTAAAAAAATTTTACAAATTTTTTTTTTCAATTTTATAATAAAAAAGTGATTTTTCTGAGTAGGTAGGGTACCCTGCAAAAAATGGTAAAAAACAAAATTTTTTTCGACACAAACAAAAAATATAAAATACGGATTTTTGTCAAAAAAGCCAAGTTTTTTGAATCTATTTTTCATGGTCGTAATTCTGAAACTCAAGATAAATGCGAGATGTTCAAAAAAATGTTCTTTTTTCGCTTTTCAAACCTGATTATTCGAAAAAAAATTTGTTCTCGCTCAGAAAGATGATACTGTATTTTGACACATTCTTTCAAATGTCATATCATTTTTCGATTGTTTTAAAAGCTTAATTCTCAATCTTCCAAAAAAATTTTATTGAATTCAAAAAAAGAGAAAAAAACTGCGTTCAGAAAAATCTCAAAGAAAAATGAATCATACTTTGTACATTGGACTTTCGATAGATGTCGTATTTTGAGGGTTTTGTTGAAAAAGCGCAATCTTCAAAATCCGATCAATTATTCTTGCAGCTCAAATTTTTTCAAAAAAAATATTAAAACCTCAAACCAGTTTTTAATAAATTTGAAAAGTATAAACGTGTTCAGAAAAAAAAAGATCTTAAGGGAGAAATAAAAAACAAAAAAAATCTGACTAGTCTTGCTTTAGGGCTAAAGCTTTTACGTAATCTTGGATGTATTTTAAAGATTACTTTTTATGAAAATGTTAGATAATTACTTTTTTTACAATTGATGACTTAAGACTTATTGTTAAAATGTCAGATATTCAGGTCTTTTTCTCTCCTTTTTCTAATTGAAATTGTCGAGCAATTTCAAAAAATTAAATTGTCGTTATGTCAGTCGATTCCTTAAAATTTTTCCAAGTTTTCAAAAGTGCAACAAAAAGTTATGGGTTTGATTTGTTAAATTTATTCCAAGTTTTTTCAAGCCCAACGAGTCATAATGCCAACGGTCTTAAAAATTCAATCGTCAGAATTTGACCTTGAAAGTTTGATCATCCATTTTATAACACATCCACGTTAAATTTAATTAATTTTCATAAAATCAAAATAGGTTTAAAAAAAATACTATTTTCAGAAAGATATTGAAAAATCAAACATTGTATTAAAAAAGCAATCATACTTACATTGACCTATTTTATGGACTGCTACTCCCTCCTGCCCTCCTCCCACAAAAAACCAAACCATACTCAGAAAAAAAACCAAAAAAATCAGGTCATTTAGAAAAATGATACCACACATGTGACAAATATCACGAACTGGTTTTTTTCCTGCGTTGCGTTGATAGAAATGAATGATCAGTGGAAACGCCTTCTGGTACCTTTGCGCCCCTGTCCAGCCGCTTATTTCCGCTGTTCAAAAAATTGCCTACATTTTCATTTGAAGGAGCAAACAGTTCTGAAAGAAACCTCGATTAGCACGAATTTTTATTTTTTTATCCCTTAAATGAGAAGGGTACGCAAATTGTTGTATACGAATCAGTACGGCATATAATATGCACAATTATCTGTCCGTTGGCAATTTCATCCCTTCCACTTCAGTTCAAGTGCAAAATAAACATAAATAAATACAAAGAACGGATTTTTTCAAAAAAAAATTGCCTCTTCACATAGGAAAGTAGGCAATTTGTTCAGCAGGGGAAATGAAAGGTTAAACATGCTTAGAAGTTATACTGCCGCACCAAAATTTGGTTCGGCGCTAAAAAATTAATTGGTAGGGCCTATTTCAAGGAAAATTTGATACTGTGCATGTAAGCACATTTACCCCATACTTTGCCCAAATTTTTTTGTTATGTAATATATGTTTTTTTAAATCAGTGCGCAGTGAGAAGAACTTTTCTTTTGGGAGGGTACAAATACCACGTGAGTGCAAAGACTTAGAATACCAGGAGAATTTTCGGGGGAAGAAGCAAAAAGAAGCATTATTTCACCTCAAAATAGGACATACAATTGTAACTTTGTTCGTTCCCGAGCAAAGCGAGGGCAAAGCTTTGAAAAAATTCAGTGTTTAATGCCCAAAAAATATCATTTTTTCATGTTCGAATGCTTTGAGAATCTTATCTAATGTAATCGAGGGGGGGGGTGTAGGGGGTCCAAAAATTGGAATTGCGATTTTTTTTTTAGAACTGCACGTTACATTTTTGGAGCTACGCAATGTTAATTAGTAAAATAATTTTTAAAAGTGTGGTAGGCCAGGGGTATCAGCCAACAGCTGTAATGAAATAAAAAAAAATCTAACCATTTTCAAGAAAAAAAACAACTATTATTATAAATTTAGAAAATTTTCTAAAAACGAATCATACATGATACATCCAACTCTTAACATCGTATTTCGGTGTTGACGAGTTTTTCCAAATAAAAATCCAATAACAAAAGCATTATTAGAAAAATTGAATCAACCTAAACAATTTTCAATAGAAAAAACGGCAAAAACAAAACGTTACAACATTTTAAAGCTAAAAACTTCTCAACTTCAGTTCTAAATTTTTTTGGAAAGGTGGTGAGGGGGAGCAAAATTAGATTTCTCGCCTTTTGATAAACGTTACTTCAGCAAATAACAACAAAACAGAACCACATCTTCATCCATATTTCGGTTATAGCTACACATAAAATAATTCGATATTTGAATGTTCGACGCAACAGTTCATTTTGAAAATTTCACACAACAACGTATCATTGCGCTTACAACAAAACACCTCCACAAATCGCATGTTCATTTAGCGGAAAAATACCTACGACTCCGTAAGCGTATTTTTTTTTTTTTTGATTTCCCAACGTTACTTCAAATTGTCGTCTAATACGCTGACACGTTATACACAACTTCGTGATAGATTCTTTTCATTAAAAATACGATTCGTTTTCCCCGCTTCCATTGTAAAAGAGTATAATAAGATCCTGTAATTTCATTTCAACGTCTCGGTTTTTTTGCACGCGTTTATTTAAAACCTCGACAATTTATACATGCTGAGGCGAATGAGAAAAATTATAATGTAAAAACGTAATAAATTCGCTATAAACGTTATTTCAATTCGGTTGAAGGAGGGAAAAAAGAACCCTGACATCCAGAAGTAGAAAAGTCTAAGAGTATTCAACGTCGAAGGAAATATTATTTCAAAATTTCTCGTACCCTGGGCGAAAATCTGAATTGGCGAACGCGTAGGTAGGTAGTTTTTTCGCAAGTTCCAGTCGTTAAAAGTTTACAAGTTTATTTACTTTAAGCGAAAACACTCCGGACATGATTTGGAGGCGGTGACGGAAAATACCGAAAACAAGGGAAAATCTCGAGATAGTGGAAAACATGGCGGAGAAAAAAAGAATACTACGAAAGTCCTCAGCATCGGCGGGGAAACAAAGTAAGCCGTATATAAATTAAAAGTTAAAACCACCGACGCAAATGTATGGCAACTGTGCAACAAATTATTTGAAAAATGAATGTAAATCGATGATAGTGGAGTTGATTTTGACTATATGCGTTTTGTGCAAAACAAACGACGAAGGCGTGTCTGGACGACAGCGAAGGAAAAAAAAAGATACATTGCATCAATTTCTCTTTTGCCGAAGAGAAAAGCTCACTACTTTGGTTGGGAAAGGACCTCAAAAATAATATAGTTTGGTGTACGAGTTGTAATAAAACATTTCAGGAATGGAGTATGGAGAGTGGAGGCAACAGCCAGAACAAATTCGGCAATACAGCGGCGCTGCTGTGATATACACAGTAACACAATAGAGAAATGGGTCTCGTCTCGTAGGATTTATTTATTATTTTATTTTTAGAATAACACCGAGCCGTATTCGATGTTGCCGCGTATAACAAGTTGACAAAAAATTTTTTTCATCGTGCAGCATACGTACGCCGAAATACGGTTCGTAGGTATACGTATGTGGATTGTAGACACACCACGATGGTAATATGTGAATATAGAGAACCTATTTCATTTATTTCTGTATAGGTACCTTGCTCGGTGACAAATGAAAAAGAAAACTTTTTTACTTCCGTACATAGGTAGAGAACGTACCCACAAAATATAACAAAATTACGTTCTAATCTTATAGTACGTAAAGGTATACGTTTACGTACGTACTACGTAGCTGGATACGTGTACGTCCCATACGAATACGACGTCTCAGAGACGACGTCGTCGCTGGTGTAATACACCCCCGTAACGTACGATTAATTCTGGTAGAAAATTCTCGTTCGACGCCGACACCGCCGCTACCAATATCTCAGCTATTACACAAATACAAAACATTTAACTGAAGAATTCGAATCACGAATCTAATAAATTGCTGTTTGTTAAATTACTTTCTAACTTATATGGCGAATGTATGTGTAGTGTACGTACCGAGTCCTCGCTGTACGTATAGCAACGAAGATGTACTAAAACTTAAAAATGATACATAGTTCCGCTGCTTCGTACCGAAGAAATATTGCCACTGATGTAACGCACCAAAGAAATATATCCATATTTGTATTACACAAGACATGAAGTAACGACAACATCATTACAAGCTAACTTGGGCCCTCACGAGGGTAAAAAATTACGTTAGTTACATTGCTGTGTGTGCTGTGTATTCGGCTACTCGCACACGTAGAATGTAGCACAATCAGCATGAGATACATGGCTGCGATTGTCTTGTCCGATTAATATCGTAATTTAACGATATTATTGATACGAAGGTTTTTTGCTGTACTTTCTCTTAATTAGCGAGACAATAATTGAAAAATATAGAGGATGATTCGTATGAGAGGTACCCCCTTCAACTCGGCAAGTTTATAATCTAACGTAAGTCAAGTATGAATGTTTATCTATACTTTCAATTGCAGGGGCGAGAATTCATCCTTCCAACAGAGAAGTTTATTTTGAACCTACGAATGTACAGTAGAAAATTGAGAATCGTGTCGTGACAAACAAAGTTTTTTGCATGCAAATATTTACTTACGTTTATTATGAAAAATTATGGGAATGAACTAAAGTTGACTAGCTTCTAATTATTTTTGTCACAAATGGGATTTCGACGATCTAAGTTTAAATTTATTCCAGGTTCAAATATTTTTCAATTTTAAATTTTCAATTTTTAAACTCTATTTGTTTGGTTATAAATTTATATTATTTTTTATTATTTTAATTTGATCATTTAATTCTTATTATCGAATTTTAAGTATTCCTTTATGCATTCAAAATTTAGCTTTTGAAATTTTATTTATAACATTTAATAGTTTTTTATTCTATTTTTTTAATAAAAAAATTTAATTTAATTTTTATAAATAAAATATTTAAATTAAGTAGATACATATTTAATTTTTTTCAAAGCTGTATCCAATTTCTAAATTTTTCTATCAGTAAAATTTATGATTTAAAAAAAAAAACGATTTTACATTTTTATTATTTTTCAAATTTCTCATGAATAGAAAAAAATCTAAACTCTCAAAATCATGAAAATTGAATTTGTTGCAATTGAAAACATTTACGAAAAATTTAAGAAACATTCTAAAATTTTTGAAATACAAGAAACAGAAAATTAGGAAGCGTGTAAAAATTATGAAAAATCTAGAGCATGAAAAAAATTAAAAGGAAACATCCATTAATTTCATTCTTCCTTCCAGTGGCGTCGGAAGCTTTTTTTTTGGGAGGGTGCAAAGTGAGTACAAAAACTAGGAATAACAGAAGGATTTTCGGGGCGGGGGGGGGGGGCAAAAAGGAACCTTTCTCGCACTGTTGACTCAAATAATATATATAATTGTGATTTTATTCATGCCCGAGCGAAGCTTTGAAAAAATTGAGCGTTTAATGCCCTAAAAAGGCCTATTTTCATGTTTTAATGCTTCAAAAATTCCAATTTGATGCAATTTGGGGGAGGGGGGGGTGCAAATGATACTTTTCACCCCACTTAGAATTGGGGGGAGGTGCAGTGCACCCACTGAACCCCACCTTCCGACGCCACTGCTTCCTTCAAATATAAAAATTACAAGAAGTGGTGAATATTGTGGAAAGTATTGAAAGAGCATATTATAAATTAAAATTATAAAGTTCAAAGGATACATGTTTTTTTTTGAAAAAACACATGCAAAAAAATGGAAATAACATGTGTCATATCGATTTCGACTAATTCGAGGGTGATGAGTTTGATTATCAACTTACTTTCTCGATCCGTTTCCCCCGCGACTCCACGCTGACTCCCAAATTACTAAAAAATTCAAAAAATTGATAGGTATTTTTTCTAAAAATGGGGGCTAGGGGTGCACCAAAAGGTCGAATCTCAAAAATAAGCCAATATTCAAACTCAGCACCCTCAAAAACTCAACAAACGACAAGTAACACGTTATTTTTCATTTTTTTTGAATTTTGACCTCATTAGGGGGCTGATAGGGGATTCAGAGGGGTTGGATGAAAAAACTGATCACATATTCGAACTCAGCGCCTTCAAATTAGTAGAAATCAATGTATCACTTCACTTTTTCCATTTTTTTGAATTTTGACCAAAATTTAAAACCCATGTGCCCCCAAGGGCATTGAGATCCCATCTTAAAAAGTAATTAGTTGAAAAATACATAAAAAGTTCTCTCAGTAGTAATTTTTTCAGATTTTTAAATGGGGCTCCTCATCTTTTGTACCTGTCATAAAAGTTGAGCTTTCATCATAAAAGTTCAAATTTGAACTTTTCAAAATGTGATCATCAATTTTGAATCTCCCTTCAATTCTCTACAAAATTGCATAAACCGATTCATCTTGGACCTAACCGATCTTGATATATGAGCCTTCAAAGTTAATTCATTTCGCAAAAAAATCCCAATTATACGAAAATTACAAGGGCCACTGCCGCCCCTCTGAAGGATTAGGATCGAAATAACGGCGATTCCTTTATTAGACCATCGAGGGAAACCCCCCAAAAAATTTGAGCGAATCGGAAGACCCAAGGTCAAAACCTGGTCGAGTTGACATGGAATGAGCCAGAAATATGGAAAATCGGCAACCATACACACACATTTACGTATGCACTGGCTCTTTGCAGGAGATAATTATATGACTTTAGAAACACCTTGTAGATATAAAAAAAAATCGTTGAAAATTAACCTCAAACAAACCTTCGAACGATAAATCGAATGGCAGACTAATATTTCATGGTTTTCCGAAAGATGGACGGAAGGAGGAAGAGAAGTTGTCAACATTTTTAAAATTTAATATAAAAATTTATTCACTCCGTAATAAAGAAAAACTTTACACGAGCCATAAGGTGACAGGGCAATTAGGTAGATTAGAATAGGTACACAACACACTACACATACGAGCCTGGCAAACTACGCATACGAAGTCTTGTTTATTTTTATTTTTCACGTGTTGCACCGGTGTACAAAATGAGAAATATAAGTATGTATTTTAAACTCGTTTCGAGCGTACCTATACGTAAATTTCGTCAAATTAGGGTAACAAAATAACAGATCACAATGTACACACATATTTCACATCTTCATCCTATTCACCTACTTATTTGTAAATTTAAAACCAGTCGTATAGTCTTCAATCTTTTTGATTCGATTTTATTATAATCGATGAAACGTTTGCGAATTTTGTATATTATTGCGAATTTCAGGAAGAAAACGACCTCGGGTAAACACACTGTTGACAATAATGAAATACATACCTATCAAATTTCGAATCTTGTCAATGTAAGAGGACTAACAAACATCTCGCAAGTGACGAATGAATCTTTAAAAAAATGTTTGATGAATACCTATACCTTACAGAACGGATCATTTTTTTTCAATCAAAAATAACCAAGCCTACGTCGAGAAAGAGGAAAAACAACCCACGTAGATCTGCATAGATACAAGTATATTTTTTTCTTAAATTATCAGGCAAGTATACATATTAGAATTCATTAAAAATTTCATTTTGTCAAATTTTTACATATTGTTGAAATGGAGTGATTATTATAAGGCCCTTTGTGTGCCCAAGTTTAACTTGAATGGCATAAAACGATGGTATATAGTCCCACTTACAAAAATTGGTGATCGCAGCTCCCCCAAAAAGTCATTAGGGAAGGTGGTACAAGGTCATTAAATTTAAAAGCTTGAAAAAATTTTTGGAACCGCTGCAAAAAATTAAAACAAAATTCTTGAGCTCTTGAAGTTCATTACGATCCTACTTAAATAATGTATGTAGTACGTATTTTGGATTGGAGGAGGGTTTTTCAATTTTTAAAAATTTCGTAATCGCCATTTCGGACCCTTCCCCGTTGAGTGCCGGCGACGCCTTTTATGTAATTTATTGCTACTAACAGGTAATCCAACAAAGCCAAATTACAGCCCTGTAAACATTTGCGTACCTAATTATTGGAAAATTCGATTTTCGACTTTTTTTTCACTGGAATTTTGGGAACCTCAGAAAATGTAAAAAAATCACGGTGAAATAATTTTTGTAAGAAATTGACTTTGAGAACCCATGAAAAAAGTTTAAAATTTCATTTTGTGAAACTGTGAGCTCATATAGCATTTATTATGAACCTTCAACCCATTCAAGTGTCAAAATATCATTTTTAACCAATTTAATGAATTTCGACATTTATCATCAAAAAATATTATGATTCTGGAAATTCATTCTATGCCTGTTGTGGGAATATTTTAAAAATTCGGATTTTTTAGGGATTCTCATGTTTATCGTGTTGTTAAATTAATAGTTTTCGGTAAAAAAAAACATCAAAATCCGTTAAAACTTTGATGACCTAGCACCACCCGCCTTAATTACTTTTTTGGGAGAGCTGATCACCAATTTTTCTAAGTGGGACCTATATGCCATCGTTTTAGGCCATTCAAATCAAAATTCGTTTCGAGCACGAAAATAGCCTCATAGAAACTTTTTATTTTCCAAAATAGGTACCTATAAGTATCAAAAACAAAATGTTTAAAATTTTGATAGCTACAAAAATTCATCAAATCAAGTAAGTACATTAATTCCAACTTAAAAAATAACAAAAGGTTTTAAAATGTGCATTTATGAAATTATTTTATAAACTCAATACATACCCTTACATCTTTAATTTAAAAAATGTCCAAAATCAATTTTACTCATCTGATTTCATAACGTCTCTTTAAAAATGAAATTTTATTACAAGGCATCAAAGTTGAATAAAATTTAAGGCAATTTTATACGGGAATTTTTCATTGGTACACAACCGTTAAAAATTGTTTACAGCAACGAAAAAAAAATTATATCGATTCGATGCTTCGATACTTGGAAAAATTGGCATAAAAATCGTTTCAAAGTATATAGCTCGAATCTTTTAAGAATTGTACCTATTGGAAAAAACCATTCCCATCAAAAATTTATCCATTTTTTCATACGCAGCTTTCCAGGATATTTTATCGATTGGTACGAAATTTTAACATAATTTACATATAAAATGCAACAATGTTCGGTAAATTTTCAATGATTTCCAAGCAACTATACAATTCCATATAATCAATTTTACGAAAGACCCAATTAAGCTATATTGATTCCAAGACGAAAAAGCTCGTTATAAATTTTCAACTGTCGTCAAAAATTCTGATACAACGTGGTTAATTCAGTTGATTACGGCGCAAAAAGACTAGTCACACATTTCTTCGCTCTTTAATCCGAGAATACAAAGCCACAGCATGCTCCGGGTTTGATATTGCTGAAATAATACCTACACATATATTCTTACGCGAACAAAGAATTCTCAAAAATTCGATTTCAAATTGTACAATGTAATTTCACTACATAAAAACTTATTCGCGGTACAAAATGGTATAATCCATTGACTCATATTATCGCACGTACTCGCAGAATACCACATTTCGCCAAGATATTTTCAACTTTTTACCCCTGATTCACATCATTTAGCAATGACTATCGAATCGTTTACGTCTATATTGATAATGAATTTCAAACACTCGCCATACGTTGGTGTTTTCTTTGTTTTTATACGCGAAAAAAAAAGAGGTAAACATTCGAATTGGATCGTTTTTCTTTAGAAATTTTCTTCGGAATTTTATTATTACGTCCCCTCTGCTCTTCTTCAAATACAGTAAACATACGAAGAGGTATTGAAACAATTTAAAGAAATGAATTTTTATCGAGAAATTCGCAAAAAAATTACGAAAACGTTACCTCATCACCTATCCATTCAAAATCAAACAATACACGTTGATAAATGTTACAACATACTTCTTGAAAAAAAATCGCAGCCATCAAACCAGAGACATTTTACAAACACGAGACAATCTTGGCGAAGATTATATGAGCGTCAATAAAAAAAGATATCGGTTCAGTGAAAAATCTCATCACGGTAAAAAGTTGGCTTAGTTTACATAACATTGACTGACACGAATTCAAAAAAATGACATCTCTGAGAAGTAAATTTGTCATTTTGAAAAAACCTACTTTTTCCTTCGAGTTCTTCTCACTGTTGTACTGCATAATTCGTAGCTAAAAAATACGGTGGAAAACCCCGGCTCATACATTATTTATTTCTCGTAATGAAATGTTTACATGAAGCATAATGATCGACGAACGATAATTTACAAAGTACACAATACTCTCAATACTGCATACAGTTTCAAAAGCTCAGACCCACATGACGAATACACCTATACCACACAAACCAAAACAGAGACACTTTTAAAAGTTTCTTTCACCCTTTATTTTTCCCTTAACATCGAAACATACATACCTATAATGTATCGTTACCACTCCAAGGGTGCGGCAATTTCTTCCTCTACTTTTTTTTTTTTTTGGAAACTCGTTTTGCGAACCAATTTATACGATAGCTGGTTATTTCCTATCACGAAGGGTTATGAAAAGAATCCACATATAACCTACCACCAATTTTTACAACTTTTCAAATAAATGAGAAACTGTTTTGATAACAGGTGCGAAGTATATATAAAACAAATACTTATATGGTGTAGCTCTTTATTTAAAAAAGAATCGCAGTTTTCTATGATTTTTCCATTACGTTCGTAAATGTTTTGAAAACAACTTGCTCTTTGATATGTTCCAATATAAGTCGACAGATTTAATTTTAGAGATTTTAAAGGTAAAACGAGTATGCATAATGCATTTTAGCTTCTTTGGTAAAGTTCAAGTCGTGCCTGAAAGCTCCAAATTCCAAAAAATTGAAACAAAAAAAACACCAAAAACTGAAGAAATTTTATAATTTACTTAAATAGGTATTTAAGATTTTATCCTCTCAATGTTTTTCTCAACGGTGTATGCTGCTGAAATTTTTTCGAGGGATGAACTGAGAAGAAAATCCAAAAGAATTTCAAAAAACTGAAAAATTTGGAAAATATCAAAACAGGAAAAATCAAATTAGTTTCAATTTTTCTCAAGTTATTAATTTTTCCCGTTTAAATTTTCAACTTTTCTTCCAATACCCAGTTTTGTATAATCCGACTTTACATAATTACATCAACGAATTTGTGATGCGTTCAGTGAAAAGGGACCATTTGTGAGAAGAATAAAAATCGATTTTTTAGCCCATATCGCAAAGAATTACTCCAGCCTTCCTCCATCACAGGTGAGTTTTTTCTATTAAATTGATTTAAAAAAATTTTTAAGAACAGCTTTAAATTTTTTGAAAACGTCCGTTTTTTTGAAAAATTCCGTTTTCCCCTCGTTCATTAGACACAGTTGAGACAATATTCAAAAAAATTCTTCAAATTTTAATTCCCCCTTCCCCTAAGATTGAAAAAATAAATTTATTGTTCTTGATGAGAACTGCCATGAATTTGAAAAAAAAAACTACCAAAAATGAATTTTTCCAACACGACTATTTTTTTTTGAATGATGAATTTTTTCCTCAGCAATTTTCTTTCATTTTTTCTTAAAAAAAAACGTGACCATAAGTAAATTCGGAAAAAAATGCGACCCAAACAGTTTCTTTTTGCTTCAATTTGCGACATTTTTCAATTCCCATCCGCAATTTTTCTTTTCTTTTTTAAAAACAGAAAAAGGAAGATTTTTCAAAAATTTTATTTTTTTCTGTCACTGGGAAGAAATTTATTATTTTTGAAAAATTAGTAGTGTTTCTTTATAGAAAAAAACACAATCAAAAACAAAAAAAGAAATTTAGTTTTTAGATTTTTCAAAAACGAAAGCAAAAAAATAAATTATTTTTCAATGCCAAAAAAGTTTTCACAACCCTGTTATTAAACAATTTTTTATCTCTCAACTTTTTCGTAAAATCAAATATCTTTCAAAAGTGGGACAGTATAACTCTTCAAATCTTGGAAATAAGACTCTACTAAAATGTACACATACCTATAATATATCATTTGACGGGTAATGTTTCTTTTGTCTTCAAAGTTGGATATGAAGGGAGAGGAAATGATCAGGAAATTGTGCCTAGACCTCAAAAAAAAAAAAAAAAATGGGAAGATTTCACTCTCATCATTTAACTCTTACTCCTACCAATTGATTTTTAAAATTGGCCACCAAAAAAATTTGCGAAATAAGTATTCGTTTTTACCGAAAAATGTCATTTCCAGCGATTTTCCATCATTACTTCAATTTAAAAAAAAAAACATCATACTCTACATTTTTCTTAATTTTTAAATAACAGTTGAGAAAAAAGTGTAACAAACATTAAATTTTTATAGCAAAAAATTTAAAAAACCAGAAGTGATTTTTTCAAGTACCTATGTATGTACTATGTACTCCTGACTGAAAAACAGGGATAAAGCTAAGAAAATAAACAACTGAAATTTTTGGGTGGAAAATTTTTTTGGCAACATTTTTAACATTTTTTTTATCAGAATGTTTCAAATGCGTTCAAATTCTAAGGGCAATTGGAAAGAGAAAAACTTTCTCGACTATAAGTAGGTAGGTTAAATGTAGTCTTAAAATTTAATTCTTAGATCTTTTCAAAATACAAACTGAAATAAAAATAAAACGAATCGATTTTTTCACTAAAAAAACCGACGTATTTACCAACAAAACAAAAAAAAAAACTTGATGAAAAGTATAAACTCAATCATTGGTTCGACTACTTTTTCCGCTACTGTCAAAATATAACAATATTTATGCGGCATTAGTATTCATGTAAAGTTCGGCGAGTATTTACAAAGCACCTATTAAACCCGACAACTTGTTTGTTATCAAAAATTAAGCCACATTTTTATCTTTTCAACGCAATTACCATAAGAGACGACGTATTTTTTCGCGGATCAGTTAACTTGTTAATGCAAATGCAACATAAATTGCGCTTTAACATAACGCTGTAAGGGTCACAGGGGTATAGATGGAATTTAAAGCTATCATTTGGCAACATTTAGGTTTTTTTCCTCTTTTTTTTCATTTTATTTTAGCCATCATCAACGATCCATTAAAGTATTATAGGGAAAGATGTTGAACAAAGTTGGTTTATAACGTTTTCGTAGCGATTATATTTACCGAAATTTGAAAATTATTTCGCCGAGCAGTCAGATTCTAAAATGTTTCCTATTTTCTCACGACGATAAATTATAACAATTATTACATATAAGAGGCGAAACTACACTAAATTTTATCTATTTTAGTGAGAAAAAATGGTAAAGCTGACTCGACAAAATCTTTTTAAAAAAATCTAAAAAAAAAATTACAACGATATTCCACTTTATCTCAATAAAAATATGAATTATTATGAACGTTGAAATTTGAATCCCTCAAATGAAAATCTCTTCTGAAATTTTGGTAACGATATTGCAGGAGAAATTATTGACTCGAGAAATAAAGAATAGGGGTAGAATTTCCATCACCTTGATTAAAGGTCACGTTTATTTTCGAAATTACAAAAAGGCACGGAAAATTCCCCTTAAATATGGAGGTAAAAGTTCAAAAGTTGGTATATTTTTTCACATTAAAATAAGTACCTAAGACTATAATACTGGAGTTCAATTTTGATAATCCGAGATTTCGTATTTTTAAAAATGTTCCAATTATATAATTTTGAATCAAGATTTCGATAATGAGCAATTCCATCGGTTATACGAGCCATTCGAGTAGGTAAGTTGAAAAACAAGATGAAATTTGGGAAAAAACGAAACGAAATATACGATTAGAAGCTTACTTTGAAACCGAAACAGCACACAATGCGCCTAAAGAAATAAATGTTTAATTCATTACTTTTCGAGTTATAATCCGAACCACCGAAAGGTTAAATTTTAACACTAAACTATCAAAAAACAAAAAAACAAAGAAGAAAAAAGGTATTTAGGAGGTACCTTAAATGGGTAACTTTTCTTTGTATAAAGTAATCCGCTTAAAAGACCATAACAATGTAAAGCAAAAGCTACTTTTCATCATTAATTGTACCAACGACAATATGCTTCTCTTAGTTTGAATTACTTTGTATCACCGCTTTGCTAAAATATTGAATAAATCAACTTTAGAGAGTAAAATCTACTTTATGTACTTAGGTATTTTCATTTTGAAAATTAAAATACTTCGGTACATAAAATTTCATCAGTACCAACTGCTCAGGTCTAAGTCGTCATTTCAAATACCTATCATAATAAATGCCTAGGAACTTGAATTTGTAAAAAATTACTAAAATCGATGAAATATAAAGTATCCACCAACATCATTTCATGTGAAATGAAATACTGCAGACTGCCGACAACGCAGCTCAACGTACATACGTGTTTACGTAGGTAACAATGTGTATTATCCACGTAAAAGGCGAAACATGTTGCACAATTTGAAACGACACACAGGAGCACTAATTAGGATGAAATTTCAAAGAGATACTATGATCTCTGTTCTCATATATAGAAGAAATTATCGCTCGTTTGTAACAGCAGTATTATACGGATGTTATACTTGAATCACTCGAATATGGCGCGTGTTCAAATTAATTTTACCACATTTTACGTAGGTATAATCGTTAAGGCTGTACTTTAGCTTCCAAAAATCGCAGAAAATAGGTAATTGTTGATTTTTATTCAAAAATATTTGGTTGCAAATTTTCTTTCTTAAAACTAAAGTTTTTGTTCTACTGATAATACGAAAACTGATTTGTTCAAATGAACGAAAAATACAAGGATTTTTTTTCCAAATTTGAAATTACAGCTGATGGTCAAAAATTATGCGTGCGCAATGCTGCGTTGATCACCTCACTACCACAGGAACACTTCATTCTGTATATACGAGGCGTAGTTGTCAAGTTGACATTCCATTCCATCGGGTCTAATAATTATTTTATTTTCGCTTGAGTTTACGATTTACGAATTTCTGAGGGATAGCGAACAAGATTTTTTCATCGTTATTTTTTTTCGATCGAACGCGTGCATTTTGATTAAATTTTTTTATGTTGATACTTCAAGTCAATTTTCTGGGTAAAGGAAGGGGTTTGCGAAAAAAATGAATAGAACCTAAATTGCGGAGCGTAAAATTTCCTTTCCGCAGAGTCCAATCGGTTTTTTCTAGAAAACTAAGCTTTCGAGATATTTTAATCAAAAGTTCAACTTTCATCTTTTATTGGAAATATCTCGAAAACTAAGCTTTCTAAAAGAAAACGAATTTGAACTTTATAGATAGCAAATTTCACGCTCTACAATTTATGTTCTGTTCGTGGTTTTTTTTAGGTTTGATTTTCCCAGAAAATTAATTTTTTTGTAATGAACCTTTAACCCTAATTTCAATATTTCCTATTCGTAACAACTCTGAAGTTAATTTTATGAGCACTGGAACACTAGAAGAATCCTACGAAAAATTGTACAGAACATAAATCGTAGAGCGTGAAATTTTGTCTATCACGTAAGTAATAGTTCAGGCAAATGATAAAAAATGTACTAAACCCCCAAAAATTCAATCCTGATTTTTTTCACGTTTTACGTTCGAAATGGTCTACTACACAACGTACTAAAATGGGCACCCCCCCCCCAATAACCCTCTGCTACCCCCAGGGGAGGGGTAAATGTCTGCTCAAAACCGGGTTTTCGTGAATATCTCCTCAAATAAACCTCAAAGTTGAAAAATAGTTATGAACAATCTTGTTCTACGTGTAATTTCCTATCAGAATTTTTTTTTTTTTCAAAAACACTCACTTCCTTGACCAAAAATTGAGGGTAAAAAACACCTATTTTTCAACAATTTACAGCATGTTTTGAAAAAATCGAAACTTTTGTGAATATCTCTTCAAATAATAAACAATCATGTTCTACGTGTAATTTCCTATCAGACAGGTTCGTTTTTTTTCGAAAACACCCACTTTTTTGCCCAAAAATTAAGGGTGAAAACGCCTATTTTTCCAATATTCACGATATTTTTGGAAATGATGGAAATACGAAGTTGAAAGTACCCAAAATTATACCAGTGAAGAGTAATTTTTCATACGTGCTGGTAGGGAATTCTAAAAAAAGTCACCGCAAGAATTTCAACTCCTATACCTTTAATTATAGGAGAGGTTATTGAATACTGCAATAACCTCCGTTATAATTAATGGTATGCCCCGAAAACTCAGTTTTTTGCCCCTACACCTCACACAATGGCCAGAAACGAATTTTTATACGATATTCGAATAGTAAAGGTCAAACCCCACGTCTTCAAGGGGAGGAGTAGGAGTAGGAGGTGCCATAACATTCCCAATTTTGAGGTTTTTAGAGTTTTTTCTGAATGCTTTTGTCTCTGTGCTCAATATAAAGGATTTTTGAACCATTTAAATAGATTTTTGGATATGGCAAGTCATCACCTTGACTAATAAAACTAGGAATTTGTAATGGCTCCCAGAGTCCGTTTGGAGATATAGGGTGTTCAAAATTTCTATAAAGTTCTAGCTTTTCTGCATACCTGATGCATTGTCTCTGTTGACATATAGTACGTAGACGTACTACGTAAGTATGTTTTGAAATATTTGATAGATATCCTATATCCGATATGACGCTCAACTTTTCATATTTAATGAATCGCATTGTAATTAGAACCTTCTTACCCCTTCCCGATGAGAGGGTGAGGTGAGAGGGTGAGTAGTTCAAAAAAATTAAATTTTCTAATAATTACCTATTTTCGCGAATTTTGTATCTACCTATAAATGAACCGAAGGTAGTTCTAAGGGGTAGCTTATACAGATCTCATTGTATCCACTTGCATCTCTAAGGAGGGGATGCTGCAGAGTGAAAACAATTTATTTATTATAACGTGTAATACCTATGGCTAAATCTACATTTCTGAGGTCGTAAAATACAAAATTTGGCAATATTTTATATTTTTACTTTTGGGAGCAAGGGGTATGTGGAGATGGATGGGGTTAAAAGTAAAATTCTGTCTTTTCAGTGTGAAAAATGTGAAATTTTGCGCTTTTGAGGTTGTATTACAATCCATCCTCACCTACCCCTTGCTCCCAAACATAAATACATTGGCAAATTTGTGTTTTACGACCTCAAAAATGTAGATTTAGACATATTACACGACATAATAAATACATTGTTTCCACTACACAGGATCCCCTTCTTAGGGATCCAAGTGGAGACAACGGGGCGATTCATTAAATATGAAAAGTTGAACGTCATATCAATCAATATAGAGTATCGAATATTTCAAAATATATACTTATGTCAACAGAGACAGTGTATTAGTTATGCAAAAAAGCAACAAATTTATCGAAATTTTGAACCCCTATATCTCCAATCACGACTCTAGGAGCCTTCACAAATATCTATATTCATTAGTCGAGGTGTCAGCTTGCCATTTCCGGAAATCTAAATGGTTCAAAATCCTTTATAATACGTAAGGAGAACAAAATATTCAAAAATCTAAAGAAACCTCGAAATCGGGAATATTGTGGCACCTTCTACTCCTCCCCTGGAAGATATGTGAAGCTCGGAAGCAAGTCAATTAATCGGGGTTGACCTCTGCTGTCCGAATATTGTATTAAAAAATTGTTCCTAGCCATTGTATGAGGTGTACGGGCCAAAAAACTGAGTTTTCGAGGCATTTTTCATACATATTGTTGAGTAGAAGGGGGGTAAATTGAAAACTTGGGGCACTTTTAGTCATCGAATTTTAAAAGAAATGACATATTCGTGTTCACGGAGGTCGAAATATACGAATGTTCATCATACCAACTTTCATGCTTCTTTCTCTAAACGCCACGTTCTAAAATAAACTTACAGTTTGCAGTTGCACTAAAATAAAGTCTTTATCAAATTATGTTCGTATTGCTAAGTTGTCATTTGCGAAATTTTTAAATTTTGAGTTACATAATTGATACCTAGTATGTAAGCTATACATGAAAGTACACCTTTAAAGCACTTTTTTATTTTCACTTCGTTTTTAATACCTAATTCATTACTTATAAATTAATTTTCGATTTCAAAAATAGACATTTCGCATCCGTATTGATAAGTTTGTTGTTGTAATTCTTGTTGAAAATTGTTGATAATAACCGAAAGAACGATTATTTCCATCCTTAAATAGGATTTTCATAAAAACTATTGATACGCCCCCTATATTGAAAATGGTTCAACTAAAAAATGTAAACAAAACAAAATTTTCTCAACGCCACTATCAATATCAGTACGTAATTGTACATTTTTAAAATGCGGATTACTCTGTCAATAATGAATAAATTTATTTCAAATTTTGTACATAGCTTTACAAGATCATTTTGAAGGGTGTGTCATCATTTTTTTTCCCCACCTACTACTTTTCAACTGCATGATGTATGAGTGAAAAGTGACGTAAATTTGCCAACTTCAGAGTAAGGTAATAAATTCAGCTAATTAATTATTCAAAAAAATAGTGATAAAGCACCATTATTATAACCTTCCTGAACAATATAATCCAAAAATGAAATAAATCCGTTCATTCAGCTTCTCACAAAACGTTATCAAAAATTCTTCATTTTTACCTACTCATTTACCTCTCATTTACCTACTAAAGTACAGCCTTAAATACCTCGCGAGATAATTTATTTTTGAACGACGATATCAAATATTAAATCGAATCTCGAAGTTATTGAAAGAAGACGTGGGAGTCGACATGGATTTTATTGAAAATTTTCAAATAAAAAACAAGAAAAAAATAGTTACGCAGGGGTAATGGAAAACCCTGGTAAAATTTTAGCTTATCTCATCATAAATTTTCCTCCTTGGAATTTTATATTTACTTTCTTAATTTTCAATACCATTTTTTGCACTCTGAAAAATTGCTAACTCATCCACCTATTAGTTTTTTTTTTACATTCCATAAACATTTCTTAAGGCCCAAAATTTCGAAAAAAAACTACCTAAAACATAATTTTCAAAATGAATTTTTTTTCATTATTTCGAATACTTGGATTTAATAATCGCTTGACTTTAGATGACGTTGGAAAATTTTCAGCATCCCAGAAAAGAAGTGAGAGCCTTTTAAACACAATTAAAAGTCACCGAAAATTGAAAATTTTTTCAACTTCTTTGTGCAATCTTTTTTAACAAGAAATAGGCGAATCTGAAAATGATTAGCTGCCTTCCAAAAATAGAACGATTTCACCTTCCTCTTACTTTCTACTGAAATGAGGAAAATTGAAATTTTTCAAAGTTGTTTCCAATCTTGAAAAATCATAATTTTTTCATTTATTTTTATTTTTATTGGGAATTCTAGTTTACTTGAGGCCTATCCTTCATCTCATCTGGGGCGATCGAAATTTTCCCAGTATTATTTCCTGCTATGATCGTTGACACTAAGGGAGTAGGACAGAAAATTGAAATGTTTAGGAGTTGGAAGCTTTCAAATAGTCTACTGACAAGGAAGGTATCTTAATTTGGAGTAAAATTTTGAATCTAATTTTTTTTAGATTTATTATATTTTTGTATACTTATTTTGAATAAAAAATTAATTTGGGAAATTAAAAATAAACTTGAGCTTTATAAATAATTTTTTGATACAAAAATAAATCGAAAGTACATCATAAAAGAATCGCATATCCAAAATTTCTAGAGCTGAAGTTCATTTATCGAATTTTGGAGAATGTTTGAAATTTTAAAATTACCTCATCGTCCTGAAAAATATAAAAATTTGATCTTGTCAACGAAAAAAGCTAAAATTTGGTAACACCCTATTTCTGACCTCCCGAATAGATTGCAAGCGATTTCAAGACGTTTCGTAGCCTCTAAATTTTTTAGGAAATTTCCAGCACTAGAGAAAACCCTATAAAAATGGTCGATATGAATTCCAGCGCTAAAAATCGCTAATTAGTCATATTGGTGACCTATTTGATCGATTAAAGCACAATTTTTCGAAATTCGTAACTTTGAGTTCAAATATGTACATATTTTTTGACAGAAAATTTTTCTGAAAAAAATTTGAAAATACGCCGACACTGTACGCATCGAGGTAAAAAGCAATTGTAGGCCCTGAAGTTTATATGGACCATTTTTATAGACTTTTCTCCAGTGCTGGAAAATTCAAAAAAAAATTTGAGACTTAAAAAATCGATGATTTTTTTTTACAGTTGAATTAACACTTCTGGTGAAAAAATAGTAGGTATACCTATGCAATCTAGGAGTAAGTAAATACATGCATAAAATTAAAAATAACTCACTTTTATAATTCGATGTACATAAGGCAGTTGTCTCAATTTCCAGATCTATTTGCCTTGGTTCAAACGTGTTTTCGAAATTTTTTCATACTCGTATCATATCACATCTGTAACACATCAGTAGCACCAGTCCATCAGTTAATTAAAAAGGAAATAAAAACGTCGAAAATTACACGATTTTAAATCACGAACTAAGGGATCTAAAGTCTAGAAAATAATAGAAAACTCGATTCAATATAAGCTCACGATCTGTTGACTAAAACAAAGTATGTAAGACACGAAGTAGGTATCAATGCTTTCACCCTATTATACGGGGATTTGCTATAGATAGAACATTTCCAAAACCAAGAACTTATTTTTAAAATCCTCGAGAAAACTAGATTTTCATATTACTAAGTAAAAGCAAAAGCGAACGAATTGCAGGATTCTAAATTCAGCGACTTCAATCTTCGAAATACTTTTTCATTAATGTTTCATACTATAATTTTTATTGCTATGAAAAAACTTTTTTTCGAAGAGAATGGAAAAGAATTATTACTTTAAGAGGAGAGGTGACAACCAGTCAAAATAAACAAACAAGTTTCATATAGTTTTTACTTCCTTATAAATTTCACTTACAAAAAAAAACGAAAGTAAAAGTGAATTATCAGCACAGTAAGGGGTAAAAACGACGCGACTTTTTCTATCCGTAGGGAAGTTTAATTCCTGTTTTTACTTTACAATAATGTTAACTTGGATTGCTCTTTTAACCAGACGGTTAAAAAACACGATTTTATCATTAATATGTAGGATAGACCAAGGTATATTCTCAACTCAAGCGACCATCTATAGGTAGCTAGGTATCGGTAATTCGGTATAACTATTAGGTACAAACGTAAAATACAAAATAAATACCATGCAGAATAAGGGATTACTTTCGACTTTCCACGAATACAATCAAACCTTGTGTATAGTATACCTACATAAATAGTGGACCAATGATATGCCAAAGGTTTTTGTTTCTAACCACAAACAAACATTTCGTTGAATCAAATGACAAGGGAACCTATTTGTAGAATCTATTTAGTGGGCTTCACATTTCACACATCATTCTATAGGTGAAAATAAAAAGTTTTGTGCTTTACCAAACTAGGTATAATATTTACAGAGGTAGACCTCTTTTCTTGATTTCATTAAATTGTCCGGATTCGTTCTTTATATCCAACAACCATCACGTGTTTTCATTGTTGTATCAACGAGACTCTCAATAATTGCTTTTACATACGTAAACTGCCGTTTTGAAGAACAAACAATTTTTTTCAATAGGTATCCGAAATTTTAAGAAAAAGTCATAAATGTTGACTTTTTGTCAGTTTTGTTATGTTGTTTTCAATTTATTGAATGCATTTGCTTAGTAATTTTTAAATCTGAAAAAATTTTAACATTCATTTCAAGTTTTGTATGATAGAAAAAATATCTAAAGTTGGTAAGAAATTCAACCAAAAACACATTTATTTAAATATGATTTAAACGCATTTACCATTGAGGAAAAATTTGTATGGTTAGTAGTACCTACTACTACGTCTCTTATAGGGAATGAACATCACGTTCAGGTATTTTAAAAAAATGGAAAAAATTCTCTTTTTTTCAGAAAAATGGACATTATAGTACGGGTGCCACTTACCAAAAATGCCAAAAGTATGGACTCCAAAAGATATAAAATTTTTGAGATATACGATCGATAGGGGACCTCTCCCCGACCCTATAACTCCCATCAGAATTTTGAGATCGAATTGCAAACTCGTTCCAGGGGTTCCAAAGTTGTGAAATTTTGGCCCCGATAACTTCATAAAATTGAGGTAAAGGGCTTGTTTTGGGCTTAAAATACACTAAATACATTGGGGATTGGATGTTGTGTAATATTAACCCCATTTCAGTGGTTCTCCCCAAGCCAGTGGTTCGTAAAGTGGAAATTTGAATTTTTTCAAAGTGTACGTTTCAATTTCAAAGCCGTTTTGCAGCGTTAATATTCATTCAATTTAAAAAATGGTTAATGTAAAAAAGAAAGCCCATTTTATGAGGATCCCAAAAATGTATGCAAAATTTCCATCCCGTTTCATCAATAACCTCTATTTTTGTTGATACTGCTCTATGTATTATAATACTCACGCGGAACCACGGTTTTTCTCGTTCAATTAATCCTCAATTTCTCTGATTGTTTCAAACATAATGGCAAAAGTTATCATATTTTTGGGATCCTCATAAAATGAGCTTTCTTTTTTACATAAACCATTTTTTAAATTGAATGAATATTAACGCTGCAAAACAGCTTTGAAATTGAAACGTACACTTTGAAAAAACTCAAATTTCCACTTTACGAACCACTGGCTTGGGGAGAACCACTGAAATGGGGTTAATATTACACAACATCCAATCCCCAATGTATTTAATGTAGTTTAAGCCCAAAACGAGCCCTTTACCTCAATTTTATGAAAAGTTATTCACATTAAAGAATCTGTGGCGGGGCCAAAATTTCACAACTTTGGAACCCCTGGAACGAGTTTTCAATTCGATCTCAAAATTCTAATGGCAGTTTTGGGGTCGGGGAAAGGTCCCCTATCGATCGTATATCTCAAAAATTATATATCTTTTGGCGTCCATACTTTTGCGATTTTGAAACGATAGAGCGATCTGGCACCCGTACTACGAGTATTATGTCCATGATTCGAAAAAAATGGGTATTGCATCCAACTTTTCCATGTCTTTCAGAAAAATGAACAATAAGCACATGTGTTTTTTGGTCAAACTCGTGCCTCAAAATTCTTTTTTCTCACTGATTTTTCTTTACATGAAAAAATTGAAGCAAAGAAGAGAATTTTGAAAGTTTGAATACTACACGACCACGATAAGAATGTTTACCAGGAATAAAATTTTCAACAAATTAGCTCAAAAAGAATGTTTTTCAAAAAATATCACGCTTTTGAATGAGAAATCATCATTTTTAAATTTTCAAAAATCCGTCAAGTACATATTAAAATCGTTGAAATTTTAGTTATGAAAGTTTAAGAACATCCTATTCCCGAAAATTTACTCTCATTCAAATCACAAAGTCAAACTCGAAGTTTTTACTACGTACAATCAAGTTCTACAGGTAGAATAAACAATAGCAAAAGAAAAGAGTATCGCATACTTATTACTTTTAAATTAAGATGAAAATTCAATTTTAAATAGGTATCAGGACTATCGTACCTACTTAAAAAACTTTGTATTTTACTCAGGAACTTTCAAAAATTCTACAACATCTCGGATAATAATATTCGAATCGGATGAAAACTTCAAAGAGAAGTTTTAATTCAAATAATTAACTAATTTGAGAAAACTCTATCATTCAAAATGAAGAATATAGAACTAACAGTCAGTACTTCTACTTACTACCTACATAGGTATTAGGTATATCTATTCGTATTCATAATGCAAAGAATAATAGTAATAACTGGAATAATAACTCAATTTTTCATTACTTTTTTCTTAAGATATTAGGTACATTTCTTCTCATTATATAATAAAAAATAAAGTGAATCACGAATGATTACGCATCAAAAAAGTGATAAAATTTTACACTTGAATTAAATAAAAGTCCAGGGCATGAACACGAAGAATTGACTATTTTCTAACCTATAATTAAATGCCCAAAAAATCATGAGAACCCCCCTACCCTTACATAAGTACATAACCATAACTTACGAATAAAATTGCCAAACTACCCCACCTACGTGAATTCAAATACGGAATATACATAGACAAATAGTCAACGGGAAGCAAATCAATTCAATTCACAACAAAAGGGTTAGTTTTATGAATAAAGTTTCATATAAAATAAATTTAAAATTCAACTTGCAGCCAAACAGATATACCTAGAGGTATATCCATTTTTCAACTTAACCTCTCGTACGAATGTGTTTCGCCAAGACTTCTTTCTTTTTTAAACAGAAGTTTATAAAACGTCAAAATTCTTTCGATATTCCATAAATCTCAACTTTGAACTCTATCAAATGAAAACTACTGTAAGTTAGCTGTATATTTTTCTCCCCGGCGCGTTTTTTGTCTCGCACAACTTACGAGTATTCGTCATTCATTTTGCCATTGATGTAACCGAATTCCAAAAGACAAGTTTCCTCGTGTTTTAAATTCCAAGATGTTGGGATTTTCAGCAGTAGCAGATACTATAAATATTTGGAATCACTTTTATTGATGCTTTTTTTGTCTGAAGGCAAAGGTATGTCCAGCATGTTTGATTATTGAAAAATTTATTCGAATAAAGAAACAAAAAAATTTAGTACTAGTACTTTTACAAGGCAAAAGTCCAACAAGGGAATCGCATTTAGATGCCCGCTCTCGATTGGAACACGGAAGTGGTGATCCTCCCAAGACAACGAAGATCTCCTCAACAAACTCTCCTCCTTAAGATGTTTTTTCCCACAATTTTTGGAATTCTTTTAAAAACAGTAAATACAAATTTTTCAAGGAGATGATCTGCACTTTGATGGGATACCTACACATGCTTTTAGAAAACACTCCATTATTTTCGCAGATAATAATAATTTTAAAAACACGGATCATTTGCTTCCTTCAATTTTCAACGAGGAATTGACCTTCAAAATTATAACTTTACCGTACTTCTGTATGTATATAGAACAAGACCACGATTTTGGAAAGAACGAGTTCTAAAACTCCCTCAGCCAGCATATCAGGTTATCAAGTTGAAACTAAATTTTTGGTGAATTTTTGAAAATTTAAAAATCGGTGTTTTCAGCAAAAATGTGAAATTAAAAAAAAGTACATACATATACATATACGTTTTGATAAAATTTAAGTCCTCTCAAATATCGATGTTTTGATCCCAAACTTGATCATTTTCCTTAAGCGCAACATCAATTCGAACAAAAAATTAAGTCAGGTGTTCCCTCTTTTCTCAATTTCTTTTTTAGTGAGTAAGCTAAAATTTCATGATTAATACAAAAGTTGAAGGCTACCATTTAAAAATCTGAAAAGTTACAATGAAAACTCTTTTTTCGAGCCGCCTCACTTCCCTCTCGGCGTTCCAACGTGAGGGAAAGAGTCGGATCAAAAAGTAAGTCAATATTAGAACTCGGGGTTATTGAATTAGCGAGATCACTATTTCCAGTAATCCTGGAGCTTTCAACGCAATTTTTATCCGGACCGCGCGAATCATTTCAGTCGTTCAGCGTTCAACTCTTTTTTACGTCTTATCACCATTTGAAAGAGGGAAACTGGAGGATGATGAAATAAACAATTTCGAATTTCGTTGTCAGTTGTATTTGTATGGTCAAATTCGCACAAAATTATGAATATTAATCAATAATTTGAGCAAATTCGACCATTCAGAATACAACCGACAACGAAATTCGAAAATGTTTATTTCATCATCCTCCAGTTTCCCTCTTTCAAATGGTGATAAGACGTAAAAAAGAGTTGAACGCTGAACGACTGAAATGATTCGCGCGGTCCGGATTTTGTCCAGCATTTTTAAATTCCTCCAGAAAGTGCTCAAATGAAGTGAACTTGGGTAGCTAGAACTACCTAGTTTGACGAAAAAATAATTACCTACACTGGAAACTCCAGAATAGCTGGAAACGGTCCAATTTGGTTTTGGGAGCCAGTGACTTGGTTCATTGGCTCTGAAATTTAATCGTTTTAAAATCTATTTTTTTTTTTTTGAATTTCATATTTAGTTGATTATATTCATTTGGGGTCTTCCTCGAGGAATCTGAGAACTCCAGAGATGAGTAGAAACTCAAATCGCACCTTTTTAGTGCTGTTCCAAGAATCTACTATTTTTACTAGCTTAAAAAAACAAAAAACCACGTTTTTTCAAAAGGTGATGTCCTTTGGGAAACCCCAGCTCCCCTCCACTTCCACCTAGGGGACTCAAATTTTTTTGGGTAGTCTCCGATAGTGACCCAACAACCCTACCGAGTTTGGTCAAAGTCCGAGGTATGGTTTTTTTTCGCGCTCCACCCAAGTGTACATATAACAAGTCACAGATGTAATACTTTCGCGTACTAGGACTCAGAGGCGGTTCGAACGCGGGGGGGAGGGGTATGAGGTTAAAAAATGCCGAATAAAAAATTCAAAATTCAAAATTGCCGAATAAGAATTCAAAAATTCGAGAATTTTTTTGCAAAAAAAATGCGAAGCAACATCATGGACAGGGAAAAACACAATTTTTGGAGATCAACATAACAAAAACTTGAAAAGTATAACATCGTGTTCAAGATTAGGTCAATTTTTAATTTTGCTCGGTTTCGAATATTTCATTTCCATTGTTAAAAGCCATTCTTGCTTATCCCTGTTCATGAACAGCAAAATTTCTTGCATGAAAAAATGAATGACTCAATCCGGTTCATGCCTGAATTTTTCCCTCGGTAATTTCATTGTACGTAGTTGAAAAACCCTATGAAATTTCCTTAGCCTACTTGATTTAGAAGATTATAGTTTCAATGTGAACACTGAACACGAGAGAAATAAATTTGGCCTGAGCGAAGCGAGGGTGGAAATTTTACACTGAGAAAAAAAAGTATGGCGATATTGACCACAAATTGTGGAAAAACTCATCCAGTCCGAGATTATGATGCTTTTCACCACAACTGTGGTACTTTTTTGCCACAACTGTGGTACTTTCTTAAGTTTTAATCACAACTGTGGTACCTTTTTACCACAGCTGTGGCAAAAAAGTACCACAACTGTGGTAAAAAGCATCATAAACTCGGACTGGATAAGTTTTTCCACAATTTGTAGTCAATTTTACCACACATTTTTCTCAGTGTAAGTACATAGAAGACCTTAAATTCAAAATACAATAAAACAATGTTTTAAATTAATTAATTTGAATAAAATTAGTATATTTCACAAAGGAGAAAAAAAGAATTTTTGACGAGTGTGAGGTTTGTGGCACGAGTAAAGCGAAGGCAACAATTCGCACAAGTCAAAAACTTGTTTTTTCTTCGAGTTTTGAACGATATTTTTTTTTTATTGTGGGAGAAAAACCCGAATTTAAGCACTCGAGTGATTCGCGAGAGGGAGTAAAATAGCGTTTTACTCCCTCTATAATGAAAATCGGTCAATTTTCCTCAAAAATTATTTGAGAAGAAATATAACAGGGCCGAGCGCAGCGAGGCCGAAGCTTTTGAAAAATTTGATTTCCAAACATCGAAAATGAGTTTTAATGAGAAAAATTTTTGATAAAATTGAAGCGTCCGTTTAAAAAACGCTAAACGCTAGAGTCTGACCCGCACCCAAACAATCTTCCGTCTTATTACTGATTATGGACTTAGAAAAAAAATTGCTGTTTTTGTATTAATATTCAATATTAATTGTAATACACAAATACACTTAAATCTTTTCCTAATAAGTAGAGACCGGATTATTATGCGCTTAAAATCTCTGTTTATGCGCATAAAATATGCATTTATAATTGCCCAAATATGCAAAAATATGCACTTATGAGCAAAATATGCATAAATATGCACAATCGACATGGGTGTCTACGGAAAGCATTTTTCAATCAGATTTACACTGTTACTGTATTTTATCATTTTATTCTTTGAAAAAATCGTCAAACATTAATCTTTATTATTGAAACACGAAATTGAAAAAAAAACTTTGGGAAAATGAAGCAAAATTTCCAAATATTTGTTAAAAATCTGAAAGTATGATTAAATTTTGATTTTCATACAGGGTGTCCGGTAAGTGGTCTGCCATACTTCATTTTTGGATATAACCGGGTACCACTAAAAAAAAAGTCAAGTAAATGAACAATTTTTTTTTTAAATTCTGATTTTTTTTCGAAAATTTTTTGGCATTTTTTTCATCACGGCTCTGTTTTGTTTGGAAAACATTGAAAAAATACCAAATTTTAAATGTTTTGGTGAAAATATGCAGAAAAATAGTGAAAATACGCTAAATATGCACAAATATGCACTTAAAACACCTCATTTATGTCAATTTATGCATTTATGGCCCAAATATGCAAAAATATGCAACATCAATGGGGCTCTATGAACTCGAAATTGCATGAATCGCAAAGATCTGATCGATATGCGCAATCAACTGTCACATAGAAAAATATGCAATTGCATAAGAATCCGGTCTCTACTAATAACTTAATAAGTATTTGAGGCAATTAGAAAATGACGGAAATGTACAGTACATAATACCTTTGAAAGAAAGATTTCTTAAAGTGTGATAAAGTTAAGTTCTAAGCTAACCTAGCACGCACCTAATTTTGAAAGAAATGAAACAAAGTTTTGGGGTAACACTAACACACGATCTAATGGGAAAGAATTCAGGATTCCAAGTTCATATTCATAATTTTCAATACAATGGACAAGTTGCACGAATTTTTTTTTGGAAAAAAATCATGAAAAATCGAAAGTAGACATTAAAAGATGAAGATTAAAAAAAAAAGAAAGAAATTTGGTCCATTAGAACTCTCGCAATGATTTTTTGAAAGTTGCGTTTTCTCGCAGTGTTCAAAAATGGGAATGTGGTCAAATCTGGTAAGGTGACGTCACACCATGAAATTTATCGCGAAAAATACTTGGCTGATTGACAATAATGAAGCGGTTTGAATTATTATACGTAATATTGAAGTTGTTGATAACTACTATCTTACAGTGATTACCGACTATTTAAAATGCAGACGAATAATTAAAAACGTATTTGTAAAAAAATATGTATTTGAAAAAAAGAATGTAAAACAAAAAATTCGTTAAAATCCTTACGCGCGGGTGTGCGCTATACGCCACATAAAAATTCTAACGCGCGAGTGCGCGCAACGCCGCGAATTATAAAACAAACATTTCATGGTGTGACGTCACCTTACCAGATTTGACCACATTCCCATTTTTGAACACTGCGAGAAAACGCAACTTTCAAAAAATCATTGCGAGAGTTCTAATGGACCAAATTTCTTTCTTTTTTTTTAATCTTCATCTTTTAATGTCTACTTTCGATTTTTCATGATTTTTTTCCAAAAAAAAATTCGTGCAACTTGTCCATTCATTATTAATGATTATTATCATGTGCATTTTTTAATGTTGTCGAACATTTTTTTATCCGTGGAATACAGATATTTTTGAGGACTTATTTCATCACTGAACCAAAATAAAAGGAAACTAAATTTAAAAAAAGTTGATATTTCATAATAATAACTAACTAATTACTTGAGAAATCTTTCGTTTCAAGTTACTTTTGTATTTTCTAACCGACTTATTAATTTTTGGCGAAGTTTCGAAAATTTTCTAAGTCCATAATCAGTGATAAGACGAAAAGTTGTTTGGGTGCGGGTCAGACTCTAGCGTTTAGCTTAAAAAACAACCATAGTCCAGAATCTGTATATGAGAAAAGGGACCTAGGTGCAACCTTTTTTTCGATACACCTATGTCCCCCTTTCTCATATACAGATTCTGGACTATGGTTGTTTTTTAAACGGACGCTTCAATTAGTTGGAATAATTTTGAGGAAAAATACGAAAAAAATCATTTAATGTAGGATTTGGATTATTTCGAAATTATGGAAGAAAATTTTTCAAGAAGGCCGAGCGCAGCGAGGTCGAAATTTTTGAAAAATTTTGATTTGGGGAGTAAGTAATTTTAGAGTTGGATTGTGATTTCTGAAAGAGGACAGTAAACTTGAAATTTTAAAAGGCTCAGTTTTTCATTATTTATGCTGAAAAATTTCCAAACGTTTTTTTAATTTGCCGAAATTTCCAAGATTTTGCCGAATTACTTGAAATCTCCGAAATTTTGCCGAATTGCCGCCTGGAAATCGACTGGGATACCCCCAAACCCCCTATCACGCCGTCCCTGCTAGGACTGAAAATAAATGTATAACAAGTCTCGGAAGTATACTTCCGGATACTAGGACCGAAAGTAAACGCAAAAACCCACTACAAAATGTGTCGTCAGGTTAACAATGAAAACACAAACTTCTGTGCCTTAAATTAGCAATGAAAAGACCTACTTCCGATATAGAACTAATGAAAACATTCTTTTTAAAAATATGTATCAAATTTTTTCTGAAAATTTTGATTTTTCAATTGTCAAAAATCGAGGCAGCTTAAATTTCAGCGACGCTATGGAGTTACCTATTAAATTTCCCAGTATCATTATTAATTTGGAGAAACGGGACCTGGAAAGTACAACTTCGACATCAGATCACTGATTACGTGATTAGTAAAGTTCTATGACAAAACCATATACCATATTCATTTTAAAGTCTCCAACTATCTCCAGAATTCTTTCCGCCGATCTCCTATCCGATTTCACAAACAGTTGTTACTATGTTACACTGGTGGTATTCATCAACATCAATAACATCACTGCCATCGGTCCTTTTAATGGCAAAATGCCAATATCTTAACGTACAGATAACAACTAACAACACTTCGCTCCCTGAAATACATTTTCAGGTGGACAGCTATTCCGCTACTGTCCAAGTTTTTTATTCACATTAAAGATAAAGAATGTGATTCCATGACTATGAAACATATAAATTTAGAAATCTTCAATCTTCGAATAACTAAGTGAAAGCACGTTGATTTTGAATTGATTGTCAATATACACTACGTAATTATCTAAGTACAGTACATCAGCGGATGTGTCTAGCTACTTATCTCCACGAAATAAGTTAACATGAAGTTGAGAAAGAGGTGTCACAATACACCGAAATTAGGTACTACGAAATAGGTAATCCCTTATCAATACCACCGCACAATAACTCCACTAATGACACTGAAAAGATCCTCAAACCACGTGTGGAGCTTCGACACAAGTACTTCATAAACAACTATAAAACAAAATAGTTCAAAGGATTTACCTGCGTGTGAAACGTCGTTAAATAATTCCACAACTGTTGAACGCTGGTATGGCCGAAATTATAACAATTTGGCCTAGGATTAGCCAAGGTAACGAACTATTAATAGATCACTACTCGCGAACATGATTTTATCTCCTCGCGCGATCTAAGATACCAAACTTTGCTGAAGAAAAGGGCGAAACATCAACTCGAATATCCATCAATACGCACTTGTCACAATTATAATCGAACATCATTCTAATCTACATAAGCGAATTTTTAAATCGTAGCGAATAAAACACGCGAATCATTTGCTTACCGAATTAGCATCGACAGCTTCCTTAAATTTCACTAAGGTAATGGACCACCGATAACAAAATCCGCGAAACAGAAAATCGCAACTATTTACTAACTACATTTAATACCGATTTTAGCAATATTTCTAGCGTAACAATAGATCACATAAAAATACGTATACGACGAAAGGCGATAAGCGTGTTGGATATCACATAGCAAAAAACACACATTCACGTTCGAAGGGTAATTGAAAACTGAAGACTAAAATGTGACGATCTGACGAACCTCGCGCAAATCTTTACAAATATGCCGGCTCCCAACAATTTGGCGCGTGTCCAGTGTTACCAAATGTGATTCGAAAATTATGACGGCGAAATTTTTTTGACATAAATATTCATTTTACTGGGGTTTATTATAGCGTTGTGAATTATCAAGTAAATTTTTCTTACTGCTTAGCTTCTTATGACAGTCTTTTACCTACTATTGGAAGGAAAAAAATTGGAATTTTGAGTTTTAGGACAAAACAGTCAATAATTTTGCAGATTATTCTATGTACACTAAAAATAGATATGTAATTAAATTAAAATGTCATCTGTACAAAAATGAGAATAATTTTGAAATCATACAAATGTAGGTAATACGTTCGACGATGTTAAAGGTAAATTACATATCTCGCTTTAGAATTCAACTCAGTGCGTAATTATGCCTAGAAGTACCTACGACTCGAAAGTTTATTTTGGTCAAAAATTTGAGAGAAATCGGGCAATGAGAAAAAGTGTGATGCATGATGTCTTGAAGCGACCTTCTCAAGAAATTTGGCACTCGTCCTAACCATCAGTATTCGATCTAGAAAACTTGTTAAATTTTTTATTTATTTTTTGTCGGCTATTTCGCAAATATTGAAAGAAATTACTCATTTGTATGGACATAACGCAACGTATAGCTCTTAGCTCGTATACTTACTCAGATATTGCTGTTTCAAGAAAAAAGATATTTTTAAAATCACATGCGCTCTAAACAGCGTATATTTTCTCAATTACCAAGCAAATATTTTTAAAATGAATGTTACGAGTTATTCTAAAAAGACAGAAGAAAAGTTTTCGAGATTAGCCAATATTGTACACGTGGCCGCAAGTGAGCCAGTGCAGATATTCAAAGCATCATGAACGAACAAGTCAAGACCAGGCATCCTTCCTATTCGATAAAAAAACTCGTCCAAAATTCCACAAAAACTACGAAACGGTTAAGTTTACCACAATGGAATCTTCGTTCCAACGGACGCAAAGCTCTACGAGAATTTCAAGCGAAATGCAATATCTTGAGGGAGTGGTTTCAACAGAATAAAGAATGGATGGATGATTTACTCACTGTAATTTTTAGCGGGCTGCTGATCGTTAATGTTTTTTCAATGTTCAAATATTTTATTGCTACGAGCAGAACATATATTGTTGGTGCCAAACGTGGTTATCCAAAAGAACTGCGGATATACCTGAAATAATGAACGATTCGAAGAAGTTGACAGTAAACAGAAAACGACGGATTTCATCAAAGGATTAATTCTATAATCGAACTATAAACTGCATTCTTCGTGGTAACTTTATTTAAAATATAACGTACGATTATAACTTGTAAAAGTATAAAAGTAAAACGTTGAAAAATAATAAAACATGGTAACTCGAGCATTGATTAAATTGATTCTTGTTCTAACTGGTAATTGTAAACACTTCCTCTTTGGATGAAAATTTCAGACGAATCGTTTTTCAATCCAGAACAATTCGTTTGTTTTTCTTCCATAACTGAGCCGTAACCTCCACCGCCGGGGGTATTCAACTGAAATATTTCCTACGTCGACAGAAGCAAAAGATAAGTTACAAGTTGGAAATATTACATTAAGTACATATGATACAAGGGATGACCCAAAATTACCTATGGTTGGCCTCTCTTACCTCCCCCATCATCTCCTAGCGACTAAATGACATTGGATTCTGAAAATTCAATCTTGAAAGGGTCTCAGAAAATCATATGATTTTTACGCATGGATTTTTTTTTAAATTTCACTTTGAAAAATTCAAAGGAGCATACTTTTTCAAATTATGGAACATTTGACCACAAATCAGTTATAGGCAAGGGCTATCGGGCTAGAGCCCCCCCCCCCAAAAAAAAAATCGAAAGTTTTTTAAAGATCAGTGAAGCGCACCTATACTTAGCGAGTGGAATTATAGAGTAAAAAATAGTTCAATGTGACAATGTGAAATGCTCTATTTTTATTGAATTTTGATCTCCCCAAAATTTTTCTAGAATTATCAGCCCCTCGCTTACATAATTTTTGGTTGCGTCTATGGTTATAGACGTAGGCGAATAACATTTTGCCATGCAGGCATATATCATCCTCGATTTTGACAAAAATTGGTGAGATAGTTTAATTAGAGTGGGAAACCACCCAAAAAATTAAGGTCCTCATTTCCTCAGCACAAAGAAAGAGAAAGCTAGAAGACCTCAAATCGGATCATTTTCAAAAAAAGTGGTTTTTGTCACTTTTAAGTAGTGTCATCTCTTGAAAACCTCGGTCACTGCATTAAAAAGATGCGATTTGAGCACTTCTCCCTACACCAGTGACTTCAAAACTGAATATCGATTCGCGAATTCAAAGATTTCTCAATTTTTACCAAATTTGAATTACTCACTCAAACGCCTGAAAATTGAGCCAAACGTTTTTTAATCACCTATGTAGAATAATTTTTAAGGAAATTTTCCAAAAAAATTCACAGCAGTGCTGCCAATTGGATTTTGATTTGACCATTATTTAAAATAAAATTTCAGTTAGCTACACTGTTAAAAAAATTTCAAAAAATTGATCGGAATTTATTTTAATGACTAGAAAATTTCTAGTTTACTATTCAAATCACTGTTCACTGAATGAACAATCTGAATTTTATGAAAGCTGTCTAAATAAAAATACAATTGGCAGCACTGTTACGAAAATGTTTGAAAATTATCAAAAATCATTCTCGAATTCTAGAAGATCAAAAATTTGTTTGTCTCGAATTCAAAATACTCAAGTGAGTGATTTTAATTAAGTGAAAATCAAAAAATCTTCGAATTCGTGATCTTCAACTTTTCAACTTCTTTTTGGAGGGGAAAAAGTGGTATCCAATTTCAAAATTTTTATCAAGCTTTTTCGAAAACATTACAAATGCATACATCAAACTGTATTTTTGAAATTTTCTTAACTTTGACTCATATTTGAAAGATTTTGGGCTGAGGGTTTAAGCAACTGAGTTGTAATTTGGACTCAATATCTCTAAAAACATAACAATTTTTATATCACGTAACATTTTTGTTGTTTTGAAATTTTTAGCCCCCTCAATGAGCCCTTTTGAACAGTTTTGAGGTGACATTTCGGTAATTTTTTTCACCGTCAGTATGAGAATGACTCATAAAATTTTTTAAATTAACATCTGAAGATTTAAGGAAGATAGTGAATGCAATACCTATTTAAGGTTGATTTTTAGTAGAATTTTCAGGATCTGTTACATATGTTCCTATAGTAGATATAAAAATTCCGGTAGGTACTCGATTTTTTTTTTTTGAAATTTCATATCAAAAAAACTTGTATGGTAAAAATAATGAGACTTTTCTGAAACTCCTCTACCTCCCTTCATTCTTTAGAGTCCACAGATCAGAAAAAAATTCACGTAAGACAAAAACGGTTGAATTTTCAGAACTCAGTATCATCCGGTCACTGAAAGATGATTGGTGCAAACAGGAGGCCAACTGATAGTAATTTTGAAGTACCTATTTTCTCTGAGGGAATGTGTACTCACCCCAGGTTCGACAGAAGCTGCAATTTTCGAAGGTAATCGAATAATGCGACCATTTTTCTTTATTAATAAATTTTCACCTTTAGCTCCAGGTTCTCCGCCTAAATCAGACGAAAAAAAATGTTTTAAAACCAACATCCACATTTTTTCTCATTTTAAACATAATTTAACGCTCGACCTTCCATTCCATAAGGAGCAAACACCCTTCGCTCGGTTAAAATGGACAACGTCATCGGGGCCCGAAACAGTAACTCTCGTACAACACCATCACCCCCGTTGAATTTCCCCTTCCCACCGGAATCAGGACGCAAGCTGAATTTCTTAAGGAAAATTGGATACCGACGTTCTAAGATTTCCGCGTCGGTTATTCGGGTATTTGTCATATGAACATGAACTCCACTTTTACCATGCCACGTGGGTCCCTAAACCAGACATGATTAAAAATTGAGCGGAAAAAATGAAAGCGGAAATATCGTTCGAGTTGAAGCCGCTTACTGCACCAGCTCCTCCTGCCACGGTTTCGTAATATCCCCAGTCTTGCTGACCAAATGTTATATTATTCATACATCCTTGGCTGGCTGCTGTCGCTTTGAAAGCTTTAAAAATCACGTCGACTATACGTTGCGAAGTTTGAACGTTACCGCCGACCACAGCAGCATCGTCGGATGGGTCGAGTAAGCTTCCTTCTGGTATTATCACATTAATGGGATTTAGACACCCCTAAATTAAAAATTTCACATTCAGTGATGAAATCCTTTCGTTTTACATTTCTTCATTACGCATTTACGACGAATAAATTTTACACGAATTATTTCAACTTACTTGATTTAAGGGTACGTCGTGTCCAACCATACACCGTAGACAGTAAATAATGGCTGATAATGTAATTGCTCTCGGTGCGTTGCAGTTGCCCCAAACTTCGTATCCGGTACCGCTAGGAATGAAAAAAATTACTCTTATCAGAACTATGAGTACATAGAATATCAAAGGTTGAGAAAATGGAGTTTTATAAAAATGAAAGTGAAAATTCGGTGGATATTAAGTGTTCAATGTTCAGTCGTTTACCCGAAGTGATAAAAACTACGATAAAATTTTACGATTTTTATTATTACTTAGTAATGAAACGAGAAGCATTGATTTTGATGATGTTGCTCAGTTTTGAAAACGAATCTCAGATACATTATCATTTTTTCGGTGAAATACGAGATTAAAATAAGAAAATAAGTACGTACCTAAAATTGAACACAGCGCAGCCACGTTTATGGTCTATCGACAACTCAAGATTTATTTTCGATCCGTCGTCTAAGAAATCACAGGCAGTTATTACGGCACTTCCAGTTTCTTTAATTACTTTTTCTCCAACACTTTTTAATAAATCTCTGACCGCTAATTCGGCGTTTTTTTGAATATGACTCATGTACGCCTGGACTATGTTCAATCCATAATAATCGATCAGTTCGGTAACCAGATAAATTCCCTGAAAATACGCAGAGCTCAAAAATAATTCAATGTTACCTACTACCTATTTTAAAGAAAATTAAAAATAATTGTTTATCGAGTAGGTACTTTTTGATTAGAAGCAATTTGTGCTTTTAAATCAGATATATTGTCGTTCAAGTTACGAGTTCCGGTAGATCCTGGAGCATCGCTGGGAGTTGTTAAAGCTTCTATAAGCTGCTTTTCTTGGAAAACGCCTTCTTTAACGAGGAAAAAACTCTTGAACGTAGCACCTTCTTCGGACAATGATTTAGAATGAGGAGGCATTGATCCTGGAGTTATTCCTCCGATATCAGCATGATGGCCACGACTGGCCACAAAAAATATAGGCGCATTGTTTCTGCCATAGAAAATAAAATGCATGAAGCGGTCAAATCTTGATAATTTCAACAAAATATGGAAAATTTTATTTACTTATAGAAGACTGGAGTGATAACAGTCAAGTCTGGTAAATGTGAACCACCAGCTTTCGGATGATTAGATAACAAAACATCTCCTTCTTTTAATTGGCTTCCAACGTTACGTAACTAAAATCACATTCATTGGAAAAAACCTAAATAAGATTGACGATTGATAACGATAACAGTACAATTAATAGGAGTATAATTACTTGGTATTGAACGGTTTCCTGCATAGCTCCAAGATGTACAGGAATATGAGGAGCATTAGAAACTAATCCACCATCTGGACCGAATAATGCGCAAGAAAAATCTAATCTTTCTTTAATATTTGTCGAAATGGAAGTTTGTTGAAGAACTCTGAAAATCATACACGAATTATGGAACAAAATTTTCATTACTGATCATTTTATGGAACTAGCAAGTGAACATCTCAAAATACCCAAATCTAATCGGAACAGGACTTCGATTTTCGAAAAAAAAAATGTCTTAAAACCTTCTTAACCAACATTTCAACTGCCTGAATTAATTTCGCGATTTTTGGAAAACTTTACTTAGTCATGGTTTTAGAAAAAATGAGAAATTTTTGAAAAAAAAATTCAACAAACGTAATAAAATTTAGCGATGTTTACCAAATATTGATCTCCTGAACCAAAATTTGGCAATGTCTGCCATTGTGGAGCTTCCAACGCAACTTTTATTTTCTCCAGTATTTTTGAATGTCTCCAGAAGGCACCCAAATCAACTTGGACATCTAAAAATCGATGTTTTGTTTCCTTTCGACTGATTTGATGAAAAAATCTAACTTTGACATGATTTTCAGGCGGACACCTCAAACGTGTATTTTTTTACCAACCATTTATTAAATTGGAAAAAATCTGAAAAGCTAGCTGAAGGTCCCAGAAAAATTAGAAATAGTGAACTTTGATTTCGGAAAGCCGACAATAGGAGACTCGGTAATGTGACAGTTTTCAAAAATTTCGAATTGTTTCCAATTTAATGGCTCATCAAAAAAAAACAAAAAAAACGAGAACTCCATTTTTAACTGTTCAAGATTCTAAGTTGCAAACATACTGAAGAAAACCGAAATTACGCCAGAGGCACCAGAATGACTGAAAGTCAAATTTGGGTTCAGGACATCGATATTTGAGACTTGATTTTCACCAAAACTGGTACTTTTTCAAAAATAACACATTTTTGCTGATAAACTTAATTTTAAAATTTTTTAAAAACTCCTTAAAAATTGAGATATTAATCTTGAGCAGCTGACAGTTTCGCTCCTGGTTTTTTTAGGGACACGCTCTTTTCAAAAATAGAAGTCTCGTTCTAATCGGAGGCGGACACCTCAAGTGATTTTTTTTGCGGATACACTACTTATTTTCGAGTTATAAAATTTTTCACCTTCCCATTTGTTCAGCTATACTCATAAATCTGTGCGAAAAAATACTAAGTTGAATAGCATCTAATTCTTCAGTCACATTAAAACCAGATGATTCGTCGATCGTAATTTCTGTAGAAGAAAAATAGAAATATTAATATAAAAAAATTATCGTTGATATTATCGTATTCATAAGGTTCAAAATTACCAATATCTTTTGATTTTGTAATTCTAGCAGTACAATTTGGTTCAACTAGAATAGTACTAAGTTGATCGATTATAATTGATGGACCTTCTACAACATGATCTGGAGGTAACTGATGCAAGATGTAAACTTTTGTAGGAAGTTGGCCAATATTTTCAAAATATACATCTACAACCTTCAACAAAAATTAATTAATCGCCATAAAATTTCAATCGAATAATCCTCACAAAAATCAGAATAAATTACTTTTTCTGGAGAAAGGTGAGTAAATTTCGCATCATCATTACTTATATTCTGAGGGCTAATTGACGACGTACCAATACCACGAATACGAATATCATCCACCATGATTATGCGTTCAGTCAAAATGAAACCAAATTCTTTTTTGTACCTAATGAAGAAACAAAATCATTTAAAAATCTAGAAAGCCATTTAAAAAAATTTGATACTTATTTTCGCTTGTACCTTTCTAAAAATGTTATCTCAAAATTTCCATAATCAGGACATTCTCCGGCTCCCTTAGGCTTATATGGTTTACACATGAGGGCACAATCGGTGCCATCGTATCTTAAATGCAAAAAAGGTTCTATTTCGATATTGGAATCTTCAAAACCTTGATCTTTCAAAAGTTTAACACATCTTTGTTCGAGAACTTTCAATCTCTCGTCCAAAAATCGGAAGTTTTCTGAAATAGAAAATCAGTATTCTTGAAACATTCAAAATTCAAATTAAATTCTGAAATATTAAATCACCTGTGGAATAACTTTTAGCACAGGGTTCTTGACATTCTTGCACGACATCAGCACATGCCATTCCATAAGCTGATAATATACCGGCATATTTATGAATGTATACGGTACGAATTCCCAATTGTCGACTAATAGCGCAGGCATGTTGTCCACCAGCTCCTCCAAAACAAGCTAATACATGATTTCTAGTATCGTATCCTTTAGCCTAGCAACAAAAAATAAATTCTAATTAATTTTAATGATTTAGTTAACCAACAAGTGGAACTTATTAAGTAATAGAACTACACTAGATAATCCTTCATTATTTATTTTAATCTTGAATGGGTATCTGGAAGAGTTCATTATGATAAGTGGATATCTATATATTTACTTGTGTAAGGGCACGTATAGGACGACACATTGCTTCATTTGCTACTCTAATGAAACCTATAGCAATTTCTTCAAGTGATAGGGGATTTTTCCCGATACTTCGTTGAAATTCATTTATCTAAAATTAAAATTAAATTAAATCACAATCTAACAAGAATTTTTGTACGTAAAATAAGTTCTTTATTCACTTCTGAAGCAAGATCTTCGAATGTACGAATGGAAGCTTGTTTATCTAAAGGTTGATCTTGCGTGGTACCAAAAGTATGGGGAAAAAATTCGGGCAATAATCTGCCTAAAATTAAATTAGCATCGGTGACAGTTAAGTAGCCATTTTTTCGGTAACAAACTGGACCAGGATGAGCTCCTGCGCTTTCAGGTCCAACCACAAACATTCCTGAACGGAAGAATAATCGCGAACCTCCTCCAGCAGCAACGGTGTTCACGTCCAACTGCACAATTAATACGGTTTCAGACGATTTTCCAATTAAAGGAAAATATAGGTTGAATTATTATGAACCTGAGGAGCTTGAATAGTTATCCCGGCGGTAGTAGATTCAAATACATGATGATAGTCTCCATCAAATCGACTCACGTCCGTTGAGGTACCTCCCATATCGAAACCAATTACCGGTATGCCATTATACGATGTTTTTGCATATCCAACCACACCTCCAGCTGGTCCAGATAGAATAGCTCTTGAACCATTGAATCTATAGATTTAAATTTCTTAGTAAATATTTCTGAAAGCCCAGATTTTAATAAAAAATTGATACATTTACCCATTTTTTGGAGTCAACCCGCCATCACTTTGCATAAATAATACGTTGACATTCTCCAAATTATCTTTAAATCCCGATACAAATCCCTGTAAAAAATTTCGTCATTATTTAATAACCATTAAAGTATTAATTTTTTAAACTAATAGATTGTGTCAGTACATCGAGATATCGTTTTATACAGGGAGTCAAGTAAGCATCTACGCAAACAGTAAACCCGCGAGGTACTATTTTCACCATAGGCATGATCTGATGAGATAGAGACACATGCTCAAAACCAATTGATTCGGCGATTTTACCAATTCTTAATTCGTCATCTGTGTAACTAAAAATTTGAATAATGCAATTATGATTTTTGTTCAAAACATAGCTTAATAGATAAACTTACGTGTACGAGTGCATCAACACAACAGCTATACTTTTGACTCCTTTGTGTTTCAATTTTAATAATTTATCGGTAACGTTCGTCTCGTCCAATTCTTCTATAACATGTAATTCTTCATTCGTAGTACCGTATACATTTCTTTTGAAAAAATATTTTTCTAAACGACACCGTTTTGATACCGGAATAACTCGACATGAAACTTCAACAACTTCTTCGAACAAAACATTGGGGGTTTTGATTTCCTACAGACACAAATATATCAATTTTCTCAATCGAGATTATTCTGATCAGTTTGGTAGTTAATTTTACCAAGTCAAAAATTTTAGGTCGAGCTTGATTTCCAATGTTGAGCAAGTCTTTGAAGCCTTCGTTTATTACGAGCGCCATCCTTTCGCCTTTCCTTTCTAAAAGAGCGTTAGTTGCTACAGTGGTACCCATACGAATCCATTCGATATTAGAGCCATCGATCAGTTCGTTAGCAGCTATCTTTTTGCCAGTTTCCTAACATAAACAGAGTAATGAAAATGAAAATTATGGAAAGTAAATAATAAAGTTTCTAAGTACTATTTGATTACTTCTTCGAGAATCCGCCTGATCCCTTCACGAGGGGCATCTTCATAATTACTAGGATCGACTGAGAGTAACTTTAATACTCGTTCTTTACCGTTCGGACATTTTACATAAACGTCGGTGAAAGTTCCTCCACGATCAATAGCAAATTTAAATTTTTTACTCATATTTTCAGACTGTTTTCAAACAACATAAAACAATACTATTTGTGATCACGAAATACCACATACATAAACCGAATGACTTCTCATGCGAATTGAGATAAGTTCAAATCATGGATTAAAAATAAAAAATTATCTTTAGTACATAGCTTTAAAGTTTGTACAAATAATTTTGAAAAAAGTATAAAATAAGCTGTGAATTCAACGATCAAATAACACCAAGTGGAAGTGATAAGCACTTGGTGATAAAAATAATGTGGGTGCGGGGGAATGGGAGGGAATGTAAATGTTCTTAAGAATTCGGCTTTTTTAAAAAAAATTATTACGTTTTGATTGATTTTTGTGGATTATGATGAATTATATTAAAATTTATTGTTTTGTCGTTATTCTTTGTGAAGTTTTTTATGAAAAATAATATATTATTATTACAATAATGGATTCCGACGGTAAAGATTGGCCTGCAGATTTTATGGTGAGAATCGCTTATCAGAAATTCTTTTCGGAAATTTGTTTCCATTACTCATGAATATTAGTGGTGATAATTAATAAATGTGTATTTCTTTCTTATTAGATGGAAGAAAATGAAGTCGATAAACTTAATCTCAGCCTTGAAGTTGTGAGTGATCAACAAAACGTACCAAAAAAACGAGAAACGAAATCACAAAACGAAGTTGATAAGAAGGATGAAGAAGTTTGCACGAAAATGTATAGCAAAGTATGCTGCGATTCATGGAATTGTACTTATAATATTCCGAAAATGAACGTACTTCAACATCGGTAATGTACTTATCTTTGTTGAATTATTAATAATGTAATCTTACAGCGCTTACAAAATTATACGTTTTTTTAATAGTCAAAACATTCAAGAACTATCGGAGAGGGAAAAAGAAATCGCCATCATGTGCCAAATAGCAGCGCATCGGCGAAGATCCGATTACAAGGAAGTTTATAAAAAACGTAGTAAAAGAGAAGACGTAGCGGATTATAAATATAGGTGTAACATGCGATACTTTTTCCACGATGTCGAAATCTGCCGAAATATGTTTCTTTTTATGTACGACATCACCGTATCTAAATTCGAGACCCTTGTAAAACATGTAAAAGACAATGGTAAGTACTTTATACTTTTCGTTTTTCAACATTATCAACGTGATATTTCTGTGATTATTCGTATTCTGACGTGTAATATTTCTTTTATCCAAGGAATTGTTCCTCGAACCCATGGATTGGCGAATAACCCTAGAACATGGGGAAAAGTAGTAACTCCGGCAGCAATTGAACGAGTCGTAAATTTTATAAAAGATATAGGAAAACAGCAAGGAATGCCTCTCCCTGGTTAGTACACTGGTATCATTTCACTTCTGTTTTGTTATTACTTACTGAGTAAAGAAATATTGTTATATTGTAGGAAGAATACCTCAGTTTCACAACTTCGACGTCATTAAATTGCCGTCAGACATGACTAAGATATCAGTTTGGAAGAAGTATTGTGAAGTGGTGGGTGATGAAGATGAGAAGATTGCTCGAACTACGTTCATTAAAATATGGAATAAGTACTGTCCGTATGTTACTAGAATGAAACCTTCCACCGATTTGTGTGACCAGGTACGTTGGTAAAAAATTTACCAATTTAAACTAAGTACCTATCTCTATGTTTATGTTACGGGTGCATGGGGATGTGTCAGGTGTTGTGTCGTCTAAATTACGAAGAAATTGGAAGAGCAACGAATCGAAGTCTAGCTAATAAATTTCAAACTATCCAAGCTGTCAACATATTCATATCAAATAGATTTTCCCTCACGTAAATTTTTTAAGTTTGAATTTTTTTCATTTTTTTCCGTATAAATTTTCACACACTTCCCAAACATAATTTTTTTCTGTACCGAAATTTTAAGTTTTTGTTTTTCACACTTTAATTTTTTCAAAACTAAAATTTTTTGTTTTACAAGTATTTTAAAATTTTTACTGAGAAAAAACTGCTATCCTTATTATGACCGTTGTCATGGAGAAAGTATAATGAAAAAAGGAAAGGAAAAACATTTCACAAGTTTGAAAAAGATGAAAACGTCAAACAGAAAAATAACAAGTTTTTCAACCTAAAAAAATACAACTAGATAGGTACCTACCTACCTACAAAAAGTATAGGCCCTCGTCTCTCCTATCATTTTCTTAAGCCCAACAGACATCGGATTTTGAAAATTCAATCTTTTACTTCTTAGATGGAATTGAAGGGGTCGATGGTCGATCGATCGAAATGAGGGGAAAAGAGATCTATGAGTTTAATCTTATCACGAAATTTTTTTAAATTTATGTACTACAAAAAAGGTAATACGAGTAGATAAGTATTTATAGGTACCGACTTGAAATTTTTTTCCATCAAAAACATCATTATTGGAACTTACTAAACGGATCCTGAAAATTTTATCTCGATCCAAAGAGCTCTACCCCCTTTTTTGGATTATTGTTTGAGTATAGATAGTTTTTCCGTTTAGGAAAACTTTGACTAAAAATCAGCAATCAGCCGCAGAGAGAGGGAGTGCATTTAGTATTTCAGTTCAAGCCTTAATTCTAATGGTTAAAAATTTTCAAGTTATTTACATATCAAAATTAAACACACGTTCAAAATTTTTCCAGTCCCTTTGAGGGATCTACTGAGGTGACAAAAGATTTCCAAAAAATTGATTAAAAATGTGTGACATATAATTTATTATGTTTTCGAAAAAGCTGATTCCAACTTTTATGATTCAATTTTTCTATTATGGTCCTCATTTTCAAAAATTTGGGCCATGATTTCAAAAAACTTCAACAATGTCTAGTGTTCACCTTTTTTTTTTTATCGATTTTTTAGTAGAGTCAGATCCATGGGCCTGCTTTGAGACCTCCTAACTCACCTCATTTGGATCGATCGATTTCGAAAAATTTCATTTACGAGGGAAAAGATTTAATTTGATTCAATTTTCAGAATCCGGTGGTCATTCCATGTCAAGTAGGCCAAAAGTTGCAGAATCGCAGTCGGGTTATCGATTTTTTTTTCAAATTTTGCATGTAGATAGAGGTTATCAAAAGATGACGATTTATGCAAATTGGAGGTCTTGACGATTTTTTTTTGGCAGAAATATCAGACTCAAAATTTTTTCAAAATGGCGGCTAGTTGAATATTTCAAGTTTCAATTGAGCATAACCAAGGTTAAACTGGATACTATCAACTAACAATGCTACAAACTCCCATTTATTAAGAATTTCTCTGCCAAAAAAATCGCCAAGACCCCTGGTTTGTGTAATTCATCGTCTTTTGATGACTTCTATCAGTTCTATCTAACAAAGAAAATTCGAAAAAAAAATCGGTGACCCTATCCTGCCATTTTTGGTTCACTCGACATGGAATGACCCGGTATCACTTGATCGTTAAAAAGTGATGACACAACCTTCACTCAAGTACATATTATGATAATTTCGAAATAAGAATACTTCAAGTTCGAAAAAATTTCATGCCTACGTGTGAAGATTTTGACAAATCGAGAAAAGGAAAAAATTTTCACATTCGAAAAAATTATAAGTGAGCAATGAAAAAAAATAATAAAGTTTGAATGTCTCGTATGATATGATACAGTCTGTTGAGCATTTTCGGAACTAAAGCTTTCTAAAAAGAGCAGGAGTTGGCGTACGCAACCAAAGTAACATTGGTGGTTAAAAAATTATCGATAATGTTTACAAAACATAACTTGTGCAGTTGTGTCTTCGCGAGTCGAGACGAAATACTGTAATAATTTAAACTTCGATTTGATGTGTTCGTACGTGTTCTTCGTGTAGAAAAATCCATACAATCGTGGTGCAAAATGCCGAACATTATTAATGAAGTTAAACTAGATTTCAAAGATGTGCTTTTGAGGCCTAAACGAAGCACTTTAAAAAGCAGAGCAGATGTAAGTACGATAATGACATTTGATCAATTAATTTTTTCTTAAAATAATTTATTGATTGGCATTTCATCCTGAAATAACATTTTAACACATTTCAATAAAAGAACAATAGTAAGTTATACCGATATTTTCCTACTTACGTAATTTTTCTCTCGATTTTGAGAGCAGAATAAATTTACAAATTTTTTTTACCAAATTTGTAAAAATTGAAATTCGTTCAGTATGGAAAATATTTATTCTAATTATTTTTATGAATATAAATCTAATCCCTCACTCATCTACGTAAAATTGTATCTCCTTGATGCTACATTAATGCATAAATTACTGAAAAATTAACTTCGTATTTTTCAGGTCGACCTTGGAAGAAATATAACTTTTAGAAATTCTCAAAAAACATACAAAGGTATTCCAGTTATTGCATCCAACATGGACACAGTAGGAACCTTTGAAATGGCTGAAGTTTTGGGAAAAGTAAGCTGTTTCATTCATAAATGTTCATTTATATCTATGTATCTTCTTCAGTAATTTTTTCTTTATAATTTAATTTTATCAAAATCTGAGAAATACCTATTCTCTGGGGGGTTTCACTTCTAATTATCCAATTATTTTGAAAATTTCTTAAATTGAAAAAATTTAGTATTTTTTTTTCAAAACTATGTCTCCATTGTGGCACCTAGCAATTAAGATAGCTATACTTGCACAATATTATCTAAACAGTATTTAGCTCATTACACACTCATTCTTTTGTGAATGTGTTTCAACTAATTATAATTTATCGGCAATTACGAATTCTGTACGCTATGATAAAGCATGAGATAACCTTTACAATAGGTATGATACGTGATATAAGAATGGAAAAATCATGCTGTGTGGTACGTTTTATTTAATTACAATAGGTTGCCACCTAAACAAAATATACGTCTTAAATAGTAGCATTTTGTTTATCTCAGTTCTCAATAATGGGGCATTTAAGGTTAATTGAGCTTTATTTTCAATTGGTCTGGTTCGTTTCAAGATAATACGAATAACTTCAAAGAAGTTTTATTTTGTTAGCCACATAGTGAATTTAAAAAAAAATCCACACAGATTGATTTATCCAGATTCCAGATATAGGCACATATCATATTACATAGGTGACTTATGCATTGAAAATTTCCACCCAATGACGAACATGCAGTGTAGTTTCACGATACCTTGCTATATATTTTTAGTTGGCACGCGTTGTTACGACTTTTCTACATTAACCTTGATTTCAATTTCATATTTTAAAACTGCTAAAATATCATTGCACCAAAAATTCGTGACGTCATTCATTTCATTAATTGTTTCTTTACTTTGGCATGCATTAAAAAGGGTACATTAACCTACTTGTACCATGTATGGTTCAATCTAGATCCCAAACTAAAATTTATAACAGCCATGAAAAATGCCTAGTTGCAATTATGTAATATTTTTTGCATATTTGAAAGGTACCTGTGAATGTGACTGGCCTCATTTCATTTTTATGAACGTTGGCAATTTTTTTATTTTCGGAGAAATGATAACCTGCTGTTTATTTATTTTTCAGCACAGACTGTTCACCACTGTTCATAAGTATTATACTGTCGACGAATGGAAACAATTTTCTGAAAAAAATCCAGATATTTTAGAACATGTTGCGGTTAGTTCGGGATCAGGAGACGAAGACTTTGAACATTTAAAAGCTATATTAAAAGCTGTACCTCAAGTATCATTTATATGCCTGGATGTTGCTAATGGTTATACGCAGCATTTTGTCGATTTCGTACGCAAAGTACGAAATAATTTTCCAAGCCATACGATCATTGTGAGTATTTCAAAGTTATTATTTGTGCCTAGATTATCTACCTAAAGAGGCTACGAGGAAGGGATGGCAGGGTTGTTCCTATTGCATCTATTAATGACATTGATTTATCGATATAAGAAACACGTGGAAAATTCAAAAGTAATGGCATTGTCTTAATTATGTATTGTGCTCATTAAGTGCCATTTGTTCGAGTTGCTGTTTTTTTCCATAAACGACGTTAGATGTTTGACATGCAACTCACAATTCACATTATCGCATTGAGATATGATAAAATGGGAAAAAATCAAGTACTTAGGAAGCACGCGTAAGAACAATGTGTTAGGTATATAACTGCAGAAAATACGTATGACATCGTGTTCAGTGACACAAACATGAATTAGGAAGTTTTATTAATTTATTAATGATGCTTACATCAGTTATTGATTTTTTTCTGTACTTTTACCTAAGTATACTCAATTCAAGGTGAATACTAGAGTGGATCGTTTTGTACTTTTTAAAATAGAAGCTAGAGTGAAGTAGGGGCCAAAAATGATATCCAAGCTCCGATAGGATAGGTACCTAATGATGAAAATTCCACTCTTTGACTTGCCCTGAAAATTTGATTCAGAAAATTTAGAAAAATTGAAACAAAAATTTAGAAAAGTTGAAACAAAAATTTAGAAAAATTGAAAAAAAAAATTAGAAAAATTGAAACAAAAATTTAGAAAAATTGAAACAAAAATTGAAAAAATTGATATAAATGAAGCGTCCGTTTAAAAAACAACCATAGTCCAAATTGAGGAAATTTTTTTATTGCAGTTTCAGAAATGAATTTTATGAAAAAAATAATGATGTTATTTATTTTGGATTTTAAAAAAGATTTCAACACTTTTTATGTTTTTAAATCAAAGGTTTTCGAGTTTTTTAAACAAAAAGCTTGAAAACTTTGAAGTTTTTTGATAATGTTTCTACAACTAAAATTTCGATTGATCGTATATTAGTTAATTTCAAAATGTAGACTGAGGTCCTAGAGAACAGATTTAACCCTTTAATAATTCTCAAAAATTGAAATGAAAAATTTTCCTGTATGTTCCTGAATCAATAGTCCAATGCTCTTGCTGAATTTTGTTTAAAAAACAGCCATAGTCCAGAATCGAAAATTTTCTATTTCAATTTTTAAGAATTGAGAGGAGTATTTAAAAGGGAAATTTGCTCTGTTGGCTCTCAGTCCAAATTTTGAAATCAACTAACATACGCCGAACCTAATTTTTCGTCTTGAAAATGTTCCGAGAGTATTATTTTACTCTCCTGCAAAATTCCATTTTTGGACTATGGTTGTTTTTTAAACGGACGCTTCAAATGTTATCAAAATTGATGCCAATAGAAAATGTTTTGACATAAAAATGCCAATAATGTCCACTTTTCTCTTTTACTCCATTTTTTGAGCCAATTTTTCTTCAAAATGATCTTAATATAGATACCTTATCTCAAAAAAAAAAAATCATGGTAATTTTCCAGCGATCTTTCCTCCCTCTCTTCACCTAAGCCTTTTATCAAAAATGAAAAAAATGCACTATACCGATGCACTTATTTTTTCCTAAAATTGAGACAACGATGAAAAATTATTGCTAATGATTTTTGAGTAAAAGTATCCATTTTAAAACCATATCAAAAGAAATTTTTCCAAAAATAATTTTTGTCCATTTTTATAAGAAATTTTAACGTTAATGAGTTGTGCGCTTGGAGTAAACATTTTCGTCTATTTTTTTGAAATTTGAATGAGGAGAAGTAGCATAATTGTTATCATTTCTCTTTATGCGATGTTAAAATTCAAATCACATTTCAAAAAAAAATACTGAGAAACAGTTTTTTTTTGAAAATTACCTTACCTAGTAAAATGTTTTTATACAAATAAAACTATAAGCAACACTATTTTTACCTTGACCAAATATTTGGGAATCCTTAAAAAAGTGCTATTTCTATTTTGATAGATATTCAGCATAAAATCGAATTTTTAAAAATAAATTGATCTGAAATTATGTTAATATGTATGAATTTTGCAATGCCTGGCGATTTTCCATCTATTTTCTAATTTTTGAAAAATTCCTTTTTTTAACTTTGAAAAAATTAAAAATGACCTAAACGATGAAGGGGGTAATATTTTTAAGACTCCCTGAAAAATAGGGTAAAAATGAAAGATGAGCCTCAAAAAGTTTTTTCAATAAAAATATCGTATTCATATTGAGGTCATTTTGGATTTTTTTTTTAAATTTCTAAAATTTTGATCAATTTTTTTTAAAAACACATTACGATTGAAATAGGAGTAAAATGGAGGTGAAATTTTTACCTGGCGATTTTGAAGTCTTCGTCTTGGCACAGCTTTTATGCTACCTTTTTCCAAATGGGACAAAAAACGATTACTTCTAGTGGGTACTAGGGTACCCTGTGTTCTGTAGTTTTGCTTTTTTTTTTTTTAGAGAAAATTTGACATTGAGATTGAAAAAAAGTTGTAGAAAAAACTCAAAAGAACGTGATAAAAATTTCAAGTCCTTTACTTTTTCGAACTTTTATCGCCTAAATGGGGTTTAAAATTTTGAAATTTTCTAAATATAAATTTTCTGAACTGACGTTCTTTGTCACATGAAAAAATTACGTAAGAAAACATCCCAAAAATTCAGGAATTTTTTCAGTTTTCAATAATAATGATACAACCATTTTTCAACAAAAAAGTACAAAATTTTCTATTTTCTTTTTGATTTTTTGAAAATTTTAAAATTGTGATACCCATTTGGACGGTGGGGGTTTAAATGAAAAGCACTTTTTTTTAAATCTCTACCTCTAATTTTCAAAAAAAAAAAAAAATCGACCACCCTAATAAACACCAATGACATTTTTGAGTAAAAGCATTTTTGTCATAGGCGGAGATAGAACATAACTTTTGGGGGGGCTTGTGCCCCAGTTAAAAAGGAATGAAAAACTGGAAACAAAAATGTTCATTTTCGATGGCCACCACCCCCCCGCCCCCCCAAAAAAAACTTCCTCTATTTTTAAACAATTTTTTGCTGAATTCTTTTTCGAAGACGTTTATCAAGCCCGAGCGAAGCGAGGGCGAAAATTTTTGGAAAAAAAATCCAAAACTGAAATATTTTCATTTTTTAAATCAATATTTTAGTACTTATTGAAGAAGAAGTGAAATCTTCAACCTCCATTTCTCATTAAACATTTCAGATTTAATATGCCCGAGCGAAGCGAGGGTGAAGATTTGAAAAATTGTCAATTTTTAGAAAGAAAACAATTTCATTTTTAATGGTTTGTTGAGTGAATAAATCCATACTTTGGAGTAAAAATTTCGTCCTTTTCGAAGTTTTTAAACGGAATTTCGTGCTTTTTTTGTAGTTTTGAACAAGAATAAAAATTTGTATTTTTTTTTATTTCTTACATTTTCGTGCTAGTTTGCAATTCAATTTGCTGATTGCTCATAGCACCTAATTATTTTCGTTAGATACCTATTAAAAAGACCATTTTCGTAGCTTGAAAAAAACAGGAAATTCGTCACATTGATAATTTATTCCTTGAAAAGTAAAGGTTCCACATGCCCGAGCGAAGCGAGGGCTAAGATTTGAAAAATTTCCGATTTCCAGAAAGAAAATAATTCCATTTTTAAAGGTTTGTTGAATGAAAAATTCCATTACTTTGGAGTAAAAATTGCATCCTTTTCAAAGTTTTTCAACGAAATTTCGTGCTCATTTGATACACACGAAAATGATTTGGGGGGCTAATTCAACATTTGGGGGGGCTGAAGCCCCCCCATGCCCCCCTATCTCCGCCTATGATTTTTGTACAAAATTATTTCTACCATTTTTGGTGACTTTTTTTGAAAATTTAAATACTTACAGTCGACTTTTAAAGGCAATTGACAATTTTCAAAAAAAAAAAAAACGCTCCAATGAACATCACCCATCGATTTTGAATTTAGAAAATAGGTATGTCTACATAAACACGTAGGTATCTGATATTTTATATCCGTAAATAACAATAATAATAATTATAGTTGATTGATTTGGGTACTAATTAAATTTATGTTTGTACAGGCCGGTAATGTGGTAACCGGAGAAATGGTCGAAGAACTGATTTTATCCGGAGCTGATGTGGTCAAAGTTGGCATCGGTCCAGGGTCCGTTTGTACTACGAGAATTAAAACTGGGGTCGGATACCCTCAATTGAGTTGTGTTATGGAGTGTGCGGACGCAGCGCATGGTTTACAAGGTCATATTGTTTCTGTAAGTCTTGTTTCTCTTTTTATGGATTTTAACTATCATTATTTGAGATATCGTCAACTAAAATAGAAACGTCTGCGTTAACACGTTTAAAAGCTATTAATCAAGGAAAACCATATTCTTCGAGAATATTTCATCAATGAGAATTCCTTGCGAGACCAACATTCTTCTAGAAAACAATTCTATCACATATTCCATCATTTTACAGCAAAAATATAAAAAATCAACGCGGCTAATAAGTTGCCTACATTCGTATTTTCAGGACGGAGGATGCACGTGTGCCGGAGACGTTGCGAAAGCTTTCGGCGCCGGAGCTGATTTTGTGATGATAGGCGGATTATTCGCTGGGCACGACCAGAGCGGAGGTGAATTAAAAGTTAAGTCCGATGGTAGCAAAGTTAAATTATTCTACGGGATGAGTTCAGACACAGCGATGATGAAGCACGTCGGTAGCGTGGCAGGATATCGGTAAGATAAAAAATTTAAAAATTAATACATTGAAATATTATTTAAAAAATATTTTTTCAACAGAGCAAGTGAAGGTAAAACCGTCGAGGTTCCTTACCGTGGAGATGTTACCGAAACCGTATTAGATCTTTTGGGCGGATTACGTTCCGCATGTACGTATACGGGGGCTGCCAAATTGAAAGAATTACCCAAAAGAGCCACCTTTATTCGGGTTACCCAACAAGCCAATCCGGTTTTCACGCCGATTACAGTGAAACAATAGATGCTGGCACATAATTTTATCAAAATTGGGATTTTTTCGAGCTTTTAAATTCTTAATCATTTTTCACAGTTGTTTTTTGGGGTTTCAAACTAAGCGCTAATTTCGCTTCCGGGCCTCAAGTGGAATTTTCAATTTTTATTTGAGTGTACCTATACCTACTCAGTAATGGAAAATGCCTACTTATTCAATTATATTGCACCAATGCTTTTTCATTCGTGTACCTACGTCTATTTTACGTTATCTTTTAGAAAAAAAAAAGACAAAAATGTTTACATAATTTAAATAACGTCGTCTTCTATTTGCAAAATTTGTTACCGCGTTTCCTGTCAAATTTTAAATTCGCATACTTAATTTTCTGTGATTTTTTATATTAGGTAGTAGGTGACTCTAGCTGAGTACGTATGGTATAAGTATTCTCTCGCAGAATTTTGATACGTGAACGCTGTAATGCACAAAATATGACGAATGTAGCTCAAGCTTGAATCGTAATCGATATACTGCTCAAAAAAATTATACTCACTATTTGCATAATTTACCTACATTATTTTTAAATCGCTCTAAACGGTTTTGTTATTTACCTGTATTTTGCTAAGTAAGTATAAAATTGAAATTATTGTTTTGTATTATTCTTCGTGTTAATAAACAAAATTGTTATTACGAAGCTAAATATTTTATTCTTTTTTTTTTTTTTACATTGAAAATGTTTAAATTGGCAAAATTACATCGGTAGACATATAACAAGTACTGAATAATGAGAAAATTCGAATGGGTACCCCTTTATCAATAAATAAAAATACCTAAATGGAAGGCGATTTGACTGTAAATTAGAGAGGAGGAAATATCTCTTTAATGAAAATGACGACATTAAGGTACAAATAATTAGAAAAATTAACAAACCATGAAATCATACGTTTGTTATACTTGTATTGTAATTTCAATGCAATACATGGATATAACTTAATAACATAAACTGTCGTTCTTTGAACACTTTAATTTCTGAAACATCGAGTTCGCAAAACATGGTGCATGGTACATACTGCGTACGGTTATTCGGTTTGACATGCTCTGCCTATTTTACCTATACTTACTCTATCCTCGAGGGAAATACGTGCTGTGTTTCGAAACTGTTCAGAAGCTTTGTGTTTTCAAATGGAACAATTTTCTTTTTCTTATTGAAAAATGTCCTTAAATTGAAAAACGAGTTGTAATAGTTTTTACTTCGATATCTTCATGCGTATAAAGTATATAGGAACCGATGTAATGCATAAGTTCTCCAGCATGTTGATCCTTATTCCTAAGAAAAATTTGAAATAAAATATTAACGAATAATCTTTAAATTGTTTTCAATTGATCAATTCGATATTATCTTTAACGTTTTTATCGTGAATTTTCCTCAAGTTAGAAATAACAAAATCGTTTTAGAAAGTTGCTTAAACGTTTGGAATTCTTAACTTTATTAGCCAAGACCAACTGTTATTTCTTTTCTTCTTTTTATTCGCAGTATTTTTTAAAAATAGAATGTAATGCCTTTATCCGATTAAATAACTGATTAAAAATTCTTCTTAAAAAAAGAAGAAAATAATACGGGGTTTCTTTTACATTGCTGGATTAGCGTTTTTCTTTGAAACTATGCTTCTCTTTTGAAATTATTTTTGAATTTTTTCTTTATTGTTTCTTCCTTTTCGGAGCTATTCTAGATTTTTTTTATTCTGTTGAAAATTTAATGATAAGTGTTTTGATGAATAACGATACATTTTATTTCAACCCTTAAGAGTTTCAAACTTGGAAACATTTCGTCAAGTATTTTTCCAAGATCGGAGGGGGAGGGGTGGCCGGAAAATTGTGTCTGAACTTCCAAAGGACCTGGTAAAAATTTCATCCCATTTGACTCACTCTTTACTCCTGCTCAATCGCCCTTGAAAGGTTTTATACAATAAATTTTAATTGAAAAAATGGACATTGTTTTGTTCAAGTTAGTAAGTACAGGGTGTTTACTCGATTCGGGCACACCAGCAAAAAAATTCTCTCGATAGCAAAAAATACGATGATGGTAAAAATAAATATGAAAATAATATGAGTTGTAATTCATTTCAAAAATAACTTCTGAGAGTAACCAATTTTTTAACATTAATTAAAGTTGAGTTCACGTCATTAGATTAATTGAATAACGAGAAGGGAAACAAGAGAGAAAGAATTTTCTCGCTGGTATGCCCGAATCGAGTAAACACCCTGTAGGTAGATATTACTACCTATAGATATTTTTCCTAAAAAATGTCATTGGTGCTCACTTTTCAACGGTGCTAAGAATAAATAGTTTTTTTCATGGTTTTTAAATTTCACGTAAAGAAACGAAAGTCATTTTTGAAAAACTTTTCCTCAAAATGGTCTTTATGAATAAATTTACTCAAAAAAATCATCAGTGGCGATTTTGCACCGTTACCCCACCTCTTCATGTTGGCTACTTTTCGAAAATGATGAAAAATATTTACATGTGTTTTTCCGAAATTGAAGAAGTGGAAGAAAATTGTCGCTGATGGTTTCTTTTTTCTATTAAAATACGCGATATGCTCTATGAAAAGGGACCTTTTGTCGGAAAACTGAATTTTTTAGGAGAGCAAAAAGATCTACTTGTGTTAAAAAAATAAACTTTCATTTAATGAATTTTGAAAGAACGATATTAAATTTTCATTTCAATAGGTTCACTGCCTCACTGGTTAAAAAAAAAGTATAATGCTAGTAGAAACGGCTGAAAACTTTACGAGATTTTCTCAAGATTAAGTATATTCTTCTGAATCTTAATTTTAAAATGACATATCTCGGTCAATTTTAAACCGTTTATCGATTTCTTTTTAAAAAAATTCTCAGAATTCAATTCTCTACAAAATGGACTGAAACCCCGAAAAATACTTTCTTTTCACAGCGCGCATCACATACCTATTTATACAGACAATAAGACCATTTAAAGGATTTTTTTTCAAAAATAATTTTTCATTTTCAACATATGTATAGTACATAATATACCAATTTCGGCAATTTTTTCAGATTCTTCAATTATGGTCAAATTTTAAAAGAGTTTGCGTAAAAGTAAGGACCAAGTCAGTGGATGAAATTTTAGATTTTTTGAAAAATAGGAAAAACGATTCGCTCTAGTAGGTTTAGATATTTTAAACAATTGTCTAATAGGGGAAGAGCAACTTACAAAATTTCAATAATTATGACTGCATACCACAAACTGAAGGGACCCTCATGAGCTTATCTTACAAGATTTTTCAACGAAAGTGACGTCATTGATTAATCTTGACCAGATGTCACATAGGTAATCAAAATTCCGACTGCAAGTTCTAAGTCTGCACCTTTTAAAGAAAATGCAAAATACATATAAAATTTTGTAATATTTCAATTAAAAAATTTGTTCATAAAAAATCGAGCGTGTTTCTGAGTTTCTGTGTGAAATCGAACAAGAAAAATTATAGGTATTAATTTTTTGCTCGCTAAAATCTTGTGAATTAATTTTATTTGTTTTAAGAATTTTTCAACTTTAAATTCTCACTTGAAGATCTAAATTCGTTACCGAACGCAGAAAATTGATGGTGTGGGATTTGGACCCAGGTCTATTTCTAAAAACTATAATTCAGTAAAAAAAAAAGATAGAAAAGCAACTATGCTTTCTCAAAGTGGCATTTGTAATTTTCTTTTAAAAAAATCAAGTTTAGTTAGAAAATTCATAAAAGTAAAAAACTTTGGAATGCAAAAATTTGGATTTCAAGTCATGAAAAATTGGGAAAAATTACTCTGGTAAATCCGAGAAAATAAAATCTGACAGTAAATTTCAAATTTTTGATCCCCTTCATGTTATTTCAATTTTTCCTTAATAAGATAATTTTTCATAAAAATTCGTAGAAGACAATAAATACTTCATAAGGTTTTGTAAGAAAAATGAGATGAATATGTTGTTTGCTCTAAAAATTGAAGGAGAAAATACCGTTTAAAAAAGTTCATTGCATGACCGAATAAATTGTCTTTTGATGATTTTTGGAATAACTAAAAATTATAAAAGAGTTGTTTAATTTTAGTTCCGAATTTTCACAAGTCATTTCACATTTTATGCGTCATTGCTCATTAGGGTGGAGTGAAAAAAAAAAACATATCTTGGATTTCGACCAAATTTGGTGAGGTGGTTTACTTTGAGTGGGAGACCTCCTAAAAAAATTTTGAGCCCCCAGGGGGCAAGTGGAGGGGAGCTGGGGGGCTCAAAGTGCACCTCCTTTTGAAAAAAACGCTGTTTTTTGTGTTTTTTTAGTAGAAAAAAATTGTGCGAGAAGCTGTCGTAGCACTTAAAAGTTGCAATTTGAGTTTCTACGTCTCCCTAAACCATCGCCATCCTTCTCCGATCAAAACTCAGAGCGCTACCAGGGGGTTGAAAAGTTGCAGATTGCAATATTCCAATAATACGAAATTTTCGCGAAGCTGGAATGATTTTTTTTTCGTCGAGTAATTGAATGAAATTTTTTTTTCGACCACTCAAGTGAATATTGAAAAGAAAATTTGAAAATTTTATACACCAGCGCAGCCAACAGCGAATCGTAAAATTCCCAAATACGAAATTGCTATATGTAGACTTTGAATTGATTATTTTTTCGTCGGAAAATATTATGTACCTATTTTTTGTTTCAATCACCAGAAGTATATTTCGGAAATTTTTTGAAAAATTTTATATGTCAGTGCAGCCAGTAACAAATTGTGACGTGCTACACTATAGAATTTACGTTTTATCGTTTGAAAAATTCACAATAATTTTGATTTCAATCATCAGAAATTAAAAGTTCAAAATTTTTTGTTGAAAATTTTATACGCCAGTGCAGCCAGATATTTCGTACTTTATTTTCAAGATTTCTTGAAAGCTCAATCATTTGATAAAAAATTTTAGCCCCATCCGTTATATTTTACTTATGGCTTCAAAACATATTTACTTCTATTGACTGGGAGAAAAAAATGGATCCAATCACTTGACAGAAAATTCATTCGAGTTCAAAAAATCAGAATATTGTAATTAGCAACTGGCTGCACTGGCGTATAAAATTTTCAACAAAAAATTTTGAACTTTTAATTTCTGATGATTGAAATCAAAATTATTGTGAATTTTTCAAACGATAAAACGTAAATTCCATAGTGTAGCACGTCACAATTTGTTACTGGCTGCACTGACATATAAAATTTTTCAAAAAATTTCCGAAATATACTTCTGGTGATTGAAACAAAAAATAGGTACATAATATTTTCCGACGAAAAAATAATCAATTCAAAGTCTACATATTATAGCAATTTCGTATTTGGGAATTTTACGATTCGCTGTTGGCTGCACTGGTGTATAAAATTTTCAAATTTTCTCTTCAATATTCACTTGAGTGGTCGAAAAAAAAATTTCATTCAATTACTCGACGAAAAAAAAATCATTCCAGCTTCGCGAAAATTTCGTATTATTGGAATATTGCAATCTGCAACTTTTCAACCCCCTGGTAGCGCTCTGAGTTTTGATCGGAGAAGGATGGCGATGGTTTAGGGAGACGTAGAAACTCAAATTGCAACTTTTAAGTGCTACGACAGCTTCTCGCACGTTTGTAGCACCTTAAATTTTTAAATTAAGCAAAAATATCATGAAAATAGAATTTGTTCAGTTTTCAGAGAATATGTACCTTACCAATTTCCAAGAAGAAAATATTTTTTTATTCAAATTTCATTGAAAGATCATTTGCGCTTTTAATTTTAAAAATCCAACTTATTGACGGATTTTTTTAATGAGAAGGCTTTGGCTAATGTCTCTAGTTTCTTTCTGACTCACAAATATCTATCAATAAACACTTACTTTTGATAATTTGAATATTTTTGGGTTCGTCGTTAATTCAGGCAAATTTATCGCAGATACCGTAGGTTTATCTTCTTCTTTTTCTTCATCATCATACCAAGTCCGTTCTCTATACTTTTTCGGCGTACGTCCTCTCTTATCCATAGCATCCGGAAAGAAATCACGTTTCTTTACTATTTTGTGCGTTTTTACAGTGGGCCTAAACCTATACGGTGGTTTTTTTCTCCTTTCTCGTACTTCCGTCGTGGGTTCTTCACTACTCAATGAGTAATCGGACTCTGCTGTTGTCGAAGTACTTGTATTTGGTAATTTTGTAGTTCCAGGAAGTTCACTTCGAAATGAATAATCAGCATCTGAATTGGTCGAGGTACGTGAACTTGGTACTGTAGTTGTTTTAGGTTGTTCAGAGGTGATCTTAGATCTTCCCGCGGACTTCTCTTTCCCTCGATTTGACTTCGGTGGCTGCCTATTCTTCTTTTCACTTGGGTTTGGCGTTGATTTTGTTCGTTCTGTTTTGCTCGAAATTTCATTTTTTTTAGTCGTACGAGATAAAATTTTATTCAAGTATGTTCGACGCCAGCTGTTATCATGTTTTTGTTTCCTAATGCGCTGGAGCCAGAACCAAATTAAACCCAAATAACCAAGAAAGCATAACCCTAACAATAAATAGGATATCAAACAATAGGGTTTATTCTTCCTCTTCACCCACTGGTAAAGTTCGTATAACATGTCTCATTTAATTTCGTAAAAATTATTGTTTTTTTTTCTAATTTTCAAAATTTCAATAATTTTTGATTATATTTTTTCAAAAAAATTTGTAGGTGATAATAATGCTAAAACACACAAAGTTCAAATCGTCAATTTAATTTCGCGGCCGATTATTTTTTATAAAAACAAGAGTAAATGCAATTTCGATTTTTTTATTTATTTTTTTCTTTCACATTAGAAAATAAAATCAGGTAGGTAATTAAAAAAAATCGTCAAGTCATTGAAAGGCCTAATTATGACGATTTAAAAAATATTTATTCAAATTAATAATGTCTCCCCCTTTTAAAAATTTTATAGGCAATAAGCTTGTACCTAACTACCCACAAAAATTTCTTCGATAAAAAATTGGAAAAAGAAGAAAACTAGCCAGGTGCGATACCTACTAAAGTAACTTCAAATCGCTTCAAATCAACGATAAATAGAATTTACCCAAGGGTTACATATGTTTACAAGGCAAAACGTATCGCAAGCCGAAAAAAAAGTATTAACAGAACTATGATAAATACCCCAAGTATAGTACACAAGTTTCATTCTATAAGCCAAGGTATCATATTCGTTCGTGCTTCTGGAATTTGAACGTGAAAATGATTCGTTGTTTCCGTCGCAAGTATGCTGGGGAGTGAACTAACATAAGTTCAAAGTTAATTTTGAAATGTGGCTACCAAACTGAAGCGTGTATAATTAGTATAAGGCCCATGGAACAGTTTTGTTAGTCAGTTTTGATTTTAGATTTCTGAAACTGACATTTCTCGTCAACTTATGTGAATTTTCTAATACCAATGTACCGTATCTATAGGTACTTACTTACTTTAAGAGTTGAAAATATAAGTGTAAGACGTTCATTGTTTTTTTTTTCTTTTTCATCCCCTTTATTGATTTCAAATCAGAAATTATACTCACTATTTTTGCACACCTACTTAATTCTTATTCCGAGAAATATTTTCTTTAGATTTGAGTGGATCGAAAAAAAATGAGATGCATTTTGACAAAAATGGTTTGGTAGATTACTTTGAGCGAAAGTTCCATTGATAAAATGTTGATCTCCTCCCCAGTTAAAATAGAGACGAAGCCAAGAGACCCTTAAAGTGAAGTCAATCTAGAAAAAATAAGTTCTTTGTCCCTCACCTGCTGGAAACCTCAGTCACTCCACCCCCAAAAAAAGTTGATTCGTTTCAAAAGATGACGAGTCTAATGATCAAAAATTTTTCTCCATGGAGCCGGTCCAGTTTTCTGGATGCGTTGAGCCTGGAAAAAATTCGATAACGATTAAATTCGTCCATCTCAGGAATTATTTTTGAAAATCTAATTACGCATACGTACCAAAAGAAGCGTAAGACGGTTCGTCTGATTCGATAAAAGTCGCTAATTATGGCCACCGAGAATCATATCGGGCTCGCTTGTCGTCCTGTTTGATCGAGTGATTGACATAAACCGCGAATAACTTTTAAGAATCAAAAGATGATGTAGTCTGAAACTCAAGGTACAAGAAAAAATCCAAAAATCATCGTTAAGATAGGTTAAAAGATAACATCGATCGAATTTGGAACCTAGACAGTTTTATACATACTCTTTTTCAACTTGATATGAACTCGTATAATGCTGGAACGAGAATTTGTGACTGTAGTTCCCGGTTTGCGCCGACCAGACCAAATTTGAAGACAACTGACGGCATATGGATTCATCTGGAAGGAAATTGGTACGTACGCAGCCAAATGGTTTGGTAATTTGCTGTAAAAAGCAAACATTCGAGTATTGTAACGTAGCATAGTCCGTGTGGAAGCTACCTATTCAATTTTGAATTTCGAATACGACCTGGATTTACCTTTTCGACTTCAACACGTCTTTCGAATGAAATATTTTCCACCATATCACCAGAAAATCTCGTTCAAAGGATCTGAAACAAAAGAAGAAACGAATTGATTAATTACCTATTCGCAAGCCAAAGATTCAAATGATTTCCGACGATGACATAGTTACCTGAAGAGCATGAGATTCGGTTCTAAAACAGCCAATCTTGATCCAGCCCAGAATCCTGAAATCAAGAGCATGGAATCAGGAACAAGTCGTATATTTTTTATTTGTTATCTAATTTATAAGTACGATAATCGTAAGCACCTGACAATGCAATGCACTAAAGTCTTTTCTTTTGAGCACAGCGAAGAAGATCATCGATTTTGGAAGCCGAGGTGAGGCTGGGCCCCTCGAGGTATTGCAACAATCCACAGTTATTTTCGAGACGGTGTCTCCATGCCACGGTTGGAACTGCGGATGTCCGGATCGCTTTCGTTTTATCTTTTGTTTTTGTTATTTATTTTCTAATTTTTTGCCCTGCACCTTTTTATCTTTTGTAAAGTTTTTTGTGCAGGTGCGTAAATTTCTTTTGTGTTTTTCTGTTCTTTTCAGCTAACCTTTAAGACAGTTTTTTGTACAAAAGATTCTGATCGAAAGCTCTCGCTCGTTGGCTTGGATTACCTATACCCACTCAAAAGTGTGGGGGCATAGGGTACACTCCTGAGTGACCTGAACATTCCAACTGTGAGCTGGTACGTTCCTTCACACTTTTCAGTGAGTAGGTTTTTGCCTAACTCCCTGATAAGGTGTGGGGGCATATGTCACGGTGGGAATGCCCAGGCCTCTCAGGTGGTAACACTGAGCCGGCCGCTGAGAGTTCGATCCTATTTGGTAGCTAGAACCTACCAAGTAACTTTGTAGTATCTTAGACCTCGTCGTGTTAAGTACATATCATGAAATCAGTGTAGTGCTTGTGTAGTATTTAAATATACAATGAAAGCCTGGGTTCGCGTTTATTGTTGTTAACGTAAAAGTGAATTGCCGGGCTATCACGACCCATGTGATTGACTGAGAGCTTGCGCTGAGCTAGCCAGGGACCGGGACCCTTAAGCCCGAGAAACGGTATAGGTAGAACCTGTGTTTTGTGAAGTGTAGAGATAAGGGCAGCTGATAACCTCTCTGAGGGACCTTAGTTTATCTCACCCTTCTCATACAAATTTGAATATTTTTTTACCAAATTCAAATTTTTTACTCAAATATTTCAAAATTGAGCCAATTTTTTCGATGAAAACCAAGAATACTTACATTTCGATGAAAATCCTCAAAATAATTTCATGACAGTCTTGTTAACTGCATTTTGATTTACACAATTTTCAGAAATTACCGTTCGCAGCACTGCTATAAAAAATCTTCAAAAAAACTAATTTAAATTTAATAATGACCAAATAAATTTACAAGCAATGGTATGAACAACTTGAATTTTATGAAGATTGCGTAAACAAAATGCAAATGGCAGCCCTTTCATAAAATTGTTTTGAAAAAAATTCATCAAAAATTATTTTAAATCTCTAAAAAAATTTTGACTCAATTTTGAAGCGTTTGAGTGAGCAATTTGAATTTGGTAAAAATAAAAAACCTTCAAATCCATGATTTGCAAATTTTGTACCTCCTTATATATAGAGGAAAAAAGTGGAAATGGAACCCAATTTCGAGAGAAATGATTTAGTGAGGTGTAAAATGAGGAGTTGATCATTTTGCACTTTTTTTCAAAAGTTGAAGGTGGTAGTAGTTGTAAAGTTGTGTTTAGACCTCCAAAAGATATGATGAAAATTTCACTCCTATACTTCACATTTATGGCCTCAAATCTGGCTATGTTTCAAAAAATCTTGAAAATATGAAAGCTGATACTATTAGTATGGGTGCCATTACCCAGAAATACCATTGGCCCCCATTTTTCATTTGTGCCTTATTTTTTGGGAAAAGTAAGTACATGGATCGTGTTTTTTCAGCAAAAAATGGCCTCCTAAATCACGATCTGTATACTTTCGAATGGGCCGTACGGGGGGTTAAACACCCCAAATGAAAAAGTTGATAGGCTAATCGGATTCGTCATCTCAAAATGTATACAGATAAAATAAAATTTTTCGAAATTGAAATTTTGGAGTGATTTTAAACTCGAAAAACTCGTTTTTTTTGCCATTTTAGTCAAAAATGTCCAACTTTGGAAAGCGCTGACTCAGTTCCCTGAGGTTGGGGGGAGCTGAAATTTTTTGGGGGAGTACTTCTACACCTACATAACCCTCCGCGCGAATGTGAGCAGAATCGGTGCAAAACAATTTTCTCCTCATAATGGGTTCACCCCCTCAAAAAGCAATAGGGGTGGGGGCGGTGAAAATTTATCACAGACTCTGGACATCATATAGAAGCTTTTCAGCAATAAAATCGCGATTAACATATTTTTCTTTTTTCAAAGCTTACATTTCTCCTGGGCTATTATGTATGTTCATCGTATGCAACCACTTGCACATGGAAATACGACGTATAATATTTTAAAAAATTTCAATAAAATCGTTAATTAAAGTATCAAGGACGACAGAAAAAAAATTTGCAAAAAATTTGAGACATACAATTTTTGCCTATCTTCATTTTTGAAGGGAATGCAGTAATTTTAAAATCCGCAATTTCATTTTTTTTTTAATTTCACAGAACTTGTTAGTTTAAGTACCTCTCAAGGATGATGGAAAAAAATTTGCAAAAAATTTGTGCTATACACTTTTTGCCTATCTTCAATTTTTAAAGGGGCAGCACTGATTAACGATTTTAGTCAAACTTTAAAAAAATTTAAATTTTTGGGGAAATTTAAAATCATTTCTGTCCCTTCAAAAGTGAAGATAGGCAAAAAAATGCATACCACAAAGTTTTTCGCATTTTTCCTTTTATCCTAGGTAGGTACTTAAACTAACAATTTCAGTGAAATTTTAAAAACATGAAATCCTGGGAAAATTTAAAATCACTGTAGCCCCTTCAAAAATGAAGATAGGTAAAAAATGCATTTCATAATTTTTTTGCAATTTTTTTTCCATTATCCTTGATGCTTAAATTGCCGATTTCACTCAATTTTTTAAAAATGTGCAAGCGGTTGCATACCATGAACATATAAGGGGTCGGAGATCAGGTGCATGAAACTCACCGAGCGCTAGCCTATACGTCGGTACTAGCCTCTAATCCCGATTCTATACTACCTATGGCCGGAAAGTCTGGTGAAAAGAGGTAAATGTGGAGTCGGGGGAGGAGTAAATTTTTTACCAAGACGTTTTGAAATCTGAACACAACTCTTTAACTCTCTCCAACCTCCATCTTCGACTTTTGAAAAAAAGTATAAAACGATTACCCATAGTGTGGAAACTCGAATCGCACCTTTGGAAGGGTGACCGAGGTTTCCAGAAGATAACACCCCCCCCCCCCCATAAAAGTGTCAATTTTTAAAGATTTTTTTAAGATCCTATATTGAAGACCCCAATTCCAAAGCGACGTAAGTCCAAAATTCGTACATGAAAAAAAGAACTATCATCAAAATTTTTTTTACTGTCAAAAGCTGAAAAAATTTTCACTTAAGCTTCTTTTCTCATATACAGCTTTTGGACTTACGCCACTTTGGAATTGGGGTCTTTATAGTCTTTATTTATAGATTTGAGTTTGGTTGCTCTTTTTTTTTTTTGAAAATCCCTCTTCTAAATGAACAATTTCATCAATACCTAGGGTATGTATTTTTTCATCCATCTTACTTTAAGTGGCTATCTAATACCAACACTTATTGATTTAAGTTTCTTTGAAATAGATATGTAGGTATGTACTTGAAATAATTTTTTTCGTCCGTTGCTCATTTCATTACATACTTACCCATCTTTTTAATTCGAAAAATATTACACCATTACCGACGAAAAAACATGATATTTGCAATATCGGCTGGTACACTGCCGGTAGGGCGGAGGAGGTGGTGATAATCCTCAATGCCATACACAGCTTCATCTAAATGAACGGTTCTTAACATCTCCCTGTAGACTTTCGGTTAGACTAGCACATTGGCTTTCACCGTTAAAGAAAATGTCTCAAATCTTTGTAACGGGTTTTCGTTTTTAAGAACTTCTGGCAAAAGCAATTTCGCCATTTGAAAAAAACATTTTTCTCTTCCTTCATGACTTTTCTTGCAAAAACTTTGCCAACGTAAGCTTTTGTAAAACATAAAAAGTGCTCCTTCTGAAAACGACATTTCACGCAGAAATAATATAAAATTTTACCTTTTTCAATAATAACAACAAAAAGATTGTTTCAAAAAAAAACTTGTCGTCTAACGAAATATTTTGAACAATGGTGTCCTTTTTTTATACTTAAACGAATATTTTTTGTTCAATTCTACGTAAGAAATTTTAATTTGTAAAATGTTTCGTTCGCGAGAGTTCGGCGGAATCATTAAAAAGTGAAAAATAAAATCCCGAGCAAATAAACAAATTAAAAGACGTACAAAGCGAACGTTTTGAAATTAAATTTCTCATCTGATTACGTCCGGTATCCGTACAATTACCAGGTATGCACCTATGAAGCTCTATAGGTATCGTAGGTATGTGTTTTGCAACATGCTTTGATGAAATTTTCACGTCACGAATAAAAATTTCATTAGTATTTCAGTAGTGTGGCGTTAGCCTGTTAGTCAGGTAATAATGAAACTCGGTTCCAATTTTCAACTTTGCCAGCGTGATACCAAAAATTAAGAGCTAGATTAGAACGCTGTGCGACTTTATGGGTTGTTTTCAGTTCAAAGTCAAATGAGCAAAAATGAATCTATACGCAAACTTCTCTTTGTTTTTACTTATGTAAATCTTTGACATGCTAATAGTCTTTTGCGGATAGGTAGCTGGGTATATTGGGTACAGACGTGTGAGCATTGTTGTATTCTATGTAAATTATATTCGTTTTTCAAAAGGATTGCATTTTTGTGGTAATTTATGCTAGAACAATACGAAATTCATTATGATATTTCGTCCTTAACGTAAAACTTATATATTAAATGCATATATGCACAGATCTTTTACATACTTTGTACGTAATATTTACATAAATTGGTACATATGGAAATAAAATCAATGGACAAATTTTTCCAGAAAACCCCAAAAAACTGCTGGTTAGTATAATTCGAATTAAAAGAGATGAGAATTCTTTCATCAAAACATTTTCTTTTTAAGCGAAATTATAAGTACCGAGGTACTTGACTAAATATTTGAGGGGTACCTACTTGGACATTTGACATCACACATGGAAAGTCAACTTAACACTGATTTGAATACGAAATTTTTGAATAATATACGATAAAATACCTAATTCGACGATAGAAATGGCGGAATGGACGGGAACACGCATAAAATTAAATTGAACTCTGAAATAATAAAATAGCAGATATCTACGTGGCAATAGTTTGTCATTTTGTTTTCTGGAACTGCGGATTTCATCAGCGGGAAAACGGTGAAAAGCGTCCTTTCTATACTTATACTACGTGTGTATTATTTTGGCTTTTCGAATAGAAAGAAAACAAAAGCGAACGGACATTGAATTTAATTTCTATGGATATGACGCGTTGTGGGACGTTCAATAAATAGGTTATTTCGCGAGGATTATTTCGGGACAATTTTTTTTTCGCTTTGCTGTAAACCAATTCGTAGAAATCTTCGCACGATATTTTTTGTCGTAATTTTTTCTTATTGCGTACGATAAATGGATATCCGATATCTTTATCGGTTTAAGCGTATTGCTTTCTGGTCTTAAAACAATTTTCGTTGCAGTTCTTTTTTCCTTTTTGAGGGCGGGCTTTATTGCCCGCCATAAGGAGGGATGATGACTTAGCGGTGTTTTATTTCTTATTACATTCGAGTAAAACAATACAGTCCGAAAATGTTGGTTTACGTATCGCTTTTCCGATGTGTGTTCGAGTTTTTCCAACATTGTCTGGTGTGTGGAATGGATGGGTATTTTGGCGTTTGGATTAAACGAAGATTTTATTTGGAATTTTTGTATGGTGTTCTGAAGGACGAAGATACTTTTGTCAAATTTTTGTTTTGTAATTTGAATTGTATAGGTTTTTCGGGGGTTTAACCGGAGATTTTCATGGAAAACTCTTAAAATGTAATTTTATAATATCTGAAGAAGAAATTCCGCTCGTTCGGTTTTTGGTGTTAACATTTTATTCTAAACAATGCTAAGTTCTCACTTTAAAAAACATAGCCTATCAATGGGGCGGAACGAAAAAAAAACATACCCTGAATTTTGAAAAAATTCACAAGGGTGCTCTCTCATTTCTGAATCAGTGAAACTCATCAAAAATCACCGAAAAACAGTCAGAATTGCAGCACAGTAATAAATCAGTGAAAATTTTTTCACTGAAAGCAGATCAGTGAGGAAAAATCACTGGAAATCAGTGAAAATTCACTAAAAACTCAGTGATAGTTATGAAATTTACTAAAAAATCTGTAAAATTCTGTGAATAATCAGTGAAAAATTGCTGAAAATCAGTGAATTTCACTGATTTTTCCTGTGCTACCATTCTGACTGTTTATCAGTGATTTTTCACTAATTCGGAATGAGAGAGTGGTTCATTTTCAGTTGGAAATTCACCATAAAAAATTTCAGCCTCTTTCGCTCAAAATAAGACAGAGCTAGAGTTAGGAGTCCTAAAGATAGGATAATTTTTTTTAATGACAGTTTCTCATGAGTAAATTCGAATTAAAACTACATACAAAAAAGGAAAGAGGGCTTAAAAGGTGCAACTTGAGTTTCCACACTTCACTAAACCATTGGCGGTTCGATTTGATGCCACATTAGGGTGACTATTGCTCGTTCAAGAGTTCCAGATTGTAGTCCAGGCATTTTAGGAGTTGACCCCCAAAAATTAAAGCCTGATGTTTTTTTCGTGTTTTACGTTCGTAATGGTCCACTATACAACATACTAAAATGGACACCCCACAACCCTCCGCTACCCCCAGGGGAGTGGTAAACGTCTGCTAAAAACCGGTTTTTTGTGAATATCTCCTCAAATAAGCCTCAAAAATAAAAAGTAGTTTTGAACAATCTTATTCTACGCGTAATTTCCTATCGGAAGGGGTTTTTTCTTTTTCAAAAACACTCACTTCCTTGACCAAAAATTAAGGGTAAAAAACTCCTATTTTCCAACAATTTACAGCATTTTTGGAAAAAACCGAAACTTTTGGGAATATCTCCTCAAAAAAGTCTCAAAATGGAAAAATGGTTATGAACAATCATGTTCTACGTGTAATTTACTATCAGACAGGTTCGTTTTTTTTCGAAAACATCCGCTTCTTTGCTCAAAAATTAAGGGTGAAAAACGCCTATTTTTCCAACATTTTCAGCATTTTTGGAAATGATGGAAATACGAAGCTAAAAATATCGTTTTTGAATCCTTACGATGCAAAGAAATATTTCGTATCACCAATAATCAGCAATAACATCGCGTTTATAGTAGTTTTTCTTTCCACAACCTCGATTTTTTAAATGCAGTACCTATTCAATAACCTTCCTTATAATTACGGTAGAGTTGAAATTTTTGTGGTGACTTTTTTTGGAATACCCTACCAGCATGTATAAAAAATACTCATTTTGGGTACTTTTAGCTTCATATTTCCATTATTTCCAAAAAAACTGTGAATACATATTGGAAAAATAGGCGTTTTCACCCTTAATTTTTGGATGAAGAAGCGAGTGTTTTCGAAAAAAAAACGAACCTGTCTGACAGGAAATTACACGTAGAACATGATTGTTCATAACCATTTTTCCATTTTGAGGCTTTTTTGAGGAGATATTCCCAAAAGTTTCGATTTTTTCCAAAAATGCTGTAGGTAAATTGTTGAAAAATAGAAGTTTTTACCCTTAATTTTTGGTCAAGGAAGTGGAGTGTTTTTGAAAAAGAAAAAAACCCTCCGATAGGAAATTACGCGTAGAATAAGATTGTTCGAAACTACTTTTCATTTTTGAGGCTTATTTGAGGAGATATTCACGAAAACCCGGATTTTAGCGGAGGTTTCCCCCTTCCCTGGGGGTAGCGGAGGGTTGTGGGGATGTCCATTTTAGTATGTTGTGTAGTGGACCATTACAAACGTAAAACGCGAAAAATAATTCAGGCTTTAATTTTTGGGGATTTAGTAAATTTTTTCTCTTATTTGCCTGGACTATTGTTGAAAAATCAAGATTTTTGATTTTCACAAAACCAAAATAACGTTCTATTGGTCACCAAAACAGTAAAACTTGACCAATTTATGTTTTAAAAAAAAAATGAAATATGACCCTTTTTTTCCAGTTTTTGGTTCCAAGACTTGAAAAAAGTGACGCTTTGAATTATCTACTACCGAATTTTTTTTTGTTAAGAAGTGTTCATTTTCTAAATACTTACCAGTTTGTTCATATTCGATACGGAGTCGTGTCGTAAATTCAAATACCTAACTGAAACTTCCTTCCGCTATACGATTTCGCATTTCGTTAGCGATGTTCAAGATGATAATCTTATCCTTTTCCAATAAACGCGATTCGTTTCGTATTAATTTGGTGAAGTTACACTTTCGAGGGTAGTCCTATGAAAAATAATAATATCTACTATTAACGACTACACTTTTACCCCACCGTTCCGAATGTTCGATAAATTTTTCATTTTTTCGTAGAAATCTGTTGAACGTGCGAAATCGGAAAAAAAGAAACTACAATGACAAATTGAAACACAAAGAAAAAAGAAAGAAGAGAATTCGTCGTGTTTTTTTTTAATTTTTTATTTTTAAATAGAAACGAATGAAGTGAGATTTTTTACGATTCTTTTCTTTCTCTTTTCGCCGGTACATTTTGGCGAGTGATAGTGAAAATGATATAAAGCTCCTTGGAGACGAAAGCACACCAATGAGCTCTCATTTAGTTTAAAAACTTTTATCTCGCTTTATTAATGGAAATTTTTTTCTCTGGAGATTTATATCGCAAGTAAATAATTAATATTCTCTATTGAGGTTATGAAGAAGCTGTTTTGCATGAAAGAACGCTTGGATTTCTATAATAGATGAAGCTGTTCTAAGGTAAGAATACAAAGAGACAATATACATGTTGTTTTTCAGTGGTTGTACTCGTAAATTTATGAATTCGCGTAAATCGTTAATCATAATTAGGGACTTCTCCTTGCGCTTATTCTTGAAAGTTTTTTTACCCCTCTTTTTTATTATATTAAAAAATTATAATTCTTTTAAATACCGACCCACTTTTTTTTTTTGAAAAATTTAGTTCTAGAAATTTCCTGAGTTCCAATGTCCCTTCACGACGTATGAAAAGATATTCCGGGTATAAATCTAATTTAAAATATAAACACGGTATTTTAAATTTATTTGTTGTCGTTTTGAAATTATTTGACTGTTTATATACGAACACAGAGTCTTTTCATTTGATAGGTACCTAGGTAGGTTTTAAAAATTATGTCGAATTTTCTTATCGAAATTTGCCTTCTTTTCAAAATTATTTCACATTATTAAATAAGTGCTCTAATTGGTTTGATTGTTTCAGTTCATTATTTGAAAGAAAAATATTCAAAAGACTGTGGTGTGGTAAAGGGGTCATTTGACCTCTGGTGGAAATTTGTCAACATTTTTATCCCATTCGATTTTTCTTGGTAGAAGATGATTTTAGGGCGCATGAGAAAATTTTTGTCTCACGCTTGGAGGCTGGGGCTCCGAAATACGTAATTTTCAAGTTGAAATTCAACCTCCGCGAGTTTTCAACTGTTTCTTTTCAAATTTGGTACGTAGGTAGAGGTACCAGAGGAGCGTACCCTGAAATTTTTTTAGGTTTTTTTAACCACTATAATGACCTTAAATGTGACTTTGAAAATTTAAAATCACCCTGGGAAACACAATTTTGGCGCTGACTGGAAATTTATTTTTTTATTAAATTTTTCAATGTATTTAACACCTCTCAGAATTTTTTCAGATTTTTTCGAGTAGTGGAACACCTTGAAAAATGCGAAAACCATATTCCCATAACGCTTTTCACTCATAAAATGGTCATTTTTGGTCGAAATTTTTTTTTGTTTAATTGTACCCCAAAATACGTACTTGTACACCACTTGTCCGATTTTTGCTTTATTTCATTTCTTTTTTGTGATTTTTGTAATTTCAAGTGAGTGTAGTACTAGTAGTCCAATGCCAGATTGCATTTTTTTGAACTTAAACGGCGAATTGAAATTTAGTATGGAGAACACGGACACTATAAGAAATTTTCTGAGTCCGAAAAGCCATCACCAAACTCCATGGGAGGGGGAGGAGGGAAGTCCGAAGGAGGGTTTATATCGACCTTTTTTTGGTGTCATTTCCATATGATTGAATCCCGCCTTCATATTTCGGATTTACTAATTTTTGAAATAGAAATTATAGAAAGAGAACCATTTTCCGTGATAGTTCAACGTGAAATTGAGACTTACTTCTTGAAAACTGCAAAGTATTTCCCTTGAAAAACCCCCACATAATTATTAATCGATACAATTTTTGTTCGAAATATCACCCTGAAAAAAAAAATGATGATGTTCATTTCGCGTGTTGAATAGAACCAAAAATTCTCTGGTGTTGATCAATACCTTTCACTATTATGAGCAGTCATTTCATTTCGGTGTAATTTTAAATTATTGCCACTCGATTTGAAAACAACTCTTGAATGTAAATAAAAATATGTCTAGGTATTTCCTTTATTTCGTGATTTTTCTGTTACTTCCATTTTATTGCGAACAACTAGGTACCTACTCATGTAATTCGAAATACCACCAAAATATCAAATCATCGACCACTTTTATTAAACTTTTCATGAAATGCGACAAAACGAAAACTGAAAAATTTCACTGCCTTTTTTGTAAACTAAAAGTTAATCGTGTCGCAATGCTTGATTAAGCAGAACGGAAAAATCTTTGTTTATAAAGCTTTACGAATGTCATAAATCTGCAGAATAACATAAACAACAATTTGTAACAATTTTGGCTTTTGATAATTTCACCGAGATTATTCAACTCGGTTTGATTATTGAGCGTCTATGAAAGTGTGAATTTTTAACCAGGTGGTCACTGTTACGATTTTTATATGAATTTTCCAGTTGAAAAATTTTATCATATTTTTCTCTCAATGGGAATTTACTCCCAATTGGAAGAATTTCATCATACCGATGGAAAAATATATGGAAAAATTAAAAATTAATTAGGCAAGTGTTGGACTGTGTTGGAATTTAGAACCAAGGCCACGTCATGAAATTAGTACGTAAATAATAAACACTTGGAATTATTTCCCTTGAATTAACGTACGGTAACGCTTTAAATTCAAATTCAATAATGAATCGACTTGTGTGTAATTTACCTACCTAATGGAAATCATTACTGTTCAACTGCATTCACTATAGAAAGACAGATTGATGATAACAGAGCGTTGACTCACGTCTATATTACGTGCTGGTCAGAGTGTAAGTAGGAGGTCTACAGACCGGTGTAATTCAAATTATCGTATTTGCCAAGTTTATGTGCCCATAATTAACAAATCGATTTACCTGTGTAGTGGGTACCTCTGTAAACCTACATATTTGTCCACAAACAAATTACTCGCACGCAAAAAATCATTCGAAACCCTGGAAACACCTTTAACACTTCGACAAACATGATGAGATTACCCCGGCGCAGCTTCAATTGGGACATTGATACCCAAAATCTTCATAATTGTAACTCGGTTGTTATTTTTAAATATTAATTATTTATCACTCCGCCACCTTATCTGAGTTCGTTAAACATTTTATTTCAGTTGAATGCATAGAGCGACGATACTACATCGCGGTTAGCAAGTTGAAAACTTTTTCTATCATTAAAAAGAAAATCACAAATGAATTTCTGAAAATTCATTTCCTACAGAAATTATTGCTCTTCCTTTGTTCTTTTTTCTTGAATTTTTTTCTACATTTTTTGTAAAAATAAAATTCATTTCAGTTTTCCAATCATGCAATACTTTTCAGTTTTGAAAGGGCTACAAAAAAATTGTTCAAAGAAAATTCTAAAAAATTAAACATTTAAGGGAATGGGTAGTACGCTGAAAACTGAAAAATTTGGTTCTGATGACTTTTTGCCTAACATCGAACATGAAGGGGCTATGGGTTACTCAAAATAAATGAGCTTTAAAATTTTTTTAAATTTTCTAAATTTTGAATGACCCTTAGTCTTTTGACTTTTTATGTTTGGCAAAAAGTCAACAGAATAAAATTCTTTCAGTTTTCAACGCACTATCCATTCTCGCAATCAGTTTATTTTTATTAGAATTTTTTCAACAATTTTTTTGTAGCCCCTTCAATTTTAAAGTTGGGCAAAAACTCATCAAGTGAAAATTTGTCCAGTTTTCAAAATACTATCCATTTCCATGATTAAAAATTTTTAAATGTCATTTTCTTAAAAAACAGCATTATTTGCCCCTTCAATTTTTGAGATCGGCAACATGTTCATCTAAAGTTTTTTTTTGTGATTTTGTGGTACTCGGCTATATCAAAAAAAAGTTTGGCAGACGATTCATGGAACACACTGTATACGTAGACGTTTAACAGAAATTTTTTATATCACGTAATGAACGTGAAAGTGAAACCATGTAAAAGCATGAATCATTAATATTTTTCTTCAAAATTTCTTTAAAAAATCAATTTTTTGTTCTTAGAACGAAAATGTTCAAAAAAAATGTCTGAGCAAAGTGGGTTTCCTTTTATTTTTCTTTAATTAATTTTTTTTGGGTGGGGGGGGGGGAGAGGGAAGGAACTTAATAATGTGATTCTTGCGAAAAAAGTTAGTTGGACAACATGAAAATGTATCTAGAAAGGGAGAAGTAGGAAAAAAATTAATTTTCAAAGTTTAAAGTAAATATAGCCTTTTCTATTAAACAAAATCTAAGGTTTGACCAAATAAAAGTAAGGATGGACACCTTGCACTCTTAAGACCTGCAAAAGAAATTGGATTTTTATTTCCTCAAATTTAAAAAATTTAATTCGATGATTTTTAGTTTAAAAAAAAAAAGAATTTTAGACTTTTCTATGTTGCGTCAGAAAAATGGAGGAAAATTGCACTTTAGGCCAGGAAAAATCGGAGAAATTCTGTTTCATGGTGATATTGCAATTTTTAAGCCTTAGCATCTCCCCCCTCCGAAGTATTTTTGGAATCTTCAAGTACTGCAGAAAACGATTAGGGTGGTTGAAAATAGGGCATCTACCAATTTTCAGTTTTTTACATCAAAATTTCTTTCAGGAAAATTTTCTCTCAAAAAATAGTGATTTTTTACTAGCAGTTACGAATTTCGGATCAATATGAGTAATCTGCGATTGTAGATGCTAGGTAAAGTTCAGTATGGATCATCTTCATGAGCTTATCTCCAGCGTTGGAAAATTTAAAAAATTTCTGTAGGCTCCAAAACGTCTCGAAACCTCTTTCAATTGATTTGGGAGATCGAAAATAGGGTACACACCAAATTTCAGTTTTTTTGTTTGAATAGATCAAATTTTCAAATTTCGCAGGACGATGAGGTAATTTTGAAATTTCAAAAACCCGCCAAAATTCGAGAAATTAACTTTTCCCCTGAAATTTTGGATATGGGGTACTTCTATTATGTACCTATGAACTTTCGATGTAAGTATTTTTGTTTCGGCTCAAAATTTTAGTTTGAGTTGGGATACCTCTCTTGTTGGAGATGAAAAATAGATAAATTATTTAAATAAAATTGATACCTACTTACAGGTTTCATACAATATACGAAATTAAGAGATCGCTGGTTATACTCAAGTATTGAAAAAAAAGAAGTGTAATTACGATCGTTCGTTCGAGCATGATAATTTTCTCGTTTTTTTCTACATAGCGAAAAATTTTCCCTGACATTCGAATTGACAGACAATTTAATTTCGTAATTTCTCGAACTTAATTGACGAGTATTAGAAAAGGTTAAGTTTCATTTTGACATTTGGTGCGTTCCGTTGTATAGGTATTTGGAGTTGAAAAGTGACAGAAGTTAGTCGAATAAGGCAGTGATTGTAAAAATAGCCTTTCCCCTAATTTTATCAGCAGGTATACCCAATTTCATACGGTGAAATCGAGAGAAACATCTTTTTACAAGAGTTTGCCAACTTTGTGCCTTCTCAATATTTAAAACAGATTTAAAGGAAAGTCCAAAATAGACTCTAAAACCATTAATGGCGTTGTTTTAATATAGACAAGCCGTAGAAAAAGATACTCAAGGCGGATGAATTATGGAAAGGTTGAACGGTAAAAGGGTTGAACTATGGAAAACGGCAAACTCGACAATTTCCCAGGAGATTATTAAATTTGTCCGTAATTTCCGATAGAGTGTTTAAACTACCTCACACCACTAATTTCATACCACTATTTTCATACGGGTTTCGTGCTATACCCTCTTACGTATTTTGCAAGGTAGCACCTTGTCGGATTACGTTTACGCAGGGTTTACCAAAATGTTTGTAATTATTTATACGTAGGTACACTATTGCAGATGCATGCTGTGTTCAAATTAAAGTACCAAAATATACATCCGTACATGTACATATAAAGTGATTCAAGAATGAAATCTCTATTTTCATTTTTCGTTTATTCTTTCACGCGTTTCTGTTATTTTAATTTCTTTCTTTCTTCTTTTTTTTGCTCGTTTTCTTTCTTTTTTCATACTCCATATTCTTCTCTGCTTTATATTTTTCGTTTATCTTCATTAAACTTTTTGCTTACACTAGTGTTATGGTACAATAATTTTTTCTTTGTTCTATTTCTCTTTGTAAACTTTTAATTAAACATTTCGTTAGTACTTTAAAAGAGTGGCGTTAGCTTTTCTTTAGTTTTACCATTCAAGTCATGTAAGTTTAATTTTAACTAGATATTAGAATTTAAAATGTAATTTTCCGTTCCTTTTGTTATTAATGTTGAAAAATTATTACAAGTACGAATTGCTGCGAGCGAAATCGTGTAATCGGCGATAACAAGTTCAACTCATTTTTTTATTACGAAAAGTCGCCGATGCTGTAACGCCGGCCTACCAAAACATTTTAATTTCACATTACGATTCTGATCATTGTACCAGTGTGACCTAAAAGTGTCCAATTGGGGCAGTCCAGTTGGAGCGATAACTTACCCTATTGACAAAGAAAAACGCTAAACGCTGTAAAAAGCGCTATTGACAGGCGTTTTTTTGAGAAAATAGCGCTGCGCCAACGCTATTTACATCCAAAAAATAGATGGTTCTGTGTTCGTTTGTTTATTTTCTCTAATTGAAGACTTTTGTTTTCAATCAATTGGTAATTTCTGATAACGGTGAAAAATTGGTTAATTCAATTATTACTCGTTCGTTTTAAATAAAGAATTTATTTAGCATTGATCTAGAACAAGATTCAAGCCATTAACGTTGATTTATTCAGTTTTTTCGAGGCGTTTGGCGTGCGCTATTTTCTCAGAAAAGCGCTATTTCAAAAACGCGATATTGTCAATAGGGTAGCTGGATTAGAGTCGAAACTGTTTCACGATGAATTGTAGATTGTGGTATTTTAATTTTAAATGAATTTTCAAACCATTCAAATTAGTAATAGGTCTAATGATGAGGGATTCGTAGCTTCGCAGAAGGGTATAAATTATTACCATACGAAAGTGCATATACAATGTGGTGTTTAGGTTTACACATCAAAGCTTTGGGAATAAGTGTTGGATTTTTGTTTTTGTTTGAGTTTTTTTTTCGAAACAGGTGTTTTGAGTTTTTAAGGGATAAAATTTAAGTGTGTTGTAAGCATATTAGGGTGGCTTGAAAAAAATTCCGAATTTTGGCGAAAATTGACGAGATAATTTACCTTTTTCCCGTTTTTTTTGGCCTAATGTGCAATTTTCCTCCATTTTTCTGTTACAACATAGAAAAATTCTAAAATTCTAAAAAAATCAAAAATCATCTACTTAAATTTTTTTAATTTGTAGAAATGAAATTGCAAATAATTTACTTTAAATGAGAGATTTCCCCCTTCCACTTCTACATCCAAAGGTAGATGGACCTGGATAATCTTAAAGTGGGATCATTTTTGAAAAAATCACAGCTTTTTGCTTTTGGAAAATTATTGGGTTCTAAAAAATTTTAATTAAATAAATTTAAATTATTGAAATTGTAATTATTGTTATTAAAATAATAAATAGAAAAATTAATATAAAAAAAGATTTAAAAAAATTATTCCTAAAGCCTGCTAGAAACCTTGGTTACCTCTAAAAAGCTCAGTTGAAATTTCCACACCTCCCAGAGCATACTGGTCTCAAAATTAGATGCCTTGAAGATTTTTTGATTTTTATCAAATTCAAACTGCTCATTCAGAAACTTTAAAACTAAACCAAAATGTTTTTGGTTTCCTAGAATAATTTTTGATGAAGTTTTTCAAAAAATGTTCATGACAATGTTGCCAACTGCTTTTTGATTCACACAGTTTTCATATAATTTAAGTTTTTCATTACATGGTTTAAAAAGCAAATTAATTTTATGTAAATGTCTTGCAGCCAGTGCTTCCTATTAAAATATATAAATTGAGTGAATTAAAATAAACTTGGCAACATTGCCGTGAAATTTTATTACAAATTATTTTAATTTTAGGTGATAAAAAAATTTACAGCTTAATTTTGAGGCGTTTGAATGAGAAATTACAATTTGGTAAAAGTCAAATGGGGTTTCCAAGTTTGTAATCTACAACTATTCCATTCCCCGTGGTTTTTTATTACTCAAAGTTTCAAAAATTAATTTTTTCACTTGCGATTTTTCCAATTTTAGCTATTTTATGCAAAAGAAATGCCCAAATGAAAAAAATAACTCCGGATTCGTGTTCAGTGGGTCAAATTACCCTGATATGAACACTCTTTTTGCGGTTGTTTTGCTCTAAGCCTTCGAAATTTACTTTGCTTGAAAAATGCTAAAAATCATTCGTAAAAAATGAACGCGTTTTTTGCTTTAAAGCAAAAATCTTAGAACATGGATATGTCAGTAAGATATACCGTACTCTCAAATTTAATATAATTCTTCAGGATGTTCATCAACTTATATTCAACATGGGATGTACTTCTTTCAATGCCCTTAAGGTATGGCAGCTTCATTTAGTTACTGTGTTACCGCTATTACACAGGTCTAAAGACACTTTTGATTACCATTAAGGAGAGGGATGCACCATACACTCTGCTTCTAGTGCTGTGCCTCTACCAAACTAGCGCATACCTTCCCAACTACTATCTCTCAGACAATCATTTTCCCGGCAATCTTTCCCAATTTTCTGGCTGACATTCTGTCCAACTTTCCATCTAACATTCCATCTAACGCTCCATCGCTCCATCTAACTTCTTTGAGTCTAACATAATGTCATTATGTCTTAATTTAAAAATATTACTGTCTAACACTCCATATAATGCTTCATCTAACTTTCCATCTAACGTTCCATCTAACTTCTTCCAGTCTAACATAATGTCATTATGTCATAATCTAAAAATGTAACTGTCTAAAACTCCATATAACGCTCAGTCTGTAATCTAAAAATGTAACTGTCTAAAACTCCATATAACGCTCAGTCTAACTTTCCATCTAATAATCCGTCTACATATTTCCGATCAAATTTCCTGGTCGAATTTCTTGATCGAATTTCTTGATCCAATTTCCGATCGAATTTCCAGTCGAATTTCCGATCGATTTCTACAGCTTTCCAACTATCTCTTTTCAACAGACTTTTCAACAGACTTTTTGACCGACTTTTTGACCGACTTTTTGACCGACTTTTTGACCGACTTTTTGACCGACTTTTTGACCGACTTTTTGACCGACTTTTTGACCGACTTTTTGACCGACTTTTTGACCGACTTTTTGACCGACTTTTTGACCGACTTTTTGACCGACTTTTTGACCGACTTTTTGACCGACTTTTTGACCGACTTTTTGACCGACTTTTTGACCGACTTTTTGACCGACTTTTCGACCGACTTTTCGACCGACTTTTCGACCGACTTTTCGACCGACTTTTCGACCGACTTTTCGACCGACTTTTCGACCGACTTTTCGACCGACTTTTCGACCGACTTTTCGACCGACTTTTCGACCGACTTTTCGACCGACTTTTCGACCGACTTTTCGACCGACTTTTCGACCGACTTTTCGACCGACTTTTCGACCGACTTTTCGACCGACTTTTCGACCGACTTTTCGACCGACTTTTCGACCGACTTTTCGACCGACTTTTCGACCGACTTTTCGACCGACTTTTCGACCGACTTTTCGACCGACTTTTCGACCGACTTTTCGACCGACTTTTCGACCGACTTTTCGACCGACTTTTCGACCGACTTTTCGACCGACTTTTGGACCGACTAAAATACAAATTTTTTCCAAGTTTTTTCAAATCTAACATAATATCATTATGTCTTAATCTAAAAACGTTACGTAACCATCCCAGCGTTCCGCAACACCTCCAGCGTTACATTACACTTTTCAAATTTCCCCCCCTCCCCCAGCCCTAAAACATATTCATGTCAAAATGATGTTTTTCAAATTTTTTGGTGTCCACCATAATGTCATTATGTCTTGACCTAATCTCTCCAAGTCTAACATGTTATCAGCAAATTATCATGTTCAAATATAATATTTAATTTTATTTATACTTAAGTTTTTTCAAGCCTAACATAATGTCATTATGTCTAGATCCACTGTGATCATTACACATAACCCGTAACTCGCCCAAGTCTAACATGATATCAGCAAATTATTATGTTCAAATATAATATTTAATTTTATTTATAAGTTTTTTTTAAGTCTAACATAATGTCATAATGTCTTGATCCACCGTAACCGTAAGAATTTTCAAGCGTAACCATTTTCTAGCGTAAGAATTTTCTAGCGTAAGAATTTTCTAGCGTAACCATTTCAAAATTTTACCCCCCAGGCCTAAAGACATATCCATGTCAAAAATCAGCGAAAAAATTAATTTTCTTGATACTTTCATTCGTACTGGTTTCAGAAATGATATTTTCAACAAACGAAGTACATCAAATAAAATTAGAAATTTTTCTGAGCCTTTCATTTTTTTGGCGGAAAAAGTAAAATTTTTCTATACTTAATAGAGGTGTGTTAAGGGATTAAGGTCATTGACAAATCACTGAAATCGGCGATCGACCATTTTTAAATAAAGTATCCGAAAGAGGAAGGTTTAAGGGTCAAAACAGCGCGCGGTTCAAGATTGAAAAAATATGTACCTACGTGATCAAAAAAGGAAGGTATTTGAAAAAAAAAAATTTTTTGACCAGGGTCAATAAGTATTTTTGACCTTCTACTCCCTTCCATGTATCCACCCCACCTTACCCCACAATCATATTTCTATTGCTAAATAAAAAGAAATGGGTGAGGCGGGGTGGGCACATATAAAAGGTGGGGGGGAGTCAAATAGTATTAACACCAACAATTTACATGATACTACTATTTTCATGCCAAAAACATACAGTTTAGTACGATTTTGTACGTATGTATTATCACGTTTTCAAATAATAGTATATTTCCCCAATTCCCCTTCCTTCAGGACTCTATCTCCTCTGCTTACGATCCTACTGAAAAATTTTTCATACAAAAAATGTTGGAAATTGAGTGTAGAACAAAAAAATACTGAACTAGTTTCATCCTAAAATCAACTCCCGAGGAGGTAATGTGAAAAAACGGCTTTTTGGCGGGGTTAACCTCCTCTAAAAAAGTTAGCCTCAGGTCTGTAGGATGGTAATTCTTTGGAATTATTCAGAGGACAATTTTCCGAAATGAAAGCTTTGCTAGGCAAAAATGTTTTTTTATTTTCTAATTTGCCTCTAATGCAATTTCTGTTTTGGTTTTTCGTTAATAATAATAACGCTCTTTTTCAAGATCGTTTTTCAAAACCAAACACATTTTCGGACACAAGAGATTTTGGACTTTCCAAAAATTTGTAAAATTTTTATATTTAGACTTTCCATGTTGTGGCAATACGATTTTGAAAAAACACAACAGACAACTGTTGGAAAAACTGAAAATCTTGTTCCCATATTTTTGAACGATAAGGTGAATTTTTATGATCGAGATCGTACGAGTATAAGTAAGTCTTATTGTTGTGGGAGAAGAATTGTACGTTTTCATAAAATTGTACTGAATTCGGCAAAACTGTGGATACGAAAAGTTAAGTTGAAAAGAATTAATAATTATCGAGAGGTCCATCCTGATTGCCGAGAATATAATTATGTACTTCATCAGCATCTCCATTCGTTGATACTCAATGAGATTGTTGACTTATTTGTTGAAAGTTCTTTCAATCTAAATTCTCAAATATTTAATAACTACTTATTTATGAACTTATATAGGCGGAACTTTTCGTCTAGAAGCAATTATCGATTATATGTATCATCGTTTTGCGAAAGAAAATGTCGAATGGGTATTTTGCAAAACCGCAACGTATTTTTGCGCAAATATTACGGAAGTTTATAATTTTAAATATCGCTCGGAAACAGAAACCGCCCTGTAATTCAAACATAGTCGAGCTGCGATTGTAAAAGTTTCTTTTTCCATTCTTGAATATTTCACCAGTTATGTAAACTGCTGCTAAAAGTAATAAAACTTTTACGCAGACATTGGCTCAGCATCGTGTAAAATATTCCATCTTTTTGATTTCCGATTTTACCAGAATAAATCGCTAGCGTTTTCGTCCGCTTTTCCCCATTTTTCAAAGTAGGTACTTAGTTCATCAATTTTCAATAATTTTAATATCTCGAGGATGAAAATTTATGCCTAATTCGAAATCGACGCGACGCGTAAATAAACGTTGCTGTCGTTTATTTTATACGCGACGATGTGATGAGTAAAGGAAATCATCAATTCATTATGCCAGATAAAAGACTCGACATGAAAACCAGACTGCCTTTTGTGCCATGAAAACTGTTTCATAGTGTATTGAATTAAAAGCTTTAATGTTATCTTTTCCTCTTGGCATGATGAAGGATTATAAGTCTATCTATGCACACTTATACTATGCTGGAAAATGGTGACACTTTTTTAATTTCATTCTAAATCATAATTATCTAGCGTACTCGGCCTAAAGTTGAAAACAAAACCTACGTAGATGACTTTAAAAAAGGCAAAATATGCTCGAAAGTAACGCCGTGAAATTTAGAGTTTCTAAATTCATAATTTTAGAATAATTTTTATTTGCAATATGTTCTGAATCAAAGATTAGGTATCTACTTGGGTACCTAAATTTAGTTGAAAAAATATTTTTCGTCTTGGGAAAAATTTCAACGTACATATGATTTATTTTTATTTTATCACTAATGGGTACCTATTTGATATTAATAATTAATAATTCATATGTAGATACATTACCTATACTATTTTTTAAAAGCAAATTTGTCCGAAATTAAGAAAGGAGTAGCGAGTTTTTTTTTGTAAACATATCAGTACCTATCACAACCTGGCATTACAAAAAAGTCTATTTGAAAATTTTAGTGAACCTTAATATCTTGGAATATATAAGAAAATTTACCGAGGCTGACTGAAGCGAGGGTAAAAATTTCTGTAGGAAATGACATTGAAAAACTGATACCTATTCAGTCATTTTCCTAAAAATTTCAGCCATGCGGTATAGGAATCGAAGCCACGTAGCCTAATTTTTCGCAATGAAAACTCAAAATAATGAAGTTTGAATGGGGAAAAATCTAAAAATGGCAGAAAATAAAAATTTTCTTCCATAAACACTGAAAAAGTTAATCGAAGTCTATAAGGGTTCAATTTCAACCTTTACAACATTGTGTAGGCACCTGTGACATTTTAATTTTCTCATTGGTATGGATTGCAAAATGTGTATCGGAATATCACATACTTACGGGTAAAAAGGTGAAAATTTCAAAACCTGCTTATTTAAAATGGTTCCCTGAGTTTTTTTTTTCATATCTATTTCAATAATTCACCATCTATCAACACCTCGCTAATTTTTCATTGCTTTTAAATTTTTAATTTTTTGTAACCTGATTGAAACATTCGATTTTGAGATATTTGTAAAGGAATTAAATTTCTTAATTAGTGTTTACAAAAGAACCTTATTTAGGGAGAAACCAGTGGCGTAGCCAGGATTTTGTCAGGGGGGGGGGGCAAGAACGAGTTTTTTTGTCAAATTTTCTGTGGTCGTTTTGAAACATATCGAGTATTTTTTTCATGGCGTATTTTGTAGTGTACGTATAACTGAGTCTGAGGTAGCGGGTGTGTAATGAAAAGACTGTAACAGTAACACAAAGATTTATAGGATTTTTGGAACAAACACTTTATACTGTCTAAATATGAATTAGCCAATTTTTGTAAAATTCCAACTGTTTGATTCTGTGAAATAAATTTATTTGAAAATCAGTGATTTTTCACTGATTTTTATTTAGCTAAAATTACTGAATTTTTTGACGAATTGGAAATTAATTAAGAAATCAGTAAATTTTAACTAAAATACCAGTGATAATAACCAAATTTCGATGAAAATTATTTCACTAATCCGAAAAGGAAAATTTCATCAAATTTGATTGATTCAAATCGAAAGGATGATACTGTGTTCAAAAAATAAAGATAGTGAAATACTGCCCGAGCGAAGCGAGGGCGATTTTTTTTGGAAAAATCATGTTTGAAAAAAAAGGCCATGGGGCCATGGGGGGCGATCGCCCCAGTCGCCCCCCTTGGCTACGCCACTGGGAGAAACCAAGTTGACTTACGGAACGGGAGCAAAAAATCGAAAATTTCCGACCGAATTGTAGTTTTTTCAGTTTTTTTTTCTTAAAATATACGATTTTTGCCATTAGTGGAAGGGGAGGCAAGCTACTCCCTCTGTTCACCGTTCGCTCTTATTCTGGGAATCTTTTCAACTTTTCGGAACCGTTTTCAATGGGGAATATAAAACTGCACGACAAAAAAAAGGGGGTTGCACGACGAGATCAGCGCAACTGAATCACGACCGAATAATGGAAATTCACGACACAAAAAATGAGAATTGCCCGACGAACTATGATCGAACGACGAATTAATGTGGATGAACGACAATTTCAAGATAAAAATAATTCTTTCCACGACGAAATAATGTTTTCACGACAAAATAAAGTTTAGCACGACGAGATATGCACCTAAAAGTCTTAAAACTAATTTGGACATGGACATAGTGTTCCAAAAGTCCCAATCTGAATAACTGGGACATGGTGTCCTGAAACTAATTTTGACATGGATACAGTGTCCCAAAACTCTCAATCTGGACATAACACCCCAAAAACTTTTAATTTGGGCATCCCAAATCAAATGCCTCAATTTAGAAATAATATCCCAAAAAACTTGACTGGGACATAGTGTCCTAAAACTAATTTTTAGATCGATATATCTTCCCAAAACTTTAAATTTAAACGTCTCGAATTCCTCAATTCAGTAGTACTTATTATCCCAAAAAACTGAATTGGGACATAGTGTCCTAAAACTAATTTTGGGAATGGACAATGGACATAGAGTCTCAAAGCCCTCAATCTGGATGCAGTGTCCAAAAACTTTCCATCTGGATGTTCCGAAGACCTCAATTTAGACGTAATACCTCAAAAAACTCAACTGGACATGGTGTCCTGAAACTAATTTTGACATGGACGTAGTTTTCAATGTTTTTTTCAGTATAATTTCGTCGTGAATTTCATTTTAATTTCGTCGTAGATTTCATTTTCAAAAGTAGTCGTTAGAAAAATATTTTTATTGTTCATTAAAAATTTTTTTCATGATTTTTTTTGTTTCGCCGTTGGAATATATTATTTTGACGTGCGATCTATTTTATGTGGTTCAATAATTTGTTTCAATGTGATAACTTTCTTTCGTCGTTTGTTCATTATTTCGTCGTTAGTTTCCTATTTTTTGTGGTGAAAACCCTCTATTTTGTAGTTCAGTTAAATGGCACCTGTTTTCAATTGTTCAAGTTTATTTCTCCATAATAATATTCTGTAGAATTTTTGAAAAAACATAGTAACCTTACCTACCTACTTATACGTTGTATGGAAAAAACGTTCTTTCCAAAAATATGAATTACTAAATGTGAAAGAAGGATAATATGAAAATTCTTTTTAGGTAGATTTCGCTCATTGTGGGCGAAATCAGGTGGCGGTCAAAATTAGGAACCCAAAATTTAAAAATAGATTTTTGTTTTGAGTTCCCTCAAAAAAAAGTACAAAAATAATTGTATTGGCTCAAAATTTTAAGGGTGGTAGAGGAAGGATCAAGGTATTTCTTGAGCCATTTCCGACGTTTCTACCCCAAAAAGTCTGTAATTGGTGTAAGTTTGAAAAAAAGTGGTCGAAATATAGCACCCTTGCCTTATTTATTTCTTGAAAAATTGCAAATAAGTATTTACCAATCATATGCTCATCTAAGTTTAACTACCTACTTTTACATTTGGAGAGGGGAAAAAATAAAAAAAGGCAAGTTCATCTTTTGACTTTTCTTGTAAATTGTAATGCTTTTGTCTCTTCAACTTAAAAATAAAGCCAATGACTTTTACCCCGACTGGAAAAGTTATTATGTTTGCAGATAGCGTCGTATTTTAATTCCTGAAACAATTTTGCGGCGTGGTAGAAAAAGTGGAATAATTCAGCCGAATTTTTCCTACGTTTTATTATTTTGTATTTTGAAGTAATTTCGGGTTTGCGCAATCTTTCTTTGTGTATTTGTCTGAATGCTGAATACGAATTTGAACTGACAGTTTTTATTTGTTGCAATTTGTCTTCGGGAAAGTGTATATAAATACGATTCGTATTGCTGCCGAAACAAGGATAAAATTTGTATGAACGTGACGTCAAAAGTAAATTTAGTGAAGCAAAAGAAAAAAATGAAAAATAAGAAACGCTAGTTAGAAAAATACCGACTGATACCATGTAAGAATAAGGGAATTGTGTGTGTTGTATCAAGTATTGCATTGGTAGAATTGGATTTTGAACTTCGTAAAACACGTTAAATTCATTTTGGTACCGTATTAGATTATCGAAGAGAGTTTGGTAGATAATTGAATGCTGTCTGGATGTAATGGGGGAGCAAAGTTGCCCTCCAAGACAAAGCAGTTGTAGATGGAAAATTTTTTCCGCAGAGAGAACGTAAGTGAACGGTTTTATTTTACGTTTTCGTTCAATTGTACAAAATTGAGTGTACACTACGCTTATTTTTATTTTTTGCGAGTATCGCGATAATAAAACTATGAACGTTGCTGGTGCCCCTGTACATGTTAATATTTTGGGTATGAAAATTACTTATGGCAAAGGCTCGCAATTTACGTTTATTGACACATTAGATATTCACCGAATATGAATTGTAAAACACATTACAATCACGATTGCAGTTTTAGGCGTATTTTTAGCGTACAAGTATCGTACCAGTGTGAAGAAAATGCCTCGAGCAAATTTTTATTTTCAACAGGAACGAGGAACTAGCGTTGGTAATTTAATTTTCTTGGAGAACACACTGCGGTTGTGGGTGTTTGCTTCTTCTGCATCATTCGAAAAACTAGAGAGATATTCCCTTTGTTGGGAAACGTCAAAATATCTCGTTGCAAAACTCGAAAATACCACGAAATAAAAGCTGGTACATTATTAGTACATGAAATTTTCCAAAAAATTTTCACAAATCGGAATCGTACTAAATGGCTGACCCAAATTTCTACATTTTTCGTTGAAAAAATCGACACTTGCAAAATTTGCCTAGTGGGGGGGGGGACTCTTTCGGGTACAGCCCTATTCCTACACGCAATAGTTTTGTAGGAAAATTTTCAGTATAGGTTCATGTTCATTTAATTAACTGAATGACAAACTATAGGTATCCTAGGTAAAGTATCAGTTCGTAAAAAAAAATTCAAACTATATTTCAATGTTTTGGTGGTTGGAATTTCATCACGTGGAAAGTTTTTGCTTTGGGTATTCTAACTTGTACGATTCAATCATCTACGTTGAAAGTTTAATAAACGCCTTAACTTTATAGTAAAATAATCACGACCCAGTGAGTAAAAGCTAAATTGATGAGCACTTTGGCAATGAATAATTCATATCCATGTGTTACGTAGGTAACGTGTTTATTATATCTAACTAAGAATATACATATTTGGCATATACCGTGTACCCGTAATTGATATTTTTTGAAAATGCCAATCAAATGGAAAATTGTCCGATATGTACTTAGATGATCATTATTAATCACCGAAAAAAGAAACGTCATTATAAGTATGTTCGTTGATAATCTGCTGGCTCGCATTAGTGCCACGAATTTATGTCATTACGAAGAAAGTGGATAACAATTTACAGCTTGACTGAAATGCTCTAAAGGGTACCCCCGGTTAAGATAGGTGAATCGGCCTAAGAGCTACTTTTTGAAACTGACCATCAGACATTATTAGGGACCCCTAAAAATAATTTTAGGCCGTATTTTCAACCCCCCACCTCACTCCCCTTTACCCCCACCCCCCAAAATGTCGAATTTTCGTTAAAAAATTCTATCTCGGAACCTAATGAACCAAACATTCTGAAATTTATGTGACGTATACGGGGTGTGGTGACCAACTTTTGAGAATTTTTTCAGATTTTTTTTGCACCGCCTTTTAGCCAAAATCCCACTTTGAAAACTTAAAATCGCTCTAATTTCGAAACTAAAAGACATACATTTTTTCTTTTTTTCACAAATATAGTCCTACCTGAGTATAATATAATGATATTTTTTTCAGATTTTTAGCGTTGGGAGAACAGACGAAAAAATGCGGGTTTCTATTCAAAAATGCTCATTTCGTCATTCACGGAACGAAAAATTTTGAAAATATTTATATGGTACGAATGGGGAAAAGTAACAAATTTTTGAAAATTTTTTATGATTTTTTTGCAATGCATTCCAGCCAAACCCCCACCCTTAAACTTTTAAAATTGCTCCAATTCCAAAACTATAAGGCAAACATTCGTTCTACTTTTTGAAACTAACCACCACACATAATTAAGGACACCAAAAAAATCTTAGGATGCATATTCCACCTCCCAACTCACTCCGTTTCATCCCCATCCTCCCAATATTTAGTTTTGTTTTGGTACCTCAATGAACCAAAATTTTGAAATTCATTTGTATTGTATATGGGGAATGATAATCAACATTGAGAACTTTTTTAGATTTTTTGCACCGCGTTTTAGCCAAACCTACACTTAGAAACTTTAAAATCGCTCTACTTTTAAAAGTAAAAGATATACATTTTTTCTTTTTGGTTCAAATATGGTCCTTCTTTGGTACAGTATGTGACCGTGGCAGGCCGAACCGACCTTATTTGTCAAAATTTCAGTTTTCACTTGTTTCCAGAATTTTATACTCTGAAGCCTCAAAATTGAGTAGAAATCCACCCGAAGTCCCAAAGTTTTGATTTTTTTTGCAGTGCATTCTAGCCAAAAACCCACCCTCAAACTTTAGATTGTTCCAGTTTCAAAACTAAAAGATACCTATTCTTTCTGTTTAGTGGTTGTAGGGTGGGTTTTGGACAAGAATACATTGCAAAAAAATCTGAAAAATTCTCAAAAGTTTGTTCCTCTCAATGTTCATACCTTGCCATATTTTCAACGACTTTAAATTTATTGAGTGGGGTTTTGACTAAAACGAGGTGCAAAAAAATCTGAAAAATTCTCAAAGTTTGTAACCAATTACCATTCTCCATATACAATACAAATGAATTTCAAAATTTTGGTTCATTGATGTACCAAAATGGGATTTTTTGACAAAACTTAATATTGGGAGGATGGGGATGAAACGGAGTGAGATGGGAGGTGGAATGTACATCCTAAGATTTTTTTGGTGTCCTTAATGTGTGGTGGCTAGTTTCAAAAAGTAGAACGAATGTTTGCCTTATAGTTTTGGAATTGGAGCAATTTTAAAAGTTTGAGGGTGGGGTTTTGGCTGGAATGCATTGCAAAAAAATCATAAAAAATTTTCAAAAATTTGTTACTTTTCCCCATTCGTACCATATAAATATTTTCAAAATTTTTCGTTCCGTGAATGACGAAATGAGCATTTTTGAATAGAAAACCGCATTTTTTCGTCTGTTCTCCCAACGCTAAAAATCTGAAAAAAATATAATTATATTATACTCAGGTAGGACTATATTCGTGCCAAAAAGAAAAAATGTATGTCTTTTAGTTTCGAAATTGGAGCGATTTTAAGTTTTCAAAGTGGGATTTTGGCTAAAAGGTGGTGCAAAAAAAATCTAAAAAAATTCTCAAAAGTTGGTCACCACACCCCGTATACGTCACATAAATTTCAGAATGTTTGGTTCATTAGGTTCCGAGATAGGATTTTTTGACAAAAATTCGACATTTTGGGGGGTGGGGGTGAAGGGGAGTGAGGTGGGGGGTTGAAAATACGGCCTAAAATTATTTTTAAGGGTCCCTAATAATGTCTGATGGTCAGTTTCAAAAAGTAGCTCTTAGGCCGATTCACCTATCTTAACCGGGGGTACCCTTTAAAATCTCTGTAGAGCAACTTCAATTTTACGTTGGGGTTGAAATGATACCTGTTTATCTTTTATTTAGCTCACTGGTTGACCGTAGTTGAAATCGTGTGAAATTTTATTCAGTTTTTTTTTTCCAAACTAACGATTTATCCATTTAGGTAGATTAGTTGCGACTCATCGGAGGAGGAGGAGAGGAGGAAGGAGTAATCTGAATGTTGTATCTATGTAAGTAAATTTCAAAAGTATCGCATAATTTTTGTTGATTTTGATTTTATTCCGCGAAGATTTCGATTCTTTAGTTCTTTTTTTGACATTTAATATGATACCGAAGTATTTCTTTTTTTACTCTGAAATTAATTTGATATCTTGTTTTTTTTTTATATAATTAAAACGGTATATGTTTTCTTGGCAATTTTATAAAAATCGTCTGTTTTCTTATCTGCAAGTAGGTACAGGGAGGGAAGAGGAAATCTAAGTATTTTGGAAAATCAGCCAAGTTCTCCGGTTCATTTTCATCAAATGATTCAATTATTCTTGATTTTAATTTGTTAGAGAAGAATGTTTAAAAAATAATATCTATGATGTATTTTGTGGAAAAAATTAACAATTTTCAAACAATTATTTCTTTTTAACCATTTTTCAATGTATCTAAATTTTGATCTTTTTTGTGTTCTTCCTTATTTTTTATATTACCTATTCCTAATATGGTTTGGATTTTTTTCATTGGCTTTGTACTCTAAATGATTTGCTTTTTCTCTTGATTTTTTTTTATTTTGATTTTTGAGGGCCCTGAAAATGAATTTTGTTTGTTGGTTTGTTTGGGAACTCTATTCCAATCACTCATTCATCTTCTTTGCGTTTTTCTTTAGATCAAGTGAAGAATGTCATTGGTTTATACCTCGTTTTTTTGGTGTATTTTTCAGAAAATAGCCCGGGAAAAAAAATTGGATCCAATTGGATCTGATTGGATCTGATTGGATCTGATTGGATCCAAAAAATGGCGCGATCCAATCGGATCCAAGTGGATATAGGTAAGTACTTAGATACAAACAAATCCAAATTAATCCAAATTAATCCAATTAAAGACATTTTTCTCTTTAAATTGAAAAAATTTGGATCCAATTGGATCTTTTTGAATCAAATCGGATCTTTTTGGATCTAATTGGATAACATTTCTTTTAGATCCAAAAAGATCCAATTAGATCCAATAAGATCCAAAAAGATCCAATTGGATCCAAATTTTATCTAAATTTGAAGAGAAAAATGTCTTTAATTGGATCTATTTGGATCCAAATGGATCAAATTAAAGACATTTTTCTCCTTGAATTTAGATAAAATTTGGATCCAATTGGATCTTTTTGGATCTTTTTGGATCTTTTTGGATCTAATTGGATCTAATTGGATCTAATTGGATCTAATTGAATTTAAAAGAAATGTCATCCAATTAGATCCAAAAAGATCCGATTTGATCCAAAAAGATCCAATTGGATCCAAAAAGATCCAATTGGATCCAAATTTTTTCAATTTGAAGAGAAAAATGTCTTTAATTGGATTAATTTGGATTAATTTGAATTTGTTTGTATCTAAGTACTTATATCCACTTGGATCCGATTGGATCGCGCCATTTTTTGGATCCAATCAGATCCAATCAGATCCAATCAGATCCAATTTTTTTTTCCCGGGAGTTTTATTTTGATTCTGATTTATTTCTCTTTCGTTTTATGTCTGCCAATGATTTTTCTTCAATACTATTTTTGAAGGAGAATGGCTACGTTTTTATTTTAATAATCGTTTGCTTTAAATGTTTCTTTAATTGTTTTTTAAAATAACATGTTTTTTCGTTTATTTCTTAGAGATTTTTCCAAAAATGGTTTGTTTTTTGTTTTCTGTTCTTTCTTTCTTTTCTTTTTGAAAACAACAGTTCGTTTTTTGACAGTTTTTCTATTTAAAAATTGTTTAGTTCTTTCTGAAATGATTTGGATCAAGTACCTATTTGTTTTTTTTCTGCAAACTTTTTGTTGATAAAAATGATTTTGTACCATCAGTTTTGAAAATATGTAATCAAGTTCAGAGCTGAGGTATCTTGGGAAATTTGCAATTTCGTTGAAATTTTCAAATGCGAAGGGGAAAAATTGGAAATGGGAACATTCAAAAAATTAAGACAAAAAAAATGAAAAAAATGCGGAATTCATTTGGAAAAATAAATAACTTGAGAATTTTTGAATAAAAAAAATGAGAGAAATTTGTCCAAATGTTGAAAAACGTGGTTAAGATGTTTATTTTTGCCATAAAAAATTTCTCCTAACTTCGCTTAGGCAACATGTTCTCTTCATTTTTCATCTTATAATTTTTAAAAATAATTCGTAGGTACCTACTTACCAAAAACGTACATTTTCTGGCCGTTTTTTATTTTTGTTTCAATGAATAAAACGTAGGAAAATATGCCCCCCTAAACATAAATTAAATTTTATCCACCAGTCTCAATGAAAACGCGATAAAATGCTGAAGAAAAAGTTTATTTTGACAAAGAATAAAGTGAAAAAACGAAAGAAATTTTTGGATCTGATGTGGGAAAAATGGAAAATTTTGTGGTGATTCGTGGGCGAAGCTAAAATGTAAATATTTCATCTCTGATATTATTCAATAATTCATCTAATGCCTTGTCTTGAAGCTAACTTAATTTCATTCAAATTTTGCAGATTAGGTACACCCATTCATCAGACACCAGTTGATGGAGTTGGATTCATTTGTTTGAAAGGAAGAAGTGGGTAGGTGATATTAATAGGTAAAAGAAGCGCACGTTTTAATATTCTAAAAAATTATATACTTACATTTATTTAATAGTTGCAAAAATATCATTGAAATTAGGTGCCTGTATCTTAAAGTTTTGGACTAAACATGCTTTTAAAACATTTTTCACATCGTAAAATCGATTAAATTTCCTTCGAAAATAATTTATGAATTTTTTTCATAAATATTTGATTTTTTTTGATTTTTTGGTACTACTGTCAATGATTTTTGTATATTTTTTTGAAAGCAAAAACCATTTCAAAAAACAATTTTTATAAAATTGTAACAATTTTATCACATTTTTAATAATTTTGCTGGAATTTACGCATTTTTTATTTCTGATGATTGAAAACAAAGTTATTGTGAATTTTTCAAACGATAAAAAACTTAATTCGAGGTCAGCATTTTTTGTTCGATTACTCGATGATGAAAAAAAATCATTCCAGCTTTGTGAAAATTTTATACCTATTATTAGAATATTGTAATCTGTAACTTTTCAACCCCCTGGTAGCGATCTGAGTTTTGATCGGAGAAGGATGGCGATGGTTTAGGGAGATGTAGAAACTCAAATCGCATCTTTTAGATGCTACGAAGGCTTCTCACACAATTTTGATTGACTAAAAAAACACAAAAAACAGCGTTTTTTTCAAAAGGAGGTGCACTTTGAGCACCTCCTGCTCCCCTCCCCTTGCCTCCAGGAGGCTCAATTGGGGGGGGGGATTTCCCACCCAAAGTAAACCACCCCACCAAATTTGGTCAAAATCCAAGATATGTTTTTTTTTTCACTCCACCCTATTACCCATACCTTTTCTCAAAACAAAAAAAAACATAGAAAACTCTCAAATAGCACAGTTTGTTACTCCGACGAATCGAATTTTGTACTGAAAAAGTTAGAAACTTTCGTAAATAACTCCGAAAACGAATTTTTCTAAAATCTTAAATAAACCATTATCCAATGATATTTGCTAAAATTAAAACCACTCCGAGATTAATTTTGATAACCTTTTTTCTCTCAGGTAGTCTATCATCGCATTTCTGAATAAATACGAATCAAATTCGTCATAATAAACATTAAACTCGGTATAAAAATTACCTCCTGCACGATAGCGAGCGAGTTGCTTTTTTACTGTCAAAGAAAACCGAGATAAATGCGACATTTGAATGGTACAGTCGGACAAAAAATATAACCCATGTAAGGTTGCAAAATTTATCACTATTTGTTCGTTATATTAGCTGTCAATGGAAAAAGAGTTGAGATTTTGAAAACAGGGTACCTATTTTAACTTATAATATACGCATACGAAGCGAGATAAGATTTAGCGGAGGCATTGAACGTGGTATATTCTTATATATGAAAAACCAAGTAAAAATATTGACAATGGGAAATCACGCCTATTCCATTTGTTTTAATGAAAATATTATTAAGTCGGTGGAAAAACTGTTTGTTTGGTTTTTTCTTTTGCTCCTCGTCCCGATCTCATAAACGTCGCAGCGTCATTTTCTCACCAATCAAAATAAACGTATCAAATTGGCATATATATTGAGAAATCGGGTATTTCGAAAAAATCCATTCCAAATATCTTGGTCGTTTTATTTATTCGAAAAAAACGAATAAATTTGTCGAATTATCTTTCGCGTTCGTTATTTTTAAAGGGATTTTTTTATTTGCATAAAGTGAAAAAAAAGTTTACCTCGAGGAGGTCAATATTTTTTTGTGATAGGTTCACGTTACCTACTTATTTCAAAACTGTCAATAACCGATATCGGCAAGTACTAAACGTTTTCTCGTTGAAAAAGTTCATCAACTGAGTAGGTAGCCTTCAAATTTGAATAAGAACGTTTCTTTATTTCGTAACGATCTTATTCATTACTCACGACGTACGTCCTTGAAGATAAAAAATTTTCTGGTCAAGAAAGTAACGAGATGGTTTGTTTGTAAAATGTCATTATACATTTTCGTGGTATTAGCTGGGAAAAATTAAAATACTCGCCTATGCCGAGCGAAGAAGTGAAAAAAACAGAGAAGAGGGTAAATGAAATTTCTAGGGAAAAGGCGTGTGATATGCGCAGACTCGAATTACGGAAGCGTTAAGTTAGTTCTTTAAGCTGTTACCTTCAAATCTGTTCATAAACAATCGTCTTCCTATGAAGACAAACGCTCGTTGCCGTTTTTCGCGATCATTTTCGTAAATATTACGTTAAAATGGTAAATTTGCGCGGTTTTTTTCCGAATTTGAAATTCGCGTAAATTACGCGTTGTTGCGAAAATTTTATACCGATAATTTTTCAATAGTGATTTATGATTCCGTTGGTTTATTGTTCGCTTTGGAAATGTGCTGTTACGGAACTACGCTAGAATTACTATTGGTCTTAACCTTCTTATGCATTGTAGTGCAGTGCAAGACAGGTAATCTTCATTCTAAATTACCATCATAATGATCGGCATGATAGGACGCATCGGTGAGAGGAAGCACTGGCTCGAATTAGTTTATCGTTCGTGTTGCATTACATCGAGACACCCACGCAGCATAGCGGAGGCAAATTTTTCCAAACGAGTGTACGAGTTTGAACATTCATGTACACGAAATTATTGAAACACGTTGCACGTGCACTTTTTAAAATAGATTGATACCTAAATTACATCCCCCTTTCCTTTTGTTTATGGCTATATAATAATTTATACGTGGTTTGATCAGATTTTTTTATGGTGAGGCTATTTCGAGGTATTTTAAAAAAAAATAATCTATCGTTTTTTCCCCCTTTAAAAATACTGAATTAATGATGCCTCGATTTAATGGGTTACCTGGTATTGAAACTCGATGTTTTCTTGGGATAGGAAAAAAAATAACAAGTTCGTGTAATTTTTGCTCATTGTAGCAACCTTTCATCAGAATTAAACGAATAGAAATCCAATAAGTAGAACGATTTTTAATTCCAATCCCTAAATGCTACCATTCGATTTCAACACTTCTTATACTACCGCGGTGCATATGTTCAAATTGTTTATTTTTTCGAACTTGTGTTTACACAGCGAAATGCTATTTGGCAGCTCTTCTTAAAAATTCATTAATCTACAAAGTAGTTCACTACACTCTCACTGGAAATAACATTGGTTTTCCTCGAGAATTGAAATTTTGCAAAAATCCTCTTTTCGATGTGATGGAAAAACCCAACTAGTAAACTTTTTCGGTACTTCATGGTTTTCGCGATTTACTCGCTAAGAGTGTTATGCTCTAGAAGAGGACGCGTTCGAGCGACGCTGTACTTACGCGAGCAGGAAGTAATTCCATTCATGCAATAATTGACGGCCGTGAATAAAAAGGTGTTGCTATTTTGTTTGGTTACGACCCCAGTAATTTCTTGGACATGCGGTGTACGTTTATTTGGTGTGCTATAATGTATCTATTTATCCAGCCATTGTGGCCACCACAGTGTGAATTCCACGGCGATATTTTTAATAAATTATTAATGTTTTACGCCCGGTCCCGGTCTTGGTCATACGAGTATCGACCAAATGCAAGCCGAAAATTGCGCCAACTTTTGCTCGTCTCCAGGGGTGCTGCGAAGGGGTATTCTTGACGAGCAACTCGTCGTTGAAAATTTTGGGGGGGCCGAAAAAAAATGCAAAAAAATTACAAATTTAAATTTTAAAGAGAAAAAAATAAATTAACAATAAATATTAGAAAATAATTAAAAACAACCCCCCCTATAATTACAGAACCCCCCTATCAATAGACGACCCCCCTCCCATCAATGGACGGACCCAACTCCCAAAAGTTCATCAATTTGACGCTAATTTCGCTCATTTTTAACTCAATAATGGCAAAAATTTTCTTGGAATCGTAAAAACATCTACTAGTAAATAGGTAAATTTTCATTTTTTTTCAGCAACGAACCCCCCCTAAATCAATATAATAGACCCCCCCAATCGATAGACTGGACCCCCTCTAAAAAAATCAATTTCACCCAAATTTCGCTCATTTTTAAACTCAATAAAAATTGACAAAATTTTCTTGGGAACGTAAAAATATGCACTAGTAATCAGGTGAATTTTCATTTTTTTTCAGCGACGACCCCCCCCCCCCTCCATAAATTTTATGTCAATTTTGCTCATTTCTTACTCAATAAAAATTTCTAACGTGGATTTTCATTTTTTTTTAAAACATTGCTTTCATTGAAAGGTTTTCATGTTCTGTTCTCTTTTTTTTTGTAGTAGGTAAATATATAATATTCAAGTACATTCCAAAAAAGAAAAACGTGTAGGTAGTTATTTTCTAAAAAAAAACACACAAAAAAGGGTAGGTATTCATTTTATAGAAAATGAAAAAAAAAGTAGATAAATATTTATTTTTTAGAAAAACGCAAAAAAGATTATGTTTATTTTTTAAGCAACATCTTCGATAATAACTTAGATGCAGAGGCGTAGCGAATGGGGGCAGGGGGGTGACTCACCCTCCAGAAATGCTAGTATGGAAAAAGTTGGCAAATTCGTCTCAAAATGAGAAAAGTTGGCAAATTTGACCAATAACAATAAAATTTTTGGAGTAAACATCGCTTCTTCAGAAATTACAGTCCAACTCTGAAATTATACCTCCCAATTCTAAAATTTTCAAAAACTTTGGCCTCGCTGCGCTCGGCCTTATTGTATGTACAAGTATGTATTTCATCTACTTCATACAAAAGTGATTTTTTTTGTATTTCTCTACATATTTTTTCAATCAAAATTCATGTTCGATGTTTGAAAATAAAATTGTTTAAAAGCTTTGGCCTCGCTGCGCTCGGCTTCATCATATGTACTTCTCCCTCAATAATTTCATAGTAATAGTGGTCAATTTTTTATTCAAGTTTTTTATTCTAAAATATTGTTTTATTTCGCCTTGAACTTGAGGTTTTCTAAAATTTTCGCCCTCGTTTCGTTCGGGCCAAATTCATTTCGCTCGCATTTCCATTGAAATTACAAAATTTTTGAAATAAATTATAATTTTTCTCGAACTTTTCCACTCTTTCTTTGTTCGGGACAAATTGACAATTTCGCTGATTTTTCCAACTTCGAGTAGATACATAAATTAGATACATTGAAATTAGGCAGGAAAAGCAATAAATTGAATGAGAGGAAGAAGTGGTTAAAAAATTTAATCCAGTCTAAAAATTTGTGCCATCCATTCCCGCCCCAAAAAAGTCTGTCTATTTCGTGCTTAAATAATTTGATTTTCAAATTTTTTCAAAAATCAAGCCGGAAATTCTGAGACCTTGCCCCCTCAATTCAATATCCTGACTTCGGTACGTCACTGCACACTTTGTCACACCATTCTATGAAACTTAAATTATACTTCAAATTCAATTCGTCCATAAGGCGCACCCAAGGGGGAGGCACAATAGGCTCGAGCTCCTCTCCCCCCTCTCGGAAAGGAGATTTTTTACAAAAATGTGAAAAAGTGCATTTTTTTGGTATTAAAACATGATTTTTTGAAAAATTTTCGCCCTCGCTTCGCTCGGGCAATATTTTAATCCTATTTTCTAAAACAAATCTGAATCATTCTATGATGAAATTCTGCCTTTGAGAATCAGTAAAATGATTATCTTTGGAAATTAATAATATTTTTATTGATTTCTCAATCAATTCCCATTTGTCAGGAAAAATCAATAATTATTTTGACTTGACGACTTGACTGAAAGATCGGTGAAAAAACACTGATTTTCAGTTGAAGTCATTTCACTGATTCAAGCAGGTAAATTTTACCAATTCAGATTTCAGATGGATAAAGATGAAAGAGATGCAGACATGGCTGATTTTTTAGGGGACAGATGTCAAATGTTTATATTTAATAAAGTTTATTGATATTTGCTGATTCTTAAGGCTTATCGCTCTTAATGTTATCGCTTGTTCTATTTTAAAGATGTTTTTTATATTTATGCTATACCTACTTTTCTCACTGTCTCATATCACATATAAACGTCGGAACGTCACATTAAGCCCTAATCGTTTGGTGGTATTGTATTTTTTTGTACCCCCCCCCCCCCACCTCCTTAAAGTTCGTAAAAAAATGAGGAAATTTGTGAAAATGGGGGGGGCTACTTGAAAAATTTGGGGGGTCCTCGTCGTTGACTCAGGGGGTTCGCCGCACCCCTGCTCGTCTCGTAATGTGTTCCCCCATTTACGGGTCCTCCGCTGACCGATGATATTTCATTCTCGGAATAAAGTTTTCTCGAAATATGTGGCGAAATGGATAAACGAGGGTACAACGTCGGTCCTGTGGTGAATCTTTGATAAAACAAAAAAGCCACGTTCTAAATGGACTGATAAGCGTATATTAGGGCGAGTTGAGAAAAAATTTGACCATGGTGAGATAGTTTGTTTTGATTTGGAGATCTACTGGAAAAGAAATTTGAGCCTTTTTTGCTCCTAGAGGGGTTGAACTGAGGGAGATTTCAAGGTGATGCAATTTTTGGCAACATTTGGTTTTTGTCAACCAAAATTTTTCGGTTATGAGAGGTTTTGTTTGAATTAATTTCATTAGTGCAATTCGATTTTTTACTCTAGCTTTTAAACCACTGAGTGAGCGAATCGAATTTTATAAAATTTCTGTGGGATTGAGGTACCACACGGTTATAGGGTGTTTCATTTTCATGCATCATTTTGACTTCCTCTTCAACTGGTCAGATATCTGCGCACTGTTTTCATAATTTTTCCTTCCAAAAAAAGCATCACTAAATTTTAAAATTGTTTCGTCGTTATCTCCTGGTTTGTTTTCCATGGTTAATATTTTCTGACAAACTTGAAAAATAGGAAAATTTCATTAATGTAGAAAACTCAGGCAAGAGTCAGGGAATTTCAGAATTCTCTCTCCCAAGTCGTGGAATTGAAAAATATATCATTTTACTGCTGAAAATCAAACATTTTTTATATCTCAGTCCTTCTTTTGCTCGAGCGTTTTCAGTCTGAGATGGAAAACGAGGATTTTGAATTTTTCCCAGTCTTCGAGAAAAAAAATGGCGAGGTTTTAACAAAAGTTTTAAAAAGAAACATAATCGATCTGCTTGAGAGCCCGATAAATTTATACACTGATTTCAAAAATGTGTGAAATCGATTCTTAAGGAATTGTATGAATGCCATTTTCTTACGTTTTTCCATCCAGAAAATTCGAATATTTTTAAGCAGAAAAACCGACACTCTCTACCTAAATGTTATGGGACTTAGTTCTGAAAAAAATAGGACCGCGCAACTTTTGTCTCTTCATATGTACGATATACTAGAGTGGGCCGTCTTTTACTTCTTTTTTCGGGAAAATTAAAGGCGGGGATTGAAAAAAATTGTAACATGGCCCCTGACCAGTTTTTCATTTTTGGAGTTCTTAAATCGCTGTAAAATAACATCAAATTACAAAAAATACAATTTTAATTTTTTTTTTGAAAATTAAGAAATTTTGAACAATATTCAGGTGGTGGGATGAGGGGGAGGGTTCAAGCTTTAAGACATAAGAGACCTAAAATTTTTGCCATATACTTTTCAACTCACGTCACAGCTTTTGTTTTCATTCCTCACCATCACTTTTTCGAAAAAAAAAGATGACCCATTCTAGTACCTACTGTATGTTTAAAGGTCTAAAAAATTGGAAAAAGTAGGTCTATAAAACCAGGAAAAGTCAGGACTTTTTTTTTTTTGAGAAGTAGCGACAACCGTAGTTCTTTTCATTTTATAGATAATTTGTACCTAGGTAACGATGTTTTTTTTTCACTCTCAGTGTCAGTTTATAATTTTCTTTTTTTTTTCATTTCAAGTACCTAAAAATATTTTTAGAAATTTTTTCATTAATAAGGAAATAATAACTCTGCTTCTCCAAAAAAGTTTATTTGCAAAGCTTTTTTGGAGAAGCAGAGTTATTCTTTCCTTATTATTTCTCACACTTCTCGTTAGTGGTACACTGTTTATTAATTTTTTCATTGTTGTATAGCAAGGTCATTTTTGATTCTTCTTTTTAGAGAGAGAAAAAAGATCACTCAAGCCATTTTTCATCTCGAAATTGAATTGAGACAGTTGCCTTTTTTGTTCATTCTGGAAAAATCACGATACTGTAGAAAAATTGAACAAAAAATCATTTTGAACAGTGACACATTTATCATCGAGTTTGGTGTGAAAAATGATCTAAAAACGACAAATTTAATATTATTCATCTAAAAATGCCTTTATGATGAACCAGCTCCTAAAGTTGTTGCATAAGGATTAAGGATCCCGGGGAAAAAAATTGGATCCAATTGGATCTGATTGGATCTGATTGGATCCAAAAAATGGCGCGATCCAATCGGATCCAAGTGGATATAAGTAGATACAAACAAATCCAAATTAGTAATCCAATTAAAGACATTTTTCTCTTTAAATTGAAAAAATTTGGATCTAATTGGATCTAATTGGATCAAAAAAGAAATGTTATCCAATTAGATCCAAAAAGATCCGATTAGATCCAAAAAGATCCAATTGGATCCAAATTTTTTCAATTTAAAGAGAAAAATGTCTTTAATTGGATTAATTTGGATTTGTTTGTATCTACTTACCTATATCCACTTGTATCCGATTGGATCGCGCCATTTTTTGGATCCAATCAGATCCAATCAGATCCAATTGGATTCAATTTTTTTCCCCGGGATGTTTCAAAATGAATTCGAACTCCGGGGGGGGGGGGGCAATAGGTACATTGAATTTTTAAACCAAAAATTTTTCACGTGCGAGTGTTGATATGCCTTACTCTCTTATAGGTCAAAATTTCGAGACTCGTCAGCCCATTCTTGGTAGATCAATGGCTCATGTTGCATTGCATCGTTGGGATATGATGTAGGTACCATAACCTGCTGGATGAAAGTGGCTACTGCGGAAAATATCTTTTTTTAGGTAAACAAAACGAGAAAGCAGAAAGAGGAGCAATTGCTTCACTTTTAGAAGATTTTGACGGAAGGATATTCAAATAAAATATATTTTAAATCACCAACAGAGCTCGTATTTGGGTATAAAGGACATAAAAGTGATTAGGAAGAGACGAATGACCAGTCTGTATTCTTTTTAGGGAGGTAGAAGCAGGGGTGCGGTGATCCCCCTGAGTCAACGATGTGCCCCCCATTCCCCATTCTCCAAGCCCCCCTACTTTCACCGATATCCTTATTTTTTCAAGCTTTAGTGTGTTTATAAAGAAAGGGGTAGGGCTGCAAAAATGGGTATCACTTTTTAAAAAAAAATGAATGAGTGAAGGCGAATTTTTTTGAAAAACTTATTTTGGTGTGGGTCTGGTCCTATTATGGGGGGGGGGGGGGTCTTTTTGAATGAATTTTTGTCAAGTTATACTCGTATTTTCATTTTTTAAATTTAAAATTGAAATTTGTATCTATTTTTTAATTAAAGTTTTATTCTTGACAATTTAATAAGACCCCCAAAATTTTCAACGATGAGTTGCTCATCAAAAATATGCCCTCAGCGCACCCCTGGCAGTGGTGGCAGCCTAGATTTTACCGGCGTGTTGCCAAGAACTGTCAAGAATATCTAATCCCTGTAAGAGGTCGCTTCGCACCACCCCCCCCCAATGTTTCAATTGGTCCCGGTTCTCCCGGTTCCATTCGGGTTTTCAATTTATTTTCTCAATTTTCAATCAATTAGAAAAAATTCAAAATTGATATGTAAGGTACTTTGGTTTTTCCATTTTTTTGAATTTTGACCAGATTTGGAAATCCCTGTCCCCCCTTGGGGTGTTCAGATCCCATCTTGAAACGTAATTATTTGACAGCATGAAAATTTCTCCTTGCTGTAATTTTTTCAGATTTTTAAATGGTGACCTACATCTTTATCTTTTATATTCATCATGAAAGTTGAACTTTAATTATGGAGGTTAAACTTTGAACTTTTCAAAATGTGATCATAAATTACACAGAGCGACAAAAAAATTTTTTTGCTCTGTTTCTGGGTTCTCATGCCGAAATTCTGTTTCTAGACATCAAAATACATCACCTTGCTCAATCCTGGCTTCCACAGTTTGCTTTGGGGGTGGGGGAGCCAAAAAACTGATTTTTCGAGGTCAATAAGCCTGAGCATTACAAAAAAAATTGGAAAAAATTTATTTTGGACTAATCTTGTAGGAAATTTCACGGCGAATCCAATGCCGCAAACCGCAGACCTCCGTCTCTTTTTTAAAAAAAGTTACAGCTCATTCTTTCCAAAATTTTGTGAAAAAATCGCATTTTTTTGTTTTTTTTCGCAAAGAAGTGAAATTTGAGAGAATAGTAAGGGTTTTAAGGCCATAATGACCATGGTGAGAGTTGTAGGAAATTTTACGGCGAATTGAATGCCGCAAACCGCGGACCTCTATCTCTTATTGAAAAAAAGTTACAGTTCATTCTTTACAAAATTCTGTGAAAAAAATCATATTTTTTGTGCCTTTTTCGCGAAAAAGTGAAATTTGAGAGAAAACTAAGGGTTTTAAGGATGAGCTGTAACTTTTTTTCAAAAAGAGATAGAGGTCCGCGGTTTGCGGCATTGGATTCGCCGTGAAATTTCCTACAAGATTAGTCTAAAATAAATTTTTTCCAATTTTTTTTGTAATGCTCAGGCTTATTGACCTCGAAAAATCAGTTTTTTGGCCCCCCACCCCCCAAAGCAAACTTTGGTGAAAAAAAATATTTTTTCCTTTATTAGTTACATAAAAGCAACCCAAATTTGGCAATGAGAACCCAAAAACAAAATTCGTGTCGACCTGTGTTATTTTCAATTTCTTTTCAATTGTTTACAAAACTGTGCAAACAGATTCTTCTTGGACTTTACCAATCTCGAGATATGAACCTTCAAAGTTGAGTCATTTCACAAAAAATCTTAATTGTATGAAAATTACGTGGGCTCTCGGCTCTCCCACCCTCCTAAAGGATTTTGATCGAAATGACAATGATTCCTCGATTGTACCATTTAGGGGAACCTGTAAACAAATTTTGAGAAAAATAGGCTAGGAAGACCTAAAATCAAAACTTGCTCGAGTTGACATGGAACACGCCAAATAAAGGAAAAAAATTCAAAAATACCAAATTACGAAAATATGAATTGAATATTACATTCCGTCATCCTCCGCCAAATTTAAATACACTACATACTTCATATAAAGATTAAAGAAAGGTGCCCACTCAATTGCTTAAAAATTTTTTAGAACCAATTGGAACCGATTCACAAATTGGTGGTGGTTGTTCTTGTACTGATTAGAAATTTATTGAAATGGTTCCTGTTGGTGGTGGTTTTTATCTCAAAATACTTATGCTTGTTCTGGTGGTTCTGTTAATTTACAAGCTTCAAAATTTCTTATGGTTCTCCCAATTGGGAATTTCTCTTTTTCCCTGCTGAATTGGTTCGTTTTGGTCTTTTTTGGGAATATTTCAACACATCTTGGAATCGGTTCCAATTGGCCCTGGTTTCCATTTGGGTTCTGGTGGATTTTGGTTCTGGTGGTTTTGAACACTGGTTGCGACAGATTTTTGCCGTGTTGCCACAAACTTTCGCCGTGTTGCCACAGATTTCGCCGTGTTGCCGTTGCAACACGTGCAACACAAAGGCTGCCACCACTCAGGGTTGTGCCGATTCGAATCATTTTTGATTCGAATCATGATTCGAATCACTTATTTTATGATTCGAAAAATGATTCGAATCATTTGAGAGAAAATGATTCGTGATTCGTGATTCGTTCGAATCATTCCGATGATTCGTGATTCGCGATTCGAAAATTTTTGTACTTTTCCTATTATTTCACGAATCATTTCATTTTTTTAAAATTTTCTTTGTGTCTCTAAAATTTACAAATTTTTGGGCGTAAATTTTTGGATATTTCACCATCATGGTATCAATACACAAAAAGTGTCAGAAAATTAGAAATTTGCTTTAAAAAAGGATAAATTTCAGTCTCTAAAATTGAAATTTTTTTTTGCAAAAAATCCAGAAACATGGCAGTGTGATGGAACGTCGTTTCTTAGCCCAAAAGTGGCGTTTTTTGTGTGTTTATATTGTGTAGTAGTAAAATATCCAAAAAAAGAAGTCAAAAAATGTCCAGATATCGGAGAAACTGAACAATTTCAAATGAATTAGATGATTCGAAAAATGATTCGAAAATTACGAATCACGAATCATTTTTTGGAAAATGATTCGAATCATTGATTCGAATCATTTCTCAGGAAAGGATTCGTGATTCGTGATTTATACGAATCATGTTGATGATTCGTGATTCGTGATTCGAATCAAAATGAACGTGATTCGGTACAACCCTGCCACCACTGACCCCTGGGTAAAAGTATAGGTACCGAGGAAATTTTCATTTGAAAGAACAATGCAATTTTAGAACCTCCGGTTGTACGAGCAATTGAGCATGTAAGTACCTATGTTGATTTGTCATTTGAGAAAGATTTGTGGAGTTTATTTTACATGTTTGCGTGTGTTTTTTGAATGTAGAGAGAAAGATCATGAACAACCAAACCGCCAAATGACATCATCCAAAATATATAAAAAAATTATTAAAAGTGGTATCCCTTTGAAGACTTCTAGTCCTAGTACTCTATTTTTTTCTGGACGGTCCCTCACACAATTTAAATTAAGTACCTACCTTACCAATTTTCGTCAAAATCCCAAGTTTTTTTTTTTCGTTTCCCGCTCGCTGACTTATGCTTGGAGTGAAGGTTTTTCAAAAGTATTCTTCTAAAATGTTTATGCCATCGTTTCTCATGTTCAGGAAAGAGGGTCATACTTATTTAAAAGCCAGAATAAAAGCTTACCTTACCCTCATTTCTCAATAGGAAAAATTACGTAAGTATATTTTGAGATTAAAAATTTGCTAAAACTGAAAGTGGGTTAGGTTAGGTCAAGTTAAATTCATCTGAGAATTCTTTATCATTTATTCGAGTAGCCAAATTTTGAAATATTTTTAGTAAAACAATTCGTTTATTTTGTCAACTTTTACTAAAAATGATCAAATGATCGTACAATTATCTCATTGAACGCCACACATATTAATTAATATGGCCCTTATCCAATTGACAGTTGTTCTATGTAGTGTTCGGATTCTTCGTTAATGGTCAGCCAAATATGTTCGTAATGTTATATTCTTTCATGCTGGTGGTATCATTCTACATATGTACAAGACGTCAAAATGTTTTTTGTTTACCTTGAATTTTGAACCCCTCCCCTTTCTCTTTGTTTTTTGAGCGCAAAGTCAAACTACAATAACATTATGCAAAGACTAGTATTAATGAATGAATAAAGCTATTTACTTAATTTAAAATTTAAAAAGTTGAAAAATACGAAATAATGTCGTACTCTGATATTTTATACATGATTCAATTGTATCCAAGGTTAGGGGTCGACTTGTAAACGATTTCATTTCAGACTACGTTACCTAGTTTGGCTTTGTAGCAGAAAATTAAACGCTGAAAACGGCCGCTTTTGCAGTAATTGTGAAATGTTCGAAGTATAAAGAAACGTTTTGGATAATTTCAGCTTTCGTTGCTTTTTCAACTATACTTGTTTGCCAGATTCTCGCGAAGTTTTGTTTGCATAATTAGTTGTAAAAAATAATTTAATTTTGTTTATATTGTAATAAAATACGTTTCAAAGGAGAAACCATCGTATCTAGGGATTGAAATGAAGAACTAAAAGTATATATAAATTGTACAAAAAGCTGAAATATTTTTGATGATTTTACAAAATGGGTTTCCTACTCGTATTTCCATTCGCCTACATAGAAACAAATAATATTTAATTGATATGAGCGTAAATTGTAAATTATACCATAATGGTTCAACGATTCTCTAATTAAGCATTTTTTTCGTAATTAACGACAAATACCGATTCTTTTGAATAATAATCCACTGCTTTTTTGTTTCTTTTTTTGGTCGTCATTAAGCAATATCGGTGTGTCTCGAATTCGAATAAAAATCGTTGGGAAATTGTTATCGAGTTTTTAATGATACATTAGGAAGTCGGTTTCCTCGTTTAAAATTTTCACATTTTTACGAAAAGGTCGGTAAAAATGACGAATAAAATGAACACGTAATGATTATCATGTTTTCGTATAATTTTATAACTTTTGAAATCGCTCTACATTAAGTACCATTTAAAAAATAGTTTGACCCATAATACTTATTGAAACGTTAACGAAAAAAGGACGCTTTTATTAAATTACCTAAGTAGGGACATATAAAGGAATTTGTTTGGCTATCTTTTTTTTTTATTTCTTAAAAGAATTTAGGTAGTGGTGATAAAATTAATACTTTACTTTTTCACCTTGAAGGTTTACGGGTATTTTTAATTGAAACTCAAACACCAGTAAAAAAATCCTTCCACGAGTTGGTAACATTTGTACTGTGATGTGACAACATAATACACGATGTTATCAACTCTCCAAAAAATATCCTAGCGGTTGATGTCCTAGTTTTACATTTTAATTACAAAAGGGTGGAAAAGTGGTGAAATCTGACGTCACAGCGTGTGTTTTTTCACGGATGTGACAGTAAATATATTTGCTAGAAATTATGTGCTTTGTGTTTAAATGGGCCGAGATTTTTTTTCGAAGATTGACTGCGAAAAAGTGAAATTGTCGAACGAATAGTTGTGGTACAACTTTCAAATCTCGATTTAATTTTTAAGCTTTTCCAATCTTGATTCGAAATTTGAAAATTGCAAAATTTCATGTGATACGTAGGATATGAATTTTTTCGGATCAGATACTTTTCTTTGTCAAAGAGAGAAAAAAATTTCAAAATTTTTATACTCGTTTAAAACTTTCAAGTTTAGAGAGAGGAGAGGGAGGGGGTAAAAATTCAGTAAGGGGGATTGGGTTTTTTGTTACATTTTTTGACCTCGTTTGTCACATTTTCATGCCCTCCTTTCTTCAACTCTTGAAGAAGTGGTTCTCGAGCTATTCTAATGTATAAATATTTTGACTTTATTTATGGTCTACTTCGAGTTTTTGAGACGTCGAATAAATGTAGGTCATTGAAACCTTTACGTGATAAATTTTAATAATTTTTACAAAAGGGCACGATTCAAATTTTATGCTTTTGAAAAAAAATTCGTATTCTTTTTTTTCCTCGAAAAAAACACGTACTGTTTATGCACCCGGAGGCTATAGAAGCGTTTCGTACTTTACATGGCAATTTGTATTTCCGCATGCAAGCTCATTGCGACGTAATTGCTTTGGTACTGATGAAAAAGTCATATCGAATTGTTTCCTTCGTTAGTATTAGAGTAATTATGAAAAATTAAAATGCTCGAATTTTCCCTCTTTCCTTGGATTATTATCGCGAAGAAATTTTTTCTCGTCTTTCTTTTTTTTTTCACGTAGCTTACTTCGCTGAAAAATCTTCAAAGTATAATGTCAAACTTTGGTACAAAAACTTTGTTAGCGAAACACTTGAACACACCGGAGTGAAAATTTGAAATATAAAAAAGATGAAACTATTCGGTGTCCTAGTTGGAGAGAGATTTAGTTACATGGAGATATGTACAAGCGGTGACAAGTTGATCAATGTTACGTTTCTGCAGTAGCACTACATTTTTAAGCACTCACTAAAATTAAAACGTCAACTTTTTCATCACCGAAGAGAAAAAAATCGCGTACGGCGAGATGAAAAGTACTAAGCTGTTATAATTTCGTATGAAATAAACCTATAGTCGAGTAATTTTTATTCGAGGCAAATAATGCGTAAAATTAAGCGATGGAACTTCATACACGCTTGTTATAACATCAGCGTCTCGATTTTGTTTTATAAATACATGGCGAAATTTATTGAAGTGGAAAATGCAATTCGACCGAATACGTCGGAAATCAAAAACGGTAATACTACCAAGTTGGTGTTAAACGTTTGACGTTTACTAAACTGTTCAAAAATAATTCGACCACGATTGACACGATAAATCAGTATTAAAGACATTTAGACGAAACTTCATCATTTCGACATTTTCTGTATACAGTTTTAAGTAAGAGGTAAGAGGTAGACTGCGGTATACTGAAATGCGTGTTGCGCTATTTCAGTGTTAGATATATTGTCGCTATAAGCAGACTGGATTTTCTCACGATTTTAACGCTGCCATTTACAAGATGATAAGATAGGCGATAGATGTGCGCGCATGGGCCCATTAATTAGAAATCCATTTTCTTTTCCTTGGTCCATCTATATCGCTTCGGTAGGCATACACCTTTAAATTCAGTGGCTAATGCTTTAATAATATGTACCTGAGTTGATAGAAGTCCAGTTATTTCCTTTATCGTTGAATCATTTACTCTTTTTGTACGTCGTTCTATTATTCAACACTATACTGCGCATTTAACGATTTATTTCCATTCCAGAAAATCACTATTTTTAAATTTTGTATTATATGCTGGGTGTTCTAATTCGGATTGATGAGCTGGTGCTATCTAGTGATTGAATTCGTTGAAACGATCTAAAAATTTTGCACATATTATGAAGATATTGTCTAATACCTCTGAAATTGAAGAAACTACAGTCAGATCTATTTTTTGGAGAAAAATTTGACTGGTTAAATTTTGGCAGAAAATCAGGAGCCCGAATGCTTTTGTTCCCGAATAACAATTTTAATTTTTTATTAAATTTTACCATTCACATAAAGCAGAACTGTTTTTCGAACTTAGATCATACTAAACGCTATAGGTATACAGGTCAGGGGGTGAAAAAAGTTTTGAAATATCCAAATATGGTGATCTTGAATGAAATTTTCAAAATTTTCCCGATTTCTTAGAAAAGAAGGAGTCATTAAGGAATTATAGTTTTTTTTTGAGGGGGATTTAAAAAAGTAGCACGAAAAATTACGATTATTTGTTTTTTGATTTCAGTACGACTGGTTGGAAAATTTCTCTCTTTTTAAAAATATGAGTCGATTGAATTTTGGTTTTCCCTCCCCTCTCCTTCCTCTCTTCCCAAGATTTCCGCTCAAGTTTCCTCTCTGAACCTGAACTCTGCAGTTAATGCTACAAAACAAAATTACAAAAATTACAAAAATTACAAAAATTTTCAAGAAGTAGATTTTTACCCCTGAAATTTAAAACTTCGGCAAACATTCCTCCTCGTTTTCAATACAAGGTGTCTTTAGTATTCGGGAAAATCAAGAATTCGAGAAATTGGTATTTGAGAAAATAAGGTATTCGGGATTCTGGATTCAGGAAAATGGGATTCGGGATTTACGTATTCGGCAGTGGCGTAGCCAAGGGGGGTCTGGACCCCCCCTTGGCGTCAGAAAATTACGTGAAAAAGTGCCTTTTTGGAGTATGAAAAATCTAATTTTCTCAAAGCTTCGCCCTCGCTTCGCTCGAGCATGAAAGAAATCACATTTGATAATTACCTATGTGTATAGTCAGGAATTTACGTAAAAAATGCCTTTTTGAAGCATTAAAAATCAAATTTTCTCAAAACTTCGCCCTCGCTTCGCTCGGGCATGAAAGAAATTGCTAATTCTATAAACTGTTTGAATCAACTATGCAAAAAATAGTTCCTTTTTGATATTCCAAGTCTCCATACCCACTTTGCACCCTTCCCAAAAAAGCTTCTGACGCCAATTCTTGGATTTATTAGGTATTTGTATTGGCTTTTAAGACCAAAATAATTAGTACCTATGTAAGTTGTTTGTTCCAAGATTACATTTTCATCAGTTTTTTTCCTTAAACGTGCTATGCAAATCGCATGAAAATTTAATAAAGTTTGAATTTTGTGTTTTTATAGTAAAAAGAAAATTTGATGGGGGGGGGGGGGGGGAGGTGAACTTACAGTTTCTCAAAAATCATGAAATTTCGGACCCCCTCCTTGAGAAATTTCTGGCTACGCCACTGCGTATTCGTGAAAATGGGCATTCAGGAGAACGTCAATTCGGGAAAATGGTCTGTTTTCCAAAATCATGAATTATATGTAAAACCTCGAAACTTTTTTATCAAAGCACTCAAAAAAATAAAAAATAAATTTTATTAAACGTAATAATAAAAAGGCACCATTCACAAAACTAGTAAAATTTATTCAAAAAATAATAATATTTATCGCAAAATAATAATATTTATGGCAAAATTGACAAACATTATTTTCTATGCAATAAACTTTACCAAATTTCGTGATAAATTTTATTATTTTTTTTGATAAAAATTGCTAATTTTGCGAATGGTGCCCCGTTATTATTTTTTTTGGATAAACTTTATTTTTTTTTGATAAAATTTATTATTTTTGGATAAAATTTATTTTTTTTTGGATAAAATTTATTTTTTTTGAATAAAATTTATAATTTTTTGCAACACTTTCTATTCATTTTTCATTCTCCATTTTTCTCAGTGAGATCATAGATTTATGGCGGTATTACATTTTGTTAAGGGCTTAGTCTCCAAAACATTTTGCCTATTGGTTTGCCTGCCATTTACATTGCGCTTATGGGAGCTTTTAAAAGTTATACTACTCGCAATGGGTTGGATGAAATTGTCTCAAATTTGTAAATCTGTATTCTTCGAGATGATCTGTACAATCTTACGTATGATTTTCTCATTACATCGATTATTTTACGAAAAAATTGAATTCAAAAATTCAGAATTTTTCCCAAAAAAATCCAACGATTTTCGGGGATTTTCAAATTCAATTTTTTCGTAAAATAATCGATGTAATGAGAAAATCATACGTAAGATTGTACAGATCATCTCGAAGAATACAGATTTACAAATTTGAGACAATTTCACCCATCCCATTTCGAGTAGTATAACTTTTAGAAGCTCCCATAAGCGCAATGTAAATTGAATAGGCAAAATGTTTTGGAGAATATGCCCTTAAATTCTGAAAAATATCATGTCATAGTTATGCTTAACATTTTTAAAATCCATTAAAAATTCAAAAAACTATTTAAAAAATTTTTTTGTTTCCAAAAATTATTTTTGAAATTGTCAAAAAATGATGTTATTGTTTGAATAGCCGCTTGAAGGTTGAAATTTTCAAATTCATTCGAGAAATTTAAAATACGTACACAAAAAGACATTTGAATTGACTCGTTTTCGCTCAAAGCAATAAAAACAGCTACGTAGATAGTCCAGAAACACATCTATGTTAAAAATTGGTTGACTTTTCCCCTCCTCTCTTCTATGTACATTTAAACGTGTTGATGTTAATGCATATCTTTTATATAACTTCACCAGGGTGTCGGGTAAGTCGTCTGCCATACTTCATTTTTGGATATAACCGGATACCTAGCTACCTACTACTTACCAATAAAAAAAAAGTTACATGAACAAGTTGCATATCTTGAAAATTGAAGGGGTGAATGATGTTTTAAAAAAATCATGTAAAATTTTTTTTCAAATAAGGGAATGGGTAATACTTTGAAAACTGAATAAATTTTCGTTATATGTATGCCTTTTTGCATAACTTGAAAATTGAAGGGGCTACAAAAAATCGTGTTCAAAAAAAGTTCTAAGAAAATAAACTAATTAAGGAAATGGATAGTATGATGAAAAAGGAACACATTTTGTTCTACAGACTTTTTGCCTAACATCAAAAATGAAGGGGCCAAGGGTCATCCAAAATTGAGAAAATTTAAAAAATATTTTGAAGCCCAATTTTTTTGAATGACTCTTGGCCCCTTCATTTTTGATGTTAGGCAAAAAGTCTGTAGAACAAAATTTGTTCCTTTTTCAACATACTATCCATTCCCTTGATTACTTAATTTTTTTAGAACTTTTTTTGAACACAATTTTTTGTAGCCCCTTCAATTTTCAAGGTATGCAAAAAGTCATATAATGAAAATTTATTCAGTTTTCAAAGTGATATCCATTCCCAGGGTTGAAAAAAATTTACATGAGTTTTTAAAAAACATAATTTGCCCCTTCAATTTTCAAGATATGCAACTTGTTCACCTAACTTTTTTTTAGTGGTACCCGGTTATATCCAAAAATGAAGTAAGTATGGCAGACCACTTATCGGACACCCTGTAGTGGAAAGTGTGAATCGGGTATTTGACAGATTTGTAAGGCTACTCATAAAAAAGGTTATAAGCTTTTTTTCGCATCTGCCATTTTGAAAAATCAAATAAGTACAGAAATAAATTTGCAGGATAATGCATATTTTTGATTGAAATTTTAATTTGAATTTAGTTCCTTCGAAATGAAGAATTACCCTTGATGACTTTTTTTTCGTAAGTCTTCGTACGATAAACTTTTCTTTGGCATTATCAAACTTTCATTTTTTTGAAATTTTACTAAAGAAAATTTACCTTTTTATATGCAAATTTTAGAAATAGGCGGTTTCTTCTTGAAATTTTTTTTAGTCTTTAAAAGTGCTAGGTACTAGAATGTTTACATTATAAAGTGATTTTATTCTACTCAGCTTGAATTGGGACACCTTGTATACTTATTCATATATCTATTCAGTACCTTTTTGGTAAATTTTAAAATGCCCAAGCAAACAATACATCCACCACAGTTTCTATAGGTATACCAATGTCAGCCGGATAAAAACGTAGATACACTTCTCGACGAATATTTTTCACATACTGTACTTAATGTTATCGCGTAAAGCGTAAATGAAGTGTGGCGTTTTGTTTTTTAGCAAAATGCAAATCGCTTTATCTCCGCAAAGGCGCAACCGCCCTAACGTTATATCGCGCGTTCGCTTATATACTTCATCAAAATATACACACAAAAACGCCTTGCACAAAAAAATGAACGCCAGCGGATTTCTGGTTACAAATTCTACTTGGAGAACATTTATTACGAATGATATACTACATCCACGCAGCAACCCAGCAACAAAACTACTCGCGGTACAATACGAACAGAAGCGACGACAGTACCGACAGTTATAATGTAATTACAGCGTAACGATCGCGAGAACAAAAATACCGTCAAGTTTTATGCTAATGAGTATCTTACCAAATCATCAAAACAACAGACTAAACAATGATCAAAATTTGACTATGTAGGATATAAAACATTAAGTAGGTATAAGCAAGTTACTTAGAGATAAGCGACAAAGACTTAGGCTATGTGTCAATGGCGTTTATTAAATTATCAAAGGAAAACTTTATTCGAGCAACTGAATAGCTTTGATACCTTTATTGAATTGAACTATAAATAACTGCCGAGTGATAATTAAATATCTTTCTAATAATGTAGGAACTGAACTTCGTGATTTATTTTTGGATGAGGTACATTCGCAAATGATTTTTGGTATTTCAACAATCTATGTACCTACTTGATTAAATTGAAGGGAGAGATGCAGTGGGGTGGTTTTTATGACACAGTAGGTACAAGCAGTGAATTTTTTCACAAATTTTGGAGGTTTCACCCCCTGGGATGGTTCATTTTCCTCTAAAAATTGAATTCCCATAAATCTAACTCTCCACATTAATTAGAGGTCATGCCCGTCATGCCCGCTCTGGGCCTTCCTTTTTCTTATGGAATTTATCTTATAAGATAACAAGCTAGAATGAAAAAAATGATAATAATAATGGGAAAAATAATTCAAAATTCTCAAATATTCCTTAAAAATCTAAAAATATGACTCAATTTTGATTTTCAGGGATAAACTTTTGACCCGAGAAATCATCCTATGGGTGTTCGGGGAGCCTTCAAATTAGGTAAAAATTGCTAAATTATACTAAATGAGGCCTCATCCCAAAATTCTCTCTACAAGGGAGGTATTCTAAGTACATCATAAAAAAATCCCATATCCAAAATTTCAAGTGCTAAAATTCATTTCTCGAATTTTGGTGAATTTTTGAAGTTTTAAAATTACGCCATCGCCCTGCAAAATAATAAAATTGGATCTAAATTTGGTATGTACCCTGTTTTCGACCTCTCCAATTGATTGGGAGAAGTTTCGAGACGTTTCGGAGACTATAGAAAATTTTTAGAATATTCCAACACTGGAGAAAAACTTATAAAAATGGTCCATATTAACTTTTTCATGGCGACCGAGGTCAAAATAGGGTATCCATCAATTTTCAGCTTTTTACCTCGATGTATACACTGTCAGCGTATTTTTAAATTTTTTCTAGGAACATTTTCTGTCAAAAAATATAAATTTGAACTCGAAGTTACGAATTTCCAAAAATTGTGCTTTAATCGATCAAAATAATAAGTCACCAATATGGATAATCCGCAATTATAGGTGGTGAAGATCATATGGACTACATATGTTTATAGACTTTTTCTTCAGTGCTGGAAAATCTCAAAATTTTCTAGAGGTTCCGAAACACCTCAAACCATTTCCAATCGATTTGGGAGGTCGAAAATACGTTATATTTCTAATTTCAGATTTTTTCGTTGATTAGATCAAATTTTCATATCTTGCAGGACGATGAGGTAATTTTAAAATTTCAAAAATTCGCCAAAATTTGAGAAATGAACTTCAGTTCTTGAAATCTTGAATATTGGGTTCTCTTATGATGTAGGTACTTTCGATTTATTTTCATTTCGGCTAAAAATTTAACTTTGAGTTTGGATATCTTCCTTGCTAGGGCAATTCCTCGGGTCCAAAATTATTCTCAAAAAATCAAAACAAAATTGAGTCGTATGTTTTCAGATAAGAAATATTTGAAAACTTTGCTTTATTTTTCCCAATTTTTTTTTCCTTGTTGTGAGTTATTGTACAGGGTGTTCCATGAATCGGCTGACAAACGTATTTTTTTTGGATATAACCGGGTACCACTAAAAAAAACTTGAGATGAACATGTTGCCTATTTTGAAAATTGAAGGGGCAAATGCTGCTTCTAAAAAAAATCACGTCAAAAAATGTTTTCAACCGTGGGAATGGATAGTACGACTAGTACGTTGAAAACTGAACAAATTTTCACTTAATGACTTTTTGCCTATCTTTAAAATTAAAGGAGTTACAAAAAAATAGAAAAATTCTCAAAAAATTAACTGATTAAAAGTATTCTTACTCTATGATTAAGGGAATGGATAGTACATATGTTGAGAAGTGAAGAAATTTTGTTCTGTATACTTTTTGCCTAACATCGAAAATAAAGGGGCTAAAAATCATTAAAAATTTTTGAATCCCATTTATTTTGAGTAACCCTCTAGCCCCTTCATTTTCGATGTTAGGCAAAAAGTCTACAGAACAAAATTTCTTCAGTTTTCAACGTACTATCCATTCCCTTGATCAGTTAATTTTTTGATAATTTTTCTTGAACAATTTTTTTTGTAGCTCCTTTAATTTTAAAGATAGGCAAAAAGTCATAAAGCGAAAATTTGTTCAGTTTTCAAAGTGCTTTCCATTCCCATAGTTGAAAAAATTTTTGACGTGATTTTTTTAAGAAGCAGGATTTGCCCCTTCAATTTTCAAAATAGGCAACATGTGCATCTCAAGTTTTTTTTAGTGGTACCCGCGGTTATATCCAAGAAAATATGTTTGGCAGACGATTCATGGAACACTAAATTCCATAAGAAAAATTATGTCCCAGCGCAATGTCTCTAATAGATTTAGGGGGCTAAAATTTCTGAAATCTTATTTTTAGAAGAAAACAAAATACCCCAGGGGGGCGAGACTACCAAAATTTGAAAATTTTATTTAAAAGCGCACCCCTCCTCCTCGGGTGCAGTGGAAGTAAATACTTTTGCATTTTGTGCATTCCAAGTAAATGTCAACGATTGTATTTGTTTTAAATCTTGGAAACATACTTTTTTGTGTCTCAATCAGATGTTTCTGTGCCTTTTGATATTTGCGTCATTACAATCCTCGCGAAATACATATCTTTGGCTATATCGTTCCAGATATTTGGATCGATTTAAATTCGGTCTATTCAGCCATTGGAATTAATTTCACTCTCATTCCGCATTCCTTGTTATCTACGTTGTACCCGGCTGATTAAGGCACTTAATACAAATTATTGGTATCGAGAAAATTCCAGTCTGTTTAATTGATTTTTTAGATGTCGAAGTTGCGTCGCACTTATTGAATTTTTCGTTGAAATTAATTCCACGATGAAGATGTTGATTACGTATTTCATCAAGTTCAGTAATTTTATTAAATCGGGTACTGGTTCTCTTCCATCATTATAAACGAGCATGTAATTTTATAATCCGACGCTTGCCAAAATAAAATTGTCTCGGATATTTTTCGCTGCCATCTCTGCGTGAAAAAATACCACCACCGGATTAGAAACTTGATATTAAAGAATTCTCACGTCGACGTTGACGTTGGCATATCTTTATTCGCTCGTTTTCAAATAGCATCAAAATTTGAAATTACTTTTGCAACTCGAGTAGGTGGTTTTTATAATGTGTATCTAGATACCCACAACTACTTACAACAGTTCATAGGTGTTCGAGTTTTTTCAGCGGATGTGAGGCATTGATTTTTAGAAAAGAAAAATTCAGGTTGAGAGATGAAATATTATCGCTATTTTATCATTAATTTTTTTTTAAAAAAATTGGTGGAAAAATAAAGCGAATTTAGTTCTGAAAATCCCTTATACATTTGAACAGACAAATTCTTAAAAGCAACGCCTGGTAAAAATTTATAAGAGTTGTAATTCTACGAAAATCGGATAAGAATTATTATATCGTGTATTTCGATCATTGTTTCCATCTTTTCATTTGATAATGCCACAATCCAAACTACACGAGAGTTAATAGATTTGCCGTCTTTGAAGTTTGAAGGAGCGAAATCATTGATCGCTGGACGTTATTTTTTTCTTCTTAATGTTCATACGTAGACGTACTTCTTACCTCTTTCGATATTTATCTTAAAATGTACGTGTGGATATAAAAGTTGAAGGAGTCGCCGCAAAAGTTCTAATAACTTTTTAATCTTTCTCCGTATTCTTCAATCTTTACTTCACAGGGTTTGGCGAAGTACGTATCTTTGAATATCTGTGAAGCAAGTTATGTATTTATATTTTGTAAGTTTTGCAGCAAAACTGAAAGATTTGAAACAAACTGTGAAAAGATAGATACGAGGAAAAAGTGTAGAAATTATGAACCTAAGTATAAAAAAATGTCGTTTTAGGTTTTTTTGTCTCTTTTTCGTTTCGAAAAAAAAATATAACAAAAAATGGATATCATATTAAAAATTAATTTTTTTCTATGGAAAATTCCAATTAGAGACTCCTTTAAAATGTAAAGTAGGCTGAAAGTACTCGTGAGTTTTTTGGGCAATTCTGTCATGCTGTTTTGGCATTGAACTGTTTAAAATTTTCTCTCCAAGTAAAGCGAAGTTGAGATGTTTCATTAAAAGTTCATTTGTTGGTGAAGCTCCTTTTATTTTAAAACTAAACAATCATATCTATACAGCTTTTTCGGTTCTTTTAAAGCTTACATAAAATAATAATATGAAATATAAGTTACCTATATGGGTAGATGTATCACGTAGACTGATTCGAAGTAAAAAATTTCTTCGAAATTTGTATCGATAATTCCAAAATTTTTGAATTTTTCATATTCGATTCTCTTTATAATTTTAAGATACGAGTAAAAACCGTGTGTTCAGATCAAGATCAGTAATTTCTTAGAAGATGTAATGATAGTCATTTTTTGCTTTTCGAACAAAATTTTGCGAAGCAATTTCATCCTCGTTTCATTAGGGGAAACAAATTATCTATACGCCTTGATTTTTATGAACTATCCCAATATTTTAGAGGATTCTTTCAGAAACCATGTCGCTAGATATCTAATTTTTCAATTTTAAAATTATTTTTAGAGCAAAAAAACCAGAAGTCAAACAGTTTTTAAGAAACACATCGCTATTTTCAGAAAAAAATAACGAAATATTAATCCATTTTTGAAAAAAAAACTCATTCTCAGAAAAATGAATATAATAACAAAAAACCAAGCAAAAACAATTGGAACCAGAGTATTCTTTAAAAAACCAGTTTGGACATAATGTCTCAATCTTCTTCAAAGGGTATGGCCGGATAAGGGGTGAATTTGGCCTCAGGCGCGTTTGGGCTCCTAAGCACCTCAAGCGGTGTATATTGACTAGAAAATTTTTTTCAAAAAATTTTGGACTCGTTTTTTACGATTGAAAACTTCAAATAGTCGAAAAAACGTGAAGGAGTGCACCAAAATTGTTGAAAAAATTATTATAAATACACCTCTACGAGATGTAACTTTGTGTCAAAGAACAAAAAGTCTCCTTCGCTCCTTGAAATTAAAAATTCTTGAAAATAATGCAGTAAAATGGCCATAACTCTGATGCGGAGGGAGTAGGGGTCCAAAATTTTGTGAAAAAAATTTCTGGTCGATATACGCCACTTGAGGTGTTTAGGAGTCCAAACGCGTCCGGGGCCAAATTCACCCCTTATCCGGCCATACCCTTTGGACATATGTCCCAAAAACTGAAAATTGAAACCCAATGTTCCAATCCCCATCCCTCATTAGGACAATAAGTCCCAAAACCTTAAATTTGTGGCGTATCTCAAAAAATTTAATTTTGATATTTGGATGTAATGTCCTAAAAAAAAGAGTTTGGTTATAATGACTCAAAAACATTAATTTCGACACCATTTCTCAACCCACCTATTGAACATGTGTTTCAAAAACCCACAATTGGGACAAAATGTCCTAAAAAATTCAAATATCGTGTTCCAACTCCCCCCCCTCCCATTTAGTCATGGCTTCATGGTGTCCCAAAAACCTTAGAGTTGGACAAAATGTCTCAAAAAAGTACAATTTAGACATAATGTCCCAAATAAATCCAAAATTAGATATAGTGTTCCAAAAAAGTCCAATTTAGACATAGTGTCCCAAAAAATCCTAAATTTAGATATTATATGTAAAAAAATCTAGAAATATCTCTTTGAAAAAATTCGATTTGATTTAATTGTAGAGTTTTAGAACCAGAATTTGAATAATTATAGTCTCCTAAAAACCTCCAAGTGGAACATGATTCCCTCCCCCTCACCCCTCCAAAAAAACAGTTTGGACATGGTGTACCAAAAATTTTTAATTCGGACATAGTGTTTCAAAAAGTCTTGTAAAACATCATTATATCAGTATGTGAAAATGGGGTGTCCAAAATGAAATCCTCATTTTATAGATTGATCCCCTACCTTCTTCTCTCACCATCACCACTCTAATAATCTCCGATCCTAATAGATTTTTTTTTTCAAAATTGCTATTATCTATAATTTTTTTAGACAGAAAATGCAATTAAAATTTTTTTCCAAAGAAGTTAATTATTTTTGAAAACTTTTCGACTTAATGTTCCTTTTTCGACCAAAATAAATTGCAATTTAATATTATGAAGAGGGGATGATCTCTTCGTTCGTGCAGTGCTACTCTGCTTAAATGCTGAAGTTCTTACGGACCATTTTATGGGATTTTCCCTAGTGCTGAAAAATTTCAAAATTTTCTGAAGGCTCCGAAATGTTTTGAAACCACTTCCAATCGATTGGGGGGGGGGGGAAGGTCGAAAATAGGTTATACCAAATTTTAGAATTTTTTCGTTGATACGATCAAAGGGTATAGACGGATAAGGGGTGAATTTGGCCCCCGGCGTTTTTGGGCTCCTAAACACTTCAAGTCGTGTATATTGACTAGAAATAATTTTTCACAAAATTTTGGACCCCTACCCCCCTCTCTGTCGGAGCTATGGCCATTTTATTGCATCATTTTTAAGAATTTTTAATTTTAACGGAAGTGAAGGAAATTTTCTGTTCTTTGGCACAAAGTTACATCTCGTAGAGGTGTATTTATGATAATTTTTTCAACAATTTTGGTGCACTCCTTCACGTTTTATCGGCCATTTGAAGTTTTCAATCGTAAAAAATACTATATAAGCGAAGAGCGACCACCCTGGAAAAATTTCTAAAAAATACGTTTTTTTATGTAGAATTCAGCGGTGCATTTGATTTTGGCGATTTCTCTGAACTAAGGGCCGAAAATCGCGAAAAACCGCACAGAAATGTTGTTATTTCAACAAATTTTTCAATTTTTGAGCGTTTTATACCGAAAGAAATGACCAAATAATTCAGCAGGTCAAAATATCCCGATAAACACCCTTTTCGCAATAGTTTTGATTAAAATTTCAAAATTCACCTTTTTCACTGATTTTTCATGAAAAAAATGAGTTTCGAGACTTAAAGTAAAACGATCACGAAAAAAGTGTTAATCGGGGTAATTGGACCTGCTGAACACGAATATGGATTTGGTTTCTTCAATTCGCCATTTCTTCCTTAAAACGTCCCCATTTTCAAGTTTGAATCTGGTCTCTCGAGTAAGAAAATTACAATTCACAACAATTAATGCCATATTCGTGTTCTGCGACCCAACATTAGTCAGAATTCGAAATCATTCCATTTCAAATCTTTAGGGTTACATTTCAGCCACAGAAACCGCCCAAGAGTCCACGTATCCTCCATGTCTTTGATATTAAATCGTACCACTAAGTTACAATATATTGCGCAACCAGCTCTCGAACAATAATTTTTTGAAATTTTTTCACTAGAATCAGCATACTCATAGCGATTCGAGTTTGAAAAAAGCTTCACGAAAACAAGAGCGAGGCATCGAAGATACTTGACTTTTTTTCAAATTAGGGAAGAAATGACGAAATCAAGAAACCAAATCCATATTCCTGTTCAGCAGGTCCAATTACCCCGATTAACACTTTTTTCGCGATCGTTTTACTTTAAGTCTCGAAACTCATTTTTTTTTCATGAAAAATCAGTGAAAAAGGTGAATTTTGAAATTTTAATCAAAACTATTGCGAAAAGGGTGTTTATCGGGGTATTTTGACCTGCTGAATACGAATATGGAATTGGTTTTCTTATTTGGTCATTTCTTTCGGTATAAAACGCTCAAAAATTGAAAAATTTGTTGAAATAACAACATTTCTGTGCGGTTTTTCGCGATTTTCGGCCCTTAGTTCAAAGAAATCGCCAAAATCAAATGCACCGCTGAATTCTACATAAAAAAACGTATTTTTTAGAAATTTTTCCAGGGTGGTCGCTCTTTGCTTATATGGTATTTTTTACGATTGAAAACTTCAAATGGCCGATAAAACGTGAAGGAGTGCACCAAAATTGTTGAAAAAATTATCATAAATACCCCTCTACGAGATGTAACTTTGTGCCAAAGAACAGAAAATTTCCTTCACTTCCGTTGAAATTAAAAATTCTTAAAAATGATGCAATAAAATGGCCATAGCTCCGAAAGAGAGGGGGGTAGGGGTCCAAAATTTTGTGAAAAATTATTTCTAGTCAATATACACGACTTGAGGTGTTTAGGAGCCCAAAAACGCCGGGGGCCAAATTCACTCCTTATCCGTCCATACCCTTTTCATATTTTTTCAATGTGATGGGGTAATTTTAAAATTTCAAAAATTCGCCAAAATTTGATATTAAATTTTGGATATGAGGTTCTTTTATGATGTACTTTTAATTTATTTTTGTTTCGGGTCAAAATTGTACTTTGAGTTGGGATACCTTCTTCGTAAGAGAATATTCGAATGTCAATTAAAAGTCGTCATGTTTTCACACCGAATATTTCCAGACAAGGGCACCTGTAAGTTCACATAAAAACTTGGAAAAAAAAATTCAAACAAACCCACGTAATCGACGCTCTCGACGCAGCAATCGTTTTCAACGCAGCTACATCATCCTACCAATATTTAAAGAGTAAATAGGCATTCGGCTAATTTACCTTTAAATGGAAAGCGCGCTGTTAATTTGCTTTTATATTTATATTTATCGATCCTACACAGACTTTTAGCAAATAAGAAACTTTCTATGACAGTTTAAAGGCACCTTTTTCCGGATTTTTTTCCTCTACCGTAAAAGTTTACTATGAGAAAAATACAAGAACGAAAAAGTTAAACAAAGTACTTTGCTCGATGTAATATAATCAATCACAAATGTTTCCTATTTGTTATCGAATGGAAAAGTTTGTGCCGGTTGGAAAACTCATCTATGGTTTATTGTTTTTATGTTTCTAAACTCGAAGAACGATGAGTGCTCTAATGCTTCGGTCCCTCAATTATGAACGTCAGACCTTTCTACATACCTAGCTGCAAAATATCATCCAACCTCATTAACTTATCATCGCTTGTTAACGTCACCTATTTCAACCTTGAGGATACACCAATGTTTTCGCGGAAATATAATTTAGATATACTTTCATCCTGACGGGTATTTCTGAGCTAAATTTCATTTTACTTATACCTACCATTTTCTCTGGGAAATTTTTTTTCTCTCCCGAACTTCGTCCGCGTAAATGGTTAATCGCTTGATGGTCTTGTTTAAAAATGGAAGAAGTTTTAGCGACCGTTTATTATAATAATTAAGGAAAAGCCTAGCTACCCGCAAAGTTGACACATTTAGTAACAATTTATATACCCGGTAGTGGTGTTTTCTATACGGAGATGATAAACGGAGCCGAGCAGTCTACCAATTTTTATTACAGTTATTGGAAAATTACATCGTGGCGAGCACGCAGATGTTGAATGTTGAGATGAAAAAATATACTTATAGATACCTTGTTCGAGATTTAAAATAGGTTCGTTCAATATTTACCTTCTCATTTGATTTGGTATTAGGCGTAGGTACATACTTAGGCCTACTTATTTATACATAGCAATCAAGTGAGATTTTGAGATAACTTATTTAAAATACGAATATTATAGGTAGTTGATTGCGTAAAGTCATACTCGTACGTATTTTAATCTAGCTAACGTTTGCATGACCAAAAATTATCGGTCATTAAAAAATATCTCATGCCGAAGAACGAACAACTTCTTTCGAGTAATAAAACTGATTCATCTAACGGAGGAATGAGGCGTGCACAATTTCATAGACATCTTATGTTGGTACGATTGTTTTGTTCGTTTTTTTTTTTCATCGTGGTCCGTCATGATGTCGGTGGTCTTTCTTCTTTCAATGATTAACCGCACTCAGTAAGAATGTTGTCGAAATCGTGTGCGGAGCGCCGAGTCTTACGTTTTTCTTTCATAATTTTTCACGCTTTTTATTTTGTAACTTCCTGGTTTCGGTGTTGTTTCGTACTTGTGGACGCGGTTACAATTTCAAAATATGTTGACGCCAAACGGGTTTGTGCGTGTTTACTTTTTCTATTATTTTTGCTACTTATGGTTTTATTAGTGATAAGACGACATCGAATGATTCGAGTTCACCATGTGTAGATGTAGAAGTAAACTGGGTTATTAAATTTATTTTATGGATTGAACTTCGTGAAGCTGAATGCTCGAATGTTTTTATAACGTTATCAATCGTGTTCTGGTAATTCTCGATCGATTGTTTTCCTTTCAAAAAATCAAAGATGCAGACGAATGCGATCTTTGTAGCCTGAAGTCTGTGTGTGAGGTCAATGACATTTGTGTGACTGCGATTTTTCAAAAGAAAAAATACAATTCGGTGGGCATGCTTATGGAATATGAACGTATGAGGTGAGATGAAAACAGAGAAAAAAAGTTCGCTGTGTACACGATTATTCTATTTGATCGAAATTATATCATTTTATTTTTTATAGTCAATTGGATTTTTACCATTACAAAGGGCCAAATTTCTACTCCACGTCTATTTTTATATTTTATCATTTCATCACTCAAAAATGAACGTGTCACAGCAAAAAGGACGTAGAAAAAATGACGTTTTTGGGAAATCGCGATTGAAGTTTGAGTACATATATACTTTTTTAAATACTAAATTAAGGAATTGAGCTAGGGAAAAAATTTTACCTTAAAATTTCATCTTTTTGCTACAAGAAAACAGCTCGCCCATCACTTGATATCTTTTCTAGTTTTTTCTATATTGAAAACAAAAGGTTGAGTTGTATGTCCTTTTTGCTGAGACAAAATATCATTTCGACCCTTCTACGTTTAATGACGTATAATTTTTCCGGAAGTCAAAATTAAAAAAAAATCTTCATACAAAAGTTCAAGAGAATGAAAAAAGGAACACTTTCGTGAAAAAATTTCAAATTATCTCTTCAGGGAGCGGATATATCGCACTTTGAAAAATTACAACTTTTATTTTCATTTTCTTGGTTACAAAAAAATGCTAAAAATACATTTTGGACGAATTTTATTATTTTTTCAAATTTATGACAAAAAATTAACTAAAAAAACATTTCATTAAAATTTTAAGATTTTACAATCATCTGCACAGTGAAAAAATTAAACATTACGCAAATTCCCGAAAATCAAACATGTAATGTAGGTACCGAAATTGCGAACTTCGCATTTTAAAAACGCCATAGCTCTTCGAGGAAAAGATGTTGGAAGGTGGGAGGGGGCTCATTGGATAGAGAAAACTTTAATGTAGAATACGAATCGCTTATCGCATCAAAAAGGACATATGCTGAGTTATGCCCTTTTTGTTGTGACACATTCAAATGTGATAAAACAAACATGACTAATTGAAAAATTTCGGGAGATAAGTGAATTTTAAATAATATTACTTTCTTATTTATAGGTAAATCAGTGAAAATTATCGAAAATCACCGGAAAACAGTCAGAATTACAGCACAGTAATAATAATAAATCAGTGAAAAAAATTTCACTGAAAGCTAACAGTGAAAAAATGACTGGAAAATTATTGAAAATTCACGAGCAAGTCAGTAAAATCTTTAAAAATCACTGAAAAATCAGTGAAAATCCGTTGAAAATCGAAGAATTTCACTGATTTTCCCTGTGCTGCAATTCTGACTATTTATCAGTGACTTTTCACTGATTCAAAATGAGAGAGTAGGATATTTTAATCCACTGAACATGAATATACGTTGGTTTTTCTCATTTGGTCATTTCTCTTCCCCCTCCCCAATAAAACGCTCAAACTTTGAAAAATCTCGAGTGAAAATTTAATTTTGAGAATTTCAGCGAAACGGTCACTCAAATAGAGTATAAAGTTGTAATTTCACTTGTTGATGGCCACAAATTGCAAAATTTCAATATTAGTCAAAGATCCATATTTTTTACGAAATTTTCAGCTGAGATACTAATAAGATACGAAATGAGGTACAAAATCTTCCTTCGAGTACTCGTCTTGTCTCTTAAGTGAAACAAAAATGAAAATCTGCCATAAATACACGTACCTACTTACCTAAATAATTTTTATGTACTTGGCTTTAAATAGAACTAAAGTGTCGAAGAGTTTCAATTTTGTTCAACCAGAACTCAAGAAGGTTTTTTTTTCTAAATTTTCATTACGTTTTCGATGATACATATTTCTTCTCGTACTGGCTTGAAAAATTATTTCATCAGAAAACCAAGTCTCTACAGTACAACATTTTTTAAATACCAAACGATATTTACTTTTTTTTTGTTCGAAAGACGATTATTTCGGTTCATAAGGGAGGACCTAGGTAGTAGGTAAGAAGTGTGCCAAAATCATTGAAAAATCACTAAAATCAGTGGTCAGCAAATTTAAATTAGGAACTTTGAAAAAGGAAATTTCAATTGCGTCAATATGGTAAATTCAAGATCGAAAAATTCTTCAGAAAAACAAAAATGATGAATACTCGAGTTTTCAATTTTTTTTATTGAATGTTAGGTATTTTGATGTGCTTATTTTTGATAAAATCTATTTTTCACCTCTGTTTTTCAAAACCATGCCTGTTTTTGGAAACTAAATGTGTGGATAGTTTTTTTTTAATTTGTAGTTTTCGTCATGCCACGATACACCTTAGAAAATTTTTTAAAAATAATATAAATTGAAAATGTCGTCTCGGTCCATATGAGTACGGTACTTCTGAAAATTTCGAAAATTCCTCATAAGCAGTGACGTACCGAAGGCATTTTCCAGGGGGGGGGGGGGAAGAGGTGAAAATCCCAACTCAAATTCTCAAAATTCCCAACTACATATAGCCGATATCAGAATTCCGGGAGGGGGGGGGGTGTAAAATTCAAATTTGCGAACCAATCCAATTTTTTTCAAACTTTCCCGACTGAATTCTTAAAATTTACATGTAGGTACTGATTTTTCCTCAAGTCGCGAGGTTTTTTGATTTTTTTTACTCGTTTTCATCATTTTTGCGAACTTTTGAAGTTTTTACAACCCATTACTATAAGACCCGTTTTGAGATAAGAAATCTGAATAAATTTTTCATTGGTTAGGTGCTCCAAACAATTTTTTTTTAACCTACTACAAGTAATGTCATTTGTAGTTGAAAAAACATACGAAATAGTTTATTTGCCTTCAGCGAAGAAAGGGTGGAGTTTTGAAGAAAAATTATAATTTTACATCAATAAAATTTTGTAATTTCAATGTAAAGAATAGGGAGATGGATTTGGCCCGAGCGAAGCGAGGGCGAAAATTTTAGAAAACTTCAAATTTAATGTGCAATAAAATAATGTTTTTGAAAAATAAACTTTAATGAAAAATCGACTGTTTCTACTTTGAAATGATTAAAGCAGAAATATATCATGGCCGAGCGTAGCGAGGCCGAAGCTTTTGAAAAATTGGATTTTCAAATATCAAAAATGAGTTTTAAGGAGAATAAGAACAATGAAATTAATTGGAATAATTTTGAAGAAAAAATCGAAAAAATCTCTTTTAAATTACAAGTACAACTATAAAATTTATTTGGTTGACGAGTGAAAATTTTTAAATTGCAAGGTAATTAATAATTTTTTTTTCAAAAAAGCATTTATTACAACGGTTTAATAATTCTTCGCTGGGAAAATGATCAATTTTCAGTTGGAAAAGGTTGGGAAAATGACTAATTTTCCCAACTAAAAAGTAAAAATTTTGTTGATTTCCGACCGTTAAAATAGGTAGGTAACCATTTTATTTATTCATTTTTCATTAAAAAAATAAATACTAATCGTCCCAACTGACATTTTTACTCGTCACTTGGGAGAACGACCAATTTTGAGTTGGAAAAATAACCAATTTTGAGTTGTGAAAATTACCAATTTTGAATTGGGAAAATTACAAATTTTGAGTTGGGAAAATAACCAATTTTGAGTTGTGAAAATTACCAATTTTGAATTGGGAAAATTACCAATTTTGAGTTGGGAAATTTACCATTTTCGAGTTGGGAAAATTACCATTTTCGAGTTGGGAAAATTACCAATTTTGAGTTGGAACAAGTGAAAATTTTGTTGATTTCTAACTTTTGAAATAACTATTTTATTTATTATTTTTCATCAAAAAAATTAATCCTAACTGTCTAATTTTCCCAACTGATGTGTTGAAATGTTCAATTTTCCCAACTCACAAGTAAAAAATTTCCTCAAGGGGGGGAAGCTCCCCCCTCCCGACTATCGGTACGTCACTGCTCATAAGTACTGAAATCCTCTTGGTCAAAATTCCTTAAAAGTTCATAGCCTTTTTTTTTTCACAAATTACGTTACTTATAAAGTTACCTGTCACCTAATTCTGAAAAAAAAATGAAATAAAAACTTCCCTAAAAATTCAAGTATTTTTACTTCAAATTGCATTGCATGTTCTTTTTTTACGTTTTTTTTTTTTCGAAGAATGTGGGTGAGAACTTGGAGTGTCATTTGGAATTGAAAAGGGAAGTGACATAATTTTAATTTTAGAAATTTTTAGAAAATTTTTCCGTTTTTTGAACCAAAATTGGACAAAATTTTAAAAAACATGGCAGTGCGAAAATTTTAAAGAAAATTTAAGCGTATTTTTTTCTAATTTTTCCAAAATCCTTTAAAAATGTCTCAGAATGTGAAATTTCTCAAAAAATTCCTTAAAATTAATAAAAATGCCTTAAAGTTGAGTTATTTTGAGGTTCGTGAAAAATTGTAATTAATTTGTTGAGAAATTTCAACTGTTCAAGAACTTTGAAGCAATTTGAAAAACATTAGCCAAAAACACTTTTTTTTTCAAGCTGGGAGCCCCTATTTTTTCTAAATTTTTTTCAAAACTTTCGCACTGTGTCCTGTTTTTTCAAATTTTTGTCCATTTTCGCCCAAAAAAACGGAAAGGTGAACAAACAATCGATTATGCGATCATTTTCCAGAAATCGATTGATAATCGCCCCGGTAATTAAAACACACAGAAAACGGGCTAAAAAACTTTCCTATTAATACCATTTTTGGTAAGCAAAATCTTTTTGATTTTTTGTTTGAATTTTCAAATCCAGACACAGCTTTCTGACTCTGCCTTTTCGCTAAATCCTTAAATTGTGTTTGTGTACATGATTAGACAGTTTGAATCTTAATTCACCTACAAAAATCTAAATTATGAATCCATTATTTTCGAATTTAGATCTCGTCGTGCGGCGCTCCATTATCAAAATACATTTCACTAATAGAATAAAAGACGTGCTTTTACGATAAAAAAAAAGGAGGAAATTTACTACACTATAAAGGTAGCGAAAAAAGGAGAAATAATAGATAGATAACTAATAGTCGAATGAGTTACCTTTCTAAGAACCTATACTTACTTACCTACATAAAGGTACAATACATATTAACGTAGTTTGTTTATGGTGCTCTCGTTGGCATTAGGAGGCTGGAAAGGTACACCACGGTATGTAACTTTAAACGTACATAAGATAAGGTGCGTTCGTATTTATGGCAGGCAAAAGTGTAGGTGTTAGTTCGAATCGGTCCATTATGTTGGATTCTTATTCGTTATCATTTTTCAGATTTCTTCGACAAAGAATTAGATTGTCGATGCCATTATGTTGGCACTAAGCTGAAAAGTTCTTCAAATGGATGAAGAGCTTAACGAAAATCTCCAATCGAAAGGGCCATTAGTTTGCAAATTTTCTTCCAACAATGGGCTCTCTCTGTACAGACGAGTATCATTACCCATCTATCAAAATTTTGTTCAATGCGAGCCGTAGGTATCTTGATAAATGACGTATACTTCGTTCTACACCAGTTATGTATTTTTAACGATGTATTTATCCATATCGGATGTTAACCTGTGTGAACTTAGTTTTTTTTCGGATGCGTGTTTTCGCGAGTTGAGCTGTAACCATCTTCATATAGTACGTACGTGTCTTTGTTACTATAAAGCTATAGGCAAAATCACTCGCTCTAACTCATATAATATTTCGGCAGGTATATCTGAAAATTCTTCTAACAGATTTATATCTCTTACAACAACAACAGCGTCAACAAAAAATGGAGAATTTTCACGAATCGTGCAGAATAGATTTATAATGTAGGAAAATTATACTTTGTGTTTACCTTTAGATGCGATACATGCTATGATACGAGATAATGAGAACATAGCGAGCGTATATAAATCCGAAATATCGACAAGATACCTCTCTTGGCGCTCGTATGTATAGGAAATTGATACGCAGCTTAGGTACCTACAAATTACACGCATGTATGCTGCATGATATTTTCAACGAAACGATCATCATTTATACCTATTTCATTTGAAATTATCGTCAGTCGATGCAATTTTCAAGTATATTATCGCCGTAGGTGGTATCTCTAATTTTTATTCCAATTCATTAGATAATAAGTATGCTTAATTATCGAATGTTCAGAGATTATTTCTATTTGTTTTTCTTGTTTTTCTTCAAACAACATTAGGCTCGTGTCTGTTTTCCAAACTAAATTTCATTTTGAAATCTCGTCTTATTTTTGCTGATTTTTTCCCCATTGAGGAAACATTGGAGCGTGGAAAATGTGAAAACACGCGTGTAGCCAGCTACATTTTTCAAATGATTAATGACCTATAAAACCTAGCCTATGTAATATCCAGACTAGAAGGATACCATATTGAGATTTTCAGATTTCCAACATTTTCGTAATTTAAATCGAAATTTAACCTGCCCGTAGTATCGTTGCAATACCTATAGGTATTAGGTAGTGGGTGGATAGGTATTACTAATGTGTTTGGATACTTTTAATGATTATTCGCGAAGCTTTATTGATACATGCGTAGCAGGTACGTAGACGTGTATGTGCAAATTAACTCGAGAATATTTTCGAATATTAAAAGAACACCGAAACCCCTTTTTCTAATTAAATGTCAAGTTTCATGCACACGCGAAGGCGTCTACTAGTTTAAATAGTCGGAAAACGAGGGAACTACGATTCATTTAAGAAAAGCTAATTTTACAAATTACTTCAAAACTTGCCGCGTGAATTTTCCTCCAAACGTCGCTAGCTTGTTGAAAATGTTCTCGTGTATGTGGCGGTGAAAATTTAATATACATATTTTTCGTCATACGAGCTATGTGATAAATACACCTACAACTTAATTATCTAATTACCTTTTAATATGATAATTTGTAATTGTATTTTTAAGGTAACGAAGAATTATCGGGGTATATTTCTTTACTTTTTATTAAAATGTCTTTTTGGTAAAAATAGTTGGTACCTGATGTTCAAATATCACAATTCTATGAAAAATGAAAATAAAACTTTAAAGATTGTCTTAAAACGTGAAATTTTAATTCTAAAAAATTCGATGAAAACATTTTTATTAGGAAGAAATATAAACGTAATTCCACTTTGAAAAATTCGTCATGTTTTTATATCTTAAAAAAATTTTAAAACATGTAAAATTTTCTTTTTGTATAATCCTTAATCTCTCGGATTGTACAGAAAATTAAAGTAAAAGTTTTAATATTTTTAAAAGCTTCATAAAATCAGTTTTCATTTTTAAACACACAAAGATTGCTCTGAAATTAAATTGCCTTCTTTGGAAAAATTTCAAGTATACGGTTTGAGAAGGAACCTGAATAAGGTGAAATAATAACGCTGTCCTGACATTTATTCTCATATCTATTCTGAATATTTTTAGTCAAAAATTAACCAGAGACAGCTTAATAAAGGGACAACAAATCGGAGATTCCTTATTGAAATTGAAATTATTGAGATTTTTTCAACTCCATGTGCAATTTTTTCGTTTTTCAGCTCAATTTCAAAACGAAAATTTTTCAAGGAAAAGGTCATCAATTTCGAAAAATTTTCACCTGAAAATTTATTTTTTTGAATAAAAATTGAATTTTATCATTTTTGAGAGAGAAACTGCCTCCTCTGCAAAAAAATATGATAAAATTGAGACAAAGGATTCAAAAATTTTCAACTCTGGGAATCCCTTAATTGATTTTGAAAATTTGATAACAGTTGCAGTCAGATAGAGGACTACTTTTGATTATACTTACATTGAAAAAAAAGAAGGTATCATCAGCCCGAATCTCGAATTATTTGCTGTATTGAAATGATAGACGAGAAGTTTTCTAGCTACATTACGTACAGTGTGTTTTAAAAGTTCCGAACGCTGTCGCCGTTTTTCACTAAATGAAAATTTCAAAGTGATTCCAACAGATGGGTGCTTTTGACGGCATGAAAAATTTTTCAGTACTATCTACAGGGTGTTCAAAAAATCATAAAATTTAAAAATTTCAGCCAGGAAGGGGGTGTTTCAAATTAGGTTTAAAGACAGCACGAATTAAGACAGTTGTAAGACAAAAATTTTTGAAATCGGTTCAGTTCTTCTCAAATTAGGCATTACTCATAATTTCTTTAAAAATGATGAGAAATTACTCTTCTAAGAAAATTATCTCCTGGCCACTGCATGATGAAAAAAAAAATTATAGAACAAAAAAGTCGATAAAATGATAGATTTTCAATCATCTACATTTTTTGTTTCATACTTTTTTGTATCGCGATTTTTATGCAAATGCAATTTTTTTGGAACACTCGGGTAAAAAAATTAAGCAATATTAAAGATAGACAAAAAATTGGAAACAAAGTATGTAAAAGATTGAAAACCGTCATTTTAGTACCGACGTTTCTGTTCTATAGTTTTTTTTTTCATCTTGCAGTGTGTAGGAAATAGTTTTCTTAGAAGAGAGGAAAGTTTTCATCATTTTTGAAGAAATTAATTGTGTAATACCTAATTTGAAAAATACTGAACTGATTTCAAAAATTTCAGTCTCATAATTGTCCTAATTCGTACTATCTTTAAACCTAATTGAAACACCCCCTTTCTAGCTGAATTTTTTACGTTTTATGATTTTTTGAACACCCTGTAGATAGTACTGAAAAAATTTTCAAGCCGCGCCGTCGAAAGCGCCCATCATAAGAAATCCGAAACTGTTGGTATCATTTCGATACCTACCTTCATTCAGTGAAAAATCGTTTAGGTCTTGAGGACTTTTTGAACACACTGTATGAATTCAATAGACGAAGAGTCATTGTTGCATTGAAATTTGTAAATTACATCCCAGCCTGTCATTTTAATAATAATCCAGATGTTAGATTGACTTTTTGTTTTCTAAAAGAAGAAAAATGAAGTTGAATTTTCAGATTTTCTATTTAAAAAATGATGAAATTTACCAGGAGATCAGAAACGAAAAGGAAGATGGGAGACAGGGAATTGTTAAAGGAAGAAAATATACATATAAACGTAATTCGACTTTGAAATATTCATCGTCCAACCTGGGAATCGAACCATGATTTTTCGAATTGCAGGTCCAACACTTTAACCAATAAGTACATACATATACGTCATTGGGTAACAAAGACTAGACTGAATTTCATACCGGAGAACTTGGGATTGATTCCGATGAGTTGCACGACGAATTTTTCAAAATCGAATTACGTCTGTGTTCCTTTCATATAAGATGTTTAGAAAAATTCTGAATTTCGATTTAATTTCATCATCACCATGCTCACAATTTTGAATTCAAAAAGTTAAAATGTTATTTTTGAGGATACCTAATTGCTTTAAGGAGTTCATAATTTTTTCTTCCAATACCTCCTAATATTAGAACCCTTTCTACATTTGACTTAGATGTTTTGTAATTTTTATTGAAAATAATTAAAAAAAAAAAATTTCATTATCAATTGAACCAGTCATTTGCAAAACAACGTAACGCCAAAGAAATAAATTTTTCAGGAGCAACAAAAATCATTTTCAAGCAAAATCGCTCACGTTATGGTAGAAATAAATGTCAGAAATGGAAAGAGGACGCAAAAATACACCTTTTGGGTCAAATTTTGATTTTCAATGTGTCAACGTGATTGATTTATAGCCCAATGAAGTTCACAGACTTACGTTGTTTTGCAAATGGCCGTCATTTTCGACCATAAAAGTTGTTTAAAATTTCACCGGAAGGGCTTCTAAAGTTGGAAAAATATTTAAAATGATAAAATTCGACAAAAGCTCCGTAAAAAGTTCCATTTAACGCACAAAATGTATTTCTAAAACTCCATGAGTCCCGAACTTGAAAAAAAATTAAAAATCCGTAAAATCCGCCTACATTGAGGTAAAAAACTGAAAATTGGTAGATACCCTATTTTCGACCTCTTGAATCGATTGGAAGCGGTTTTAAGACGTTTCGGTACGACCAGAAAATTTTGGAATTTTTTAGTGGTGTTATGGGTACTTACTGTATTTTCAAAACGGCTGACTCAACGAAATGTGGTGTCATGCTCAATCGATAGAGAGTGCAGCATATCATCAGAATCGACAATAACATAAAAATCCCCTGAAGTGGGCGCTTCGTTGTTTTGCAAATGACTGGTTCAATTAAACTCTGAAGCGTTTAACCTCGTTCATTTTTTTATATTGATCAAATTTTAAAAAGAGTATTAGCAGATGTACAAAACATCCAGTAGCGTAACTGGGCACTCCTTCTGTTGGGGGGGGGGGGGAGAGGTATCCAGAAATACAGTGGTGTCGAAAGCTGTTTTGGGGAGGGTAAAAACTGGGTATGGGGACCTGGAATACCACAAGGATGGGGGGGGGGGGGGTAAAAGGGAGCTTTCTTTCGCACTGTCGTCTCAAATAGATGACAGAAATGCCATTTTGATCATGCCCGAGCGAAGCGAGGGCCAAGCTTTGAAAAAAATGTATTTTTAGTGTCCAAAAAATACATTTTTTCGTGTTTTAATGCTTTGAAAATCCCTAGGCATCTGATATAATTTGGGGATGAGGAGGTACATTTGATATTTTGTACCTTGGTTGCCGATTTCGGGAGTACCCTTGTACCCCATTTTTCGACGCGATAGGTATATTTTACAACGTTCAAATTATCAGTTTTCATCACATAACAAAAAAAAGCAAAAGGGAGGGAGTCGTGAAAAACTGACCTGTCAAGTTTACTCACTTTGAATTCGAAAAATTGTTAAGAGAAAATTTTTCAAAAGTAGATAAATTGAGGTGATTTTGATTTTTGATGAAGTCTCCATTTTCAAAAAAGAAGGAAAGTAGCAAACTTAGCCCGAGCGAACCAATTGCAATTTTTTTTGTAGAATATACGTTATTGCTGTCGAAAAAATATGACTTTAAGATCACAAATACTTTTCGAATAAAATATTCATTTTTGAAGGGCCTCGGGGGGGGGGGGTGCCCCCGACCCCCCATCTTTACGTCACTGAAAACATTAATGCGGTTTCAATTTTTGCAAGTAAGTACATACTTGAAGGAAATGAGAGGAGGGGGAGGGGTTGAAATATTGCGACAAAAATTCTGCAAACGTGATACATCTTTTGGAAATCTTGTAAGCTATCACTTGTTGGGCTTAAATATTCATGAATCACTTCGGTGAAAAAGTTCTCTCAACAGTAGATAATCTTTTCGATTTTTATTTATAATTTCAAAGTGATTTTTTAAATTTTCGATTGCAAAAAAAGTTTTTGTATATTTTTTACTGCACATTTTTTTTGTCAGTATTGCCAGATTTTTTAAAGCCACTTGAGGAATATAGTACTGGATGAGTTGAAAACAAGAAGGAAACATTTTCACCACATGGTTTTGATATCTGACCGCAAATTTTTATGCCACCTCCCCTTCAACTTCAAAAAAAACCCTGCAAAACGATCTAACGCGGTAAACCCCTGATATAATACTTCTCTAATTCATTTCAATATCTGTCGGTACATCAAAGCGGAAAGGAAAATAAAATGAATTTTTCTCAGGCTACGTACGTACCCTACGTGAAATTCGCTTATCGTGCTAGTTTAATAACAATAAAAAAAAGAGCTCGTTGAGAAAGTAAAAGAAAAATTTCTCTCGGAACCTTATTCCTTTGGCAAGCTGGATTATTATTAAAAAATTTCAGAAATTCTTCATCTTTCGTCGGCAATTTTTCTCTTACCTACTTCTTTTAAATATTATTTGCTTTTTCCCCCTCTCTCTTCCTTATTTCACCCGAGTTGTGAAAACGATTTACATATTCCGCCATAATACTATGTATAGCCTGTACCATTCATAGTTGGTTGAACTTCGTAGTCAATGTGAATTGTATTTATGGCACTCGAAGATTCGAAAACTTTATTTCATTATTCCGCCAGCAGATAGAATAATATGGTACGTAAGCATTTTGCAAAACTCATCAGAGCACTTGGTCTATACATTTCTGCCTCTAAGTAGGTATTTTCTTCGATTTCGTTTGAGAAAAATTTCTCTGCTCGAGTCTAAAATAATTATTTCAAATTTACATCGGATTTACTTTTGCTATGTGATTTGGTCTATATACTCGGACTAATTATACGGTTCTGGGTACCATAAAATCGTGCTTATTGAGAAACACGAATAAGGTACTACGTAGACTTTTTTTTCATAAATGTTCTCGGCTGATTTAAAACAATTCGTACCCGAACTAAAAGCACATTCACGAATCACGATATACTTACAGCCAACAACTATTTATTCAAGTAGATATAAATATTTTCCCGCCAAAGTTAATCTTATTTGCGAATTAATTATTTAAAAGTCGTTTTGCGGTAATTGTGGTATCCGAGTATTATTTTAATAAGAAGTATATGAAAATAATGTTTTCGCAACTGAGTACGCCAAATAGTATGAAATATTTAGCGAATTGATTTTCAGCGAGTTTCAAAGTGGAAACTCGCTCGAATCTGGAAGAATTCGACGAACGTACTTTACCATGGTTTTATTCACAGTTTCACTCGTAAAAGTTTTTCAACGATGAGGATTTCCCAAGAATACCCTTTTTGAAAAAAATAATTCGGTATTTATTAAGATACAAGGACGCGGCGCCGGATTGCGATAGATTGGGTTAAATTTATGGAATACGTGCGGTACATCTACGTATTTTCATAAGAGCGTCGAAATACCTAAACCTATCTGCGATTCGTACCAAGCCACCAACTCGACGAATCCAGCCGAGAAAGAGAACAAAAGTAAAAAACATTAATAAAACTGCCGGTGCGGCGTATCTCACAATCGAGCAAGTTTAAAAAAAGAAAATCTAGAAAGAAAAAATTATCAAGTTTTTGAACGACGATTGTTAAAAAAAATAAAAAAAAGCAGAAAAAAACGAAAAAAAGTATCTGTTGCATAGCGCTTCGTCATTTGTAGTGTAAAAGTTAAAAACACATTTGAAAATCAGTAAATGGCGCTTTCAATTCTAGTGTAAAAGCTTTTAACGCATTATCCTCAACATGTCGAGGAGTTGAAACGGCAAAACTTCTCGTTGAACCTTTCAACTTGGAATACGGATTATACGGCGCAAGTTGGCAAATGCATGACGCAATTACATTCGCATCTTGAAGGATCTTATACTTCCTTTTCTTATATTCGTTTTCGCCCGTTTTTCATTTCTCGTCCACCGACCGAGGACCGACGGTCCGACCGTCCTGCGGTCTGCCCGTTTAACTGCTTCAAAATACGACAATTCTTTTGACAATTGGCCGCTCGATGGTGGTGTTTGTCTTTTGTCTTTCGGTATCGTCAGTGTTGCTTTTATTTACTTACCCGGTAGCGGTAACACAGGCAAAAGCTAGTTATAAAACATTAGACGATTGTTAATTAGTGTTGGGTATTCTACCCACAGTCTCGATACAGAGGTAGTAAAAATTTTAAGTGGTTTATGGCCGAGTCCATAAAAGGATTTACATACTCTGTGTGTGCGATATACTTATGTACTTACCAGCATAAACTTACTTGTATGTCATATCTTAAAGGATCAAAAAACTACCATTACACTATGTACCTTTATTGCTCCCATTTTCGTCGTTTTAATTTCGTTCATAAATTTTATTCGTCGTTATGTGTAATCGGTAGGGTGGATTTTATACGTACGCGGTAACCGACCGAAAGTTGCCCTTTGGTGATTCTTAAAATGTGTATAAAGCTTGTTTGAAAATGTGAAAATTTTCCTCAGCTTACAGCTCATTTGACCTTAGGGTTTGGTTTTTAGGCTTTCAGAAAAAATTGTAAATTTTTTGATCGCAAAGGGTCGATGTTGAAAATAACGCTGCTTCGTTTTTTTCGTACAGAGATTTGGTTCCATAAAAAAATTTTATTCGGAGAAAAAAAATATTTGTATGGGTATTTCAGACTACCTCAATTTATATGCTGGTGTATTAGTGCTACTTCAGCCCATCCTGCGCATTCTTTATTGCAGAGCCAGAAATTTAAAATATTATTTCTTTCACGTGTCCCGCAATTTTCTCTCAAAAGGACGGCATTTATAATTCAAAGAGGGGTTAGTTGTTGTAAAAATTATCTAATTTTTTTTCTGATTTTTGTTGGAAAATTATTTAGTGTTTTTGATTTATTTTTGAAATAACCCAACCAAAGAATCAAGAATAAATAAACCTTCGAGATTTGTGGTTTTCAATTAAACATGAAAATTGATATCGGTAATCCAATATGTAAGTATGATTCGGTTTTTGTTTTTTTTTCATGGAAAAGTTTGGTTTATTGTTTTTTTTTTACATAATTACTAAATGTTTTTTTCAACCTTATTAAAATTATTTGGGTTTTTTCTTTTACATATTTTTTTTTCAATTTTGAATTCGTTGTTTTTTTTTCAAAAGTTATCAAGTTTTTTCAATGATTTAATTGTTTGAACTTTTTTGTACTTACCTAAATAATTTTTTGCTTTCAATTTTTTTGAAAATGGCTCGATTTTTTTAAACATAGGTACCTAAATATTGAGTTGGGAAAATCAAAAACTTTCATGATTTTCGAAAGAAACTTGTACCTATTTATGCACAATCAAGTTCATGTAAGGTCAATTGGGGTAATTGTAAATTTTTCGGAAAATTGAACCGATTTTGTGATACACTTTTTCGTTTTACTCCGTAAGTAAGAAAGCAAAGTGATTGAAATTTTTTCCATGTATCAATGAATGTACATATGAGGAGTAATATGGAGGTTTGTTTTCATCGATTCGATTATTCATTCCGAAATTATGGACTTCGTTTACAATTGGACAAGAATATTTACATTTACCCCACAATGATGGGGTAAATGTAAATGCATACATTGTACCCCATAAAAAACGTATCTCTCGGGTTTTTTTCATAATTTGGAAAAAAATATACAGATTAAATATTTAAACGTGTGGAAAAACTAACTTGTGAAAAAAAATCAAAAAAAATCAAAACAAAAAAAAAAGATATTTTGTGTTTAAATTTGTGAATTCCATTTAAATAACACGTGTTTACAATTACCCCACACCTGAAAAATTTGATGGGTATTTGTGAATGCTGCAGAAAATTAATTTCTCAGCTTCAAAAATCATAAGAATTGAATTTCATCATTTTTGAATGTCCGTAGAACTAAATTAATGCATCAAACACCAACTTTTTTACTTTTTTCTATTTTTTCTCGAATTTTGAAGATTACGTAGATTGTGTGAAAACCGAAATTTGATATCATGTTTTTTTCATCGCGAAATTTTTCATCACAGCTGTCACCAAGAACCCGAAGTTCTTTATTATAGTAAGACCAATTATCAATGTGGGCCGGACCGAAAAAAGGAAGGGACGAAGAGAAAACTAAAAAAATAAATGGGCCTTCGAAATTCGTATATTTGAATGAAAAATTCAATTTTAGTATCAAGAGTCCGATGTATGATTCGAGTTTTTGTTGTTTTCCTAAAAAGGTTTGGTTTTTTCATTTTTTACGTGATTTTCCCCCTGAAAATGAATTATGTTTTCATTAGAGAATAGGTAAGGTACCCATTTTGATTTCTGTTTTTTTCCCAAGGAATTAATCTTATAGGAGTTTTCTGAAAAAAACATTTTTTCCGAAAGTGGTTAGTTTTTTTGTTTCACTTCTTCAAATGACTCGACGTTTTGGATTTAAAAATAATAAAAAAACACAAAATACTCAGTACCTATAAGTAGACCTTTGATAGATATTTGAGGTTTTCCGCAAAAATCTGTAAAATGATATGAAAAATCCGATCGATGACCATTCCGTTGTTGTTGTGTTTTTTTTTTTTAATAAAAAAGGTTGATTTTTTGTAATTTCTTCTCTCTAAAAACTGTTCAGTTTTTTTCTGTGAAAATATATTTTTTTGTTTTTCTCTCGTTTAGTCTTTCAGATTTTTTGGAGAGCAGTTTTTTTTCTGAAGAAATTTCTTGTTTTTTTTTTTTTAATTTAGAAAATTGGTAGGTTTTTGTTTCTTGAGGAAGCAGGAGGGGGGGGGGGTTGATTTTTTAACTTTTGTTTTGAAAAGGAATTCTATTTTTTCGGAATGTGGTTTAGTTCTTTGTTTGTTGCTTTTTTTGTTGAAAATGGTTTATTCTATCATGATTGGTTCAACGTTTTTGTTTTTGTTTTCTTAAAACTAATAACCCAAAAACACAAAATAAGCTTTTCAAATTTGAGATTTTCAGCAAAATTATAAAATAAGGTAGGAGGATCCAATAGGTATTACCTATGTATAATTCGTTTATTTTCTGAGCATATCAGTTGAATTTTTCAATTTTTCTGATCAAACGGCTTGATTTTTTTTAAACAAATTATTTTGCAAGATTGAGCTAAAAAATCGGAAAATTGTATGACTTTTGAAAGAATTACAAACGCACGATCCAGTACTAAAAAGCTCCTGGAGAAAGGAATTTAAAAAAACAAAAAACCTACCGATTTTCTAAAAAAAACAAACAATTTATTCAGAAAAAAACATTCACTTCAAAATAAAGCTACATTGCAAGAAAAATCAGAAAAACTAAAAAAAAAAACGAGGAAAAAACTAAATAGTTTTTAGAGAGAAAAATTGCAAAAAATTTACAGAAAATTGGTACGTTTTTTGTTTCTTGAAGAAGGGAGAGGGTTGATTTTTTAATTTTTGTTTTGAAAAAAAACTCTTTTTTTCCTGGAATGTACGTGGTTTAGGTTTCTTGTTTGTTGCTGCTTTGAATTCATGATTCTTTTCAAAATCATACAATTTTCCGATTTTTTAAGCTCAATCTTACGAGAAAGTTTTTTCTTTTTTTAAATCAAGCCATTTGATCAGGAAAAATTGAAAAATATAAATCTTTAGAAGAGAAAATTTGGTTTGATTTAAAAATTCATCGAAAGTAATGACCCTTTTTTTCTTTGAAAACTTTTCAATTTTCTCCCTTCTAATAACACTAATTTCCTTTCGTCGCCAAACGTAATTCTTCTTTTGTCAGTTTTATCCCCTCCCTTCTCCTCACGTACGGGTCTCTAGTACGGTGACATTGACCTAAAATGTGACATTCTAAAATATGGAACCGATTTCTTCTATTGAATTCTTCAACTGATCACTTTCTAATTAAATTACATTTTGATGGCTTTGATTAAAAAATTGGTATCAGATTTTGATATATTATGTATTATTATAGGTAAGTAATTATTTTCAGCGAAAACTGTGATATTTTAAAATTTCGCTTACTTTTATTTTGTATTGTTGTTGAATTGTTGAATTTTAAATCTTTTCAAGATTTTTTATTACTTTTTATTGAAATATCACATCTCAAAATATTTTTCAATATTTCAAAATTTATATTGATATTTTTTAATGAAAATGTTTACTTTTTTATTCGATTGTTTGATAAAAAATAAAACGATGCTTGATAATTTTTTATTCATCACATTAAAAAAAATAGGCAGATAAATAATAGGTACTTGCCTACTAAATTCCTAAAATTATATCCATGTTTTTGCCTTAAGAGGCTCTCATTCTTTTAGGAGCAGTTTTAAAAAAGAGAAAGCGAATTTTTCTCAAAATTGTGTTTAATCCCTTGAGAATTCCCATATTATTAGCTACAAAATTGGTTAACATTTTTAGGCTACGTAATTGAAAATGATTTTTGCGCGCATTTTTTTCAGACCCACCAAAGACCAAGTAACAAGTTGAAAATTTTATTTCAAAGGTGAAAAAAAATTGTACATATTAAAATTAATGGCTATAATACACACAGGTAAATTTTTCATTCTTTTCGGCTTCTGCGGGTTGTCATATGTTGCATAATTCAAAATTATAGATACATCCGAACGATGTAAACGGTCGAATGGGAAATAGGTTTACGTGAAATTTTATTAAAAAAATATTTCATCATTTTCGACATTTCCTAACCAGAAACCACTTGCTCGTTTTAGGTAAATATATGTAGCTGATATATGTATTCGAAAGGCGAAATATCCCCACCGCACCGTATCAGCTTAGGATATTCTTAAAATATTATAAAAAATATAACGACAATACTCTTATTATAAAATAAAAGAGGGAAAAAGTTTGAAAACAGACGGTATTCGCTTTAAAAGGATATTAAACTTTAAAAAGAAATGTGTATTTTTTTTTCAATATCGTATTTATATTTAAAAACGAAAAACTCGGATGATTGTAATACCTAACTTACCCCTTTTATTATAGAATTTATTTGGAAATATTTTCCTCTATATTTATATCTAAGAAAAGCAAGACGTTTTGTTTTTTATTTCGATTAGTAGGCTACTCGTTTATTTGTAAAGTATTTCGAACAATTTTTCGATTAAGGATAGACCTATGAAATTGCAAATTCATGAAAAAATGAATTTCAATAGTTTGATTATCAAATGTAAATAAATTTTTAAAATTCCATTCCATAATGAAATTTGATAATTTGACATTTTATTTCAATTTGGATGATATCGTTGTGAACGAATGGTAAAATATACCAAATAATTATTTAAAAAATCATATGAAATTAAAAAAAAAAAATCAATCAGTAAGTACATTCAATTAATTTAGATGTTTATATGAAGAATTTAAGTAGCGGGGGGGGGGGGCAAAGAAAATGTAGTAAAAAATAAGTTTTCAGACTTGATGTTACTCCCCCCCCCCTCATTCAAATTTTTTCAAACCCATAGAAGCAACTTCTTCATTTTTTTCAAGGCCTTTGATTGAATCTTTTTTCAGAAAATAAGACTATGGATGCATTTTTTCCAATTTTTTTTTTATGAAAGAAAAAAAGAGATGGAGGTTTTTATCGTAATCTATAAACATTTTGAGATTTTTATCGCCTTATTTGGAAGTCATTTGATTTCTTTTCTCAATATTTGCGACCACCTTTTTAAAACAGCAAATCTTGACCCACCCTAGCAAGCACACGTTTGCATGTTGATGTTAAGAGCTTGTAGATATTTAAAACATGAAAAATTGACGTCGTAATTGGTATATTTATCAAATTATCATGTTTCTCTTTTAACTCGTTGCTTTTCGAGCGCGACGAGGTAGCTGTGAAAACTCATTGATACCGAATACTACATAAAATAGCATGTCTTACAATCATTTGTTAAAATCGATTTTAAAAAGATAGAATGTCTTTAGTGTATAAATATAGGTACCAGTTTGTGCCATGAATTTTAACTATATTAAAATATATCACACCTTTGGTGTATTATAAAAACTTCTGCGTTATATTAATATCTCGTTTATTATTTTGATAACAATTTCAAATTTACCGCGATGATTTATATTTCTTATTTCGTTATTCGATGTATCCTCTTTTTTTTTTCTTCGCCATTTTGGCGGATTTTTTTCTTTTCTTACCCTATGAACGCCATTGGTATGTGTTGAGAATACATAAATTTTTTCATCAAGTAAACTTTTCTCGTTATCGCATTGTTTATATGCAGCTAAAATCCAAAAGTAAACTTTTCAATATCGTTTGAAACGTTTTATGCTGCGCGAAAAAGAAAGTTACTCTAGCAAAATACTCAGATACTTAGACTTACACCCGAGACGTGGTTGTGTATATAAACTCGACGTTGAATTATTTTAATTATTTTAGATTTTCAATTCGACTATGGTATCTTACCTAGACGTTCGATGTACGTAGTGCGGGTATATTGGTATTCCTTTTACTCGCCGGCTAATCATATAAGCTGAAACACTTATCGATGTACTTATTTCAATTTTCAACCCTTTGCAGAAAAAAAGTTAACGGCCGGATTTAATGTTTTTTTTTCCTACCTACATACGTGTTGGATTTTAGCTCCGAGTCTGATTTGTATTTTTTTTTATCCTTCTTTGAATTTCTATTCAGGGAATATCTAACCTGGGTACCTTAGGAGATAAAAAAAATTATACATTGAAGTTTTCATTTCCTGTATGGGGAAATCTTCATTTTGGTAAAACGAAATTCTGGTTTTCAGATAACCAAATGTAATTTGAAATGGAATGAGCATTTTATACCTAATTTTAAAGCAAGAAATTAAATTACTGGATTTGGTACCTAACGGAAGTTCTATCAACTGGCGGAATTTCTTTTTTCGAGTAATAAAAAGTTTGGTCTCAACTTTTTCCTTTTCAGCTAAGTTTTGAAATTATCAATTTTTAATAGGTATTGAATTGCCCTTGAAAATTGAGATGAAAAAGTTGAAACAGTAAATCTGGAAAAACATACTTAACTAATCGATTCAATCCAGTTTCTTCGCGTCAAAACCTCAAAAATTTGAAAAAATGCTTAATTTCAGATAATTTGTATACAATGGCTTTTCGAATATGTATACTTGGGTATTACAAAAAGTTGAACCCTGCGACTGTCTCGTTACACACCCCATTCCAAAGGTATAAAAATCGTCCAAAACTAGGTTTTCGTGTTTTTTTTGTTGAAATTGGTCTGCGAAGGATTTGAGAGAAAAAAGAGATGAAAATGTTTCTATGCTAAATTTTGCCGAAGAAAATTCCGTTGATTTTTTTTTAAACCGCCTCGCCGTTCCACTTGAAAATAGAATTGGGAGAGAAGATAAAAATTACGTTTTTTCAAACATAGCATTATCATGGATGCTTTCAGTAACCACAATCATAAATCGGACTTGACTTTCGAGTTACCTAAGGGTAAGGTAGCCCATTATCGATCGGTGCCTAATGTCGACCACCTCGTCTATCTCCGCTGCTATGGGCCACAACGAGCCGAAAAAAATTCTTCATATTCGTCTGTGAAAATCCGGAAAATTAAGACCACTCCGACATCCTGAGAGCCAAAACTCGCGGAGAAAAGTAGAAAAGAAGAAGTTGGAAGGCCAAAAACTTTTTTTAGCAATTGCTTGCACGCCTTGGAATTCTTTCTTAAAATTATCGATTGAGAAAGTTCAAAGTTTCTGGTGTAATCACCACATTTTAATAATTACAGCTTTAAGTAAAAAAAAAATCACTCAAAATTCATTTTTATGGTGTCGACCACCTATAATCTTATGTAATTTGTTGTTTTCAAGGGATTTTGTTTTTTTCGATTTTCTCAAATTTTGGTTGTAGGATTGTCATTTTGGTCTTAAATTGTTCATCTGTGAAAAATGAACACGAAAAATTTTTTTTCCAGTAGATTTCGTTTATAGCGGACAAAATCAGTCGGTGGTCGATATTAGGAACCCAAAATTTCGACCTCACGTTTTGACAGGTCTCAGAAAAAAATTCCTAAAAAATACTAAATTTTTTCGGAAGATCCTGGGGCTTTCCGAAATTTTAGGAGAAGGATGTAGGTATCTATTAAGCCATCAATCACATTTCCAACTCTTATACTTTTAAAATGGCGAGGCCTCAAAAAAAAGTGGTCGATAATGGGCTACCTTACCCTTACTATAACTATTAACAAATGAATCTTCACTATCCATCAGAATCGATTGAGCCAAAATTTGACTCGCTGGAAGAGGATATTATTCGTTCTTCAAAATCACATTTTTTGCTGCTTAGGTTAATTTTTTGATCTTTAGTTTGTAGAAATAGTAAATCACGAGGTAAAAATATAAAAAATCAATTTATATGCTAAAATTTACCTCCTTCCTTCTCAAATCCGTTGAGACCGTTTTCGAGCTGACTGGAGCCTTCAACAAAAGTTGAACTTTTTCAATGGATTGGAATTTCGTCAAAAGGTGACCAATTGGTTTTTATTTTGGTCAATTTTTAATTGAATTTTTTAAAACCGGTTGGAAAAATCTATCTTATGGGGAAAGGATGGGTGTCCATGACACCACGAAACCATTTTCATGGCCAAAGTTTATTTCCACTTTAATGACCTGAATCAAAAAGTATTATGATTCTAACTAAAAAAAAAATACATGGTACATATTTTCCTCGTTAAAAAGTCCGAGAAAAGGGGTGTCGATGAATGGATCAAAAGAGTTGGGATTTTCATTTTTAAAAAGTAAATTATACTTACAGATTCTTTTTTGGAGCACATTTAATGACATAGGTACAATAATAATTCAGACTAGGAAACACAATTATTTGTAAAAAAAAAAGTAATAATATCTTATACTTGACCTATTTAAATTTCCATTAAAAATAGGTACCTACCTACCTACTCGTTTTTATTAGAAAAATTGAAAATGCTAGAAAATTGTGATTTTCTGTCCAGATAATTCATAAAGTCTCAAAAATATTTGAATTACATATTTTTAGAATTTAAAAAAAAGAATTAATTTGATATTAAATAGGTACCTTACCTACCTACATAGGCGGAGATGGACCATAGCTTTTGGGGGGGGGGGGGGGCTTGAGCCCCAGGTAAAAAAAACACATAACAGAAATGTTGATTTTTAACCCTCTGAAAGTTTTTCAACCCTAACCATTTCACGTCATTTTTACTCAACTTTTCATAAATATGAAGAATCGATGAAAGGAAAAAAGGTTTATAGTCATACCGACCGTCATTTCGAGAATGAATTGATTAAAATCGAGCCCGAGCGAAGCGAGGGCAAACAAATTTTGAAGAAAAATAAATCCAAAAGCTAAATATTTCTTCTTTTTTTTGAATCAATATTTTGGTATTGAAATGGAGGCGGAATCTTCAATCCTTTACTCTTGAATATATTTTAACCTTGATCTGCCCGAGCGAAGCGAGGGCGAAGATTTGAAATATTGGTGATTTTTAGAAAGAAAATAATAAGTTTTTTAATAAGTGTGTTGTTTGAAAAAATTCCATTACTTTGGTGTGAGAATGTCATGATTTTCGAAGTTTTTCACAAAATTTTGGTCTCTTTTCGTGTTTTTATGCTACATGGTAAAAATTTGTATTTTTTTGTGCAATTTTTCTGGACAATTTTGAAAACAAGCCAGCAAATTTCGTTATAAGACGGTATACACGGTATCATCAGCCAACTTCTAATTATTTTCATCTTTGAAGGGGCGATTTTATTTACTTGAAAAAAACATATTGATAGGTAGTTTATCTCTTAAAAATTAATTATTTGCAGATTTTTTTAGAGTGAAATGTATGTACCTATACACACGAAAATGATTGGGGGGTAATTCAACATTTGGGGGGGCTCAAGCCCCCCCATGCCCCCCTTATCTCCGCCTATGCCTACCTAATTAGTTAAATTGAACTTTTGGAGATGTTTGAAAATTTTTCGATTTATGCGGGAACAAAAAAAAACGTAATCTATTTCTAATTTTTTCCTCAATCCTCTCAGCTTTCTAAAATTGTGATATTACACCTCGAAAATCAAAATTTAAACTTTTTCAATCCACCTTAAATGTGTTGTTTTATTGAAGTTGAAAATCTTGATAATTTTTGGAACCACTTCGTAAAATTGAAATTGGATAAAAATTGCTCAATTTCCAAAAATCGCAACTATTTATCACCGGTTATGGTCTTATGGTGTATTCTGTATGGTGTATTGCTGCGTCTAAAAGTATAAAAAAGTCCGAATTTTGGCAGAAAGTTGGAAAAAATGTCCGCAAAAAGTTTCGTCCTCTTTCACTCATCTCCATTGCTGTTCAGTGTTCACTGTTCACACGATAATCCATATTTTTCGATTTTTTTCAAGTTTTTTTTCCCTTGCGAACCTCTAATTCTTCCTTCATTTGATTTTTTAATTATGTAGTGGGGCAAGCTGTAAAATTTTCAGAGACTTGCATGAAGTCTATGGGAAAGGAATAAGCAAAAAATTGCGAGAAAATTAAAAAGTTTTAGTTAAAAAAAAAGTCCGAAAATAATACGAATTTCATTTTTGTGATTTAGTAGACACCTTGTTTCCTTACTGATATTTTAGAAATGTCTGAAAAAGTAATAATTCACAGTTCATTGCGACCAAATCATTTTTCAGAATGAATTAGCTCTAGGTATAAGATTGAAAATTATCCAAAAATGTTTTGGAATTGTGGTGGTAGCTTTTTTGGGAATTTTTTTGGGTACCCCTAAAAAAAATTGAAAGTTCATTAAGTATATAAAACGGTTAGCTTTTATATTCGCCATTTTTGCAAAAACATGATGAGATTTTATTTTTAGAACTTTAGGATGAAAAAATTGATATCTCTAGACTTTTTCTTCTCGTATCTTTCATCTCAGAAAAAAATTTATTTTGACGATGATTTTCATTTTTTACAACGAGATGAAGTCGTTGAACAGAAGGGGGGGATGTTCGTCTAACTTTTCGGCAATTATTCTGTTTGATCTTGAAATGACTCAGATAGGGTTGAAAAGAGTTTTTTTTCTATCCATTTTCCCCTCGTTTTTTAAAATTTTCGTAAAGAAAATAAAAGAATTCAGGATTTCTTACAATTATTTTTCCTCGTCTGCTTTCTTTATGAAAATTTAATGAAGTGATTTGAGGTTGTTGGCTGAAATCTGTTCGTTCTTTTTTTTCAGACGTTTATGATCCATTTTTATTCATTTATTAATCTTTTTTTTTAGGCAGCCATTAAGTATTGTGCTACGTACTAATACCTGCAAGTATATTCATTCGAATACTCCACTGATATTTTAAAAATTACGGAGTGATTAATGGATGCGAGGAATTACTTCATAAAGAAGACCATATGCCTAGGTATACTTGTGAAAATATAAATTGCAAGTTTGTTGTTCCGAAAAAAAGTTTTTTCCAACACAGCAACAACTTTTAAAAAGTTTTTAAAAGTTCAAAAGAATTTTTTTTGCAACCTAAAAAGATTATGTCGCTGTCGATGTTTTGTATAAAACTCTTTTGATTTGAAGTATTTTTTGTTCTTTATGCTTTCCAAATCATTATATTAAAAATTTTCTTCTTTCTTTTTCATTAAAAATAAAAATACCTTCTAGTAATACACGCGTAATTGAAAACGTTTTTAACGATGTTGGATGCTTTAACGTGTCAAAAGTAAATATCGCCGACGCTGAGATGCTCACTAATAGAAAAATACGCGAGGTACCTAAATGGAAAGCAAAAAAAAAGAAGAAAAAATGACGTTCTTTTATTTGGAAAACCTTTTTATAATTTTCTTTTACATTCGACGAAAATAAATGATTTAATTTATAAATTCGGTAAATTAAATTCGTTTTATGAACCGTCGGCGTTTTTGAAAGCGAACTCTCTGGTGGCGTGTGAAAATGACGAGTTATTGAACCGAATGTTCGAAGGTTATTTCGTGGCTCGATTCTCCGATCTCCATTGTTTGTTGGTTAAAATGCAACGTTATACGTTATTTGTGTATCTCTCAAAATGTACGTAATAAAGTATCTGATTCGGATGCCTACCTGCATTGGTTGAGGTTTTTTTTTAAGGTATACTGTATCACGATGCTGTGGTATTATAGGTATTTTATGTCCTTGTATGGGTGCAGTTTTTGGCTGCAGCGTTATTTCGCAATTTTATTCTTCTTGAGCAAATCTCAACAGTAGGTATGGTACTAGCCTATAAGTAAGTACATACAATTTGTCCTATTTACATGATGAAAGTATGACATCTCCTGAAGTACATTTAAAAATATGCGATTAAAGGATATAGGCGGATGAGATTGGTGAAATTGGCCTCAGCTCCGATTTTTACTCCAACATCCTCAAATGATGTCTCTTAATGTAAAAAAATGCTAGACATTTTTTTGACACCACCCCTTCCCTTTAAGAATTATGATCATCTTTTTGCATAATTTTCAAGAATTTTCAATTTCAACCTAAATGAAGGAAATTTTCTTTTCTTTGGCACAATGTTAGATCTCGTACTGGTTTACTCATGGTAGTTTTTTCTTTAGTTTTGGTGCACTCCTTCATGTTTTTTCGGCTGTTTGAAGTTTTCAAACTTGAAAAACACCATATACGCGATGAACGACTACTTTCGAAAAATTATTTTTAAAATGTGTTTTTTTATGTAAGTAAAATTTTCATGTGTGTTTGGTTTTTGTCGATTCTTTGAACTAAGGACCAAAAATCACAAAAAAACAGAAATAATATTGTAATTTTAGCAGTTTTTTAAAATTTTGAGCATTTTATGCGGAAATAAATGACCAAATAAAGAAACTAACGTCGGAAGGTTGGATTCAGGTTCAGCAGATCAAAATGCCTCGATAAACATCTACGGTGGATCGAAAAAAAACATATCTTGGATTTTGACCAAATTTGGTGGGGTGGTTTACTTTGAGTGGGAGACTTCACAAAAAAATTTTGAGCCCCCGAGGGGCAAGGGGAGGTGAGCAGGAGGTGCTCAAAGTGCACCTCCTTTTGAAAAACCCGCTGTTTTTTGCGTTTTTTAGCCAATCAAAATTATGTGAGAAGCCTTCGTAGGATTTAAAAGATGCGATTTGAGTTTCTACATCTCCCTAAACCATCGTCATCCTTCTCCGATCAAAACTCTGACTGCTACCAGGGGGTTGAAAAGTTGCAGATTGCAATATTTCAATAATATTTTATGAAATTATCACTAAGCTGGAATGATTATTTTTTTTTCATCGAGTAAGTAAGTGAACAAAAACTTTTTTCAACCACTGAAAGTGAATTTTGAAAAAAAATTGAAAATTTTGTACAGGGAGATGTAGAAACTCAAATCGCATCTTTTAAATCCTACGAAGGCTTCTCACATAATTTTGATTGGCTAAAAAACGCAAAAAACAGCGGGTTTTTCAAAAGGAGGTGCACTTTGAGCACCTCCTGCTCACCTCCCCTTGCCCCTCGGGGGCTCAAAATTTTTTGTGAAGTCTCCCACTCAAAGTAAACCACCCCACCAAATTTGGTCGAAATCCAAGATATGTTTTTTTTTCGATCCATCCTTTTACTCAAAATTTTAAAATTAATTTTTTTCACTGATTTTTTTAATGATAGAAAAAGTGAATTTTGAGACTTCAAGTAAAAAGATCACGAAAAGGGTGCTTATCGCGGTATTGACCAGCAAAATATGAATCTGGGCTTGGTTAAAAATTCTTGAAAATAATGCAATAAAATGGCCATAATTCCGAAGGGAAAGTTGGAGGGGGGGAGAGGTAAAAATATTTACCGAAATTTTTTTACTTCGAGAGACGCCATCTGAGAGTGTTAAAATGAAAATCGAAGCTGGGACCAATTTCACCAATTTTATCCAGCTGTACCCTTTTATAATATAATCTTGCTCGTATTTTAATACTCTTGCACATTTAACACGCTGCAGACTAGAAAATTATCCGAGATTTATACTTTTTGATATTCCAATTTTCATCAAAAAGGATAAGTTACGGGGTCGTTGCATTGGGTAGGGAGAGAGGATAAAAAAGAGAAAATTCCCGCTACCGAAAATACGACAAAAAAACATTTGAAGAAAAAATAATGGCAACAAACAGAAAGGGTAATCCAAAAAGAAATTATTTCCTTCCTCAATCCGTTCAAATAGACTACGCTTGTCTGTGGATTACACGTAGAAAATTGATGCTGTGTGTAGTGCTTTTTCTTGGTTTTTATCCTTTTCCATTCCAAACTCTATTGTGCGATTGAAATCTACTTTCATGCTTTAACGTTGCTAACACCGTTACAAAAGCATCTTAGGAATTTTCTCGCTTTTTGTCATCCTAAAAGTAAACATCTACACTAAATGGAAATTGTTTGTTCAAGTTCATTGTTACATGCGCGATTTTTTCGCTTGTTTTATGAAATTATTTTAAACGATTGTAATCGTCGAATCATATCTATATTAATTGTGTTTTTATATTTATTCGAAATGATTTCGCGATAACATTACTATATTTTTTCCTCTAGATAAAGATGTAGGTGTAAGAAAAGGCCGAAGTGTTGGCAACTCTGAAAATTGCGGGTAACTTTTGTCGACGTGGCCGAATTTTTGCCAATTTTTTATATGCCCCCGATTCCTATATGCTGGAAATTTTGAATTTTTTGTATGTGGGTTGAATGAACGAAGTAAAGCTTGGTTTTTCGAATACAAGGTATACAACTTATAAGTTTGGACTTAACGTGATCTCGGTAATCGACACAAAACTTTACTTACTTTTTTCTCTTTGTTCAATTTCTGCTCATCTAAGTGTAAAAATTACGAACTTGGCACCGTAATGTTTTCCAAGTTGAAATTAGAAAAAAATAACGGTTTACGAACCCGTATCTCGAAGGTACATGTCAAGTTTATTACGTATCAAGTTGGAAATTTTAGATACGAAGAGGATGTGTGTTGAAAGAGTGATACAGGGTTTCAGCATTTCAGCACTAACGTCTCGAGTTATTTATAAAATGTTTCGTGGTATCGTTCGCGAATGATTCATTCTTATGTAATCAAATCATAGTTCTGCTGGCCTTTTGGATCTGCTCTTTGAATTAAATAATTTTTAAAAATTAAGTAAAAAAAAAAAATATTTTCACTTGAAAAGTTTATTTATCGATGATTGTTTTTCGAATTTTTTTCTCATTCTAAAAGAAACATCTGGGTGATTCTAAATTTTCGCAGAAAACTCTGTACGGAGTAATTATCTCAGGAAATATACATGCTGGAACAATGCGGTTGGAATGTATAGATAGATAATCATCCCCCCTACATATTCCTGCGAAAATAATGGAGCAAAAAATATTCCTGTCCCCGAGGGGGCTAAAAAAGTAGTCCAAATGTCCTCGTCGTGGCCTGTACTTGATTTCGCGCTGAAGTCAAAATACTTCTGTTCTCTCCTATCGCAACTTTCCAAGCTGAACTATTGCACCAACTTAATGCAGAGAGGTCCCATATTACTTATTATGACGTTTAAAACATATTTCAAAGTCGATGAAGCACATTTTTAAAAGCTCAAAGTAGCGTACGGAATTTTTGGTCCTTCGTCGTGGCTTTTTTTCTCGAAAGGCTGAGAGAGACAGTTGGTTATTTTGGAATACAACAATTGGTCGAGTCGATACCTTGACATCATAAAATTACTGTCCAGCTGTAGATTTGACTTCAGTGTTCATAATAATAACGATTTCGTGAAAAATGTTTCCAAATTTATAATTCGGCACACAGAAATGTCCTCGTCGTGGCTCTTCATTGTGAGGCTATACCTCAATTTTTCATTTTTTTCAAAGCTGCCTCAAAATAAGAAGGTGAACCAGTTTTCGATGCAATAGTTGGTTTTTCCTCAAAACGCATTATTTTCTTACAATTTGGACATTTCTACAATTTTGTCCTTCGTCGTGGATGTCCTCGTCGTGGCATTCCCCATTTAAATTACATGGGGAAAATCTATTTTTGTTTTCCAGTTGTGTGAGCATGTGAATGTTATCTGGCACACTAGTATTAACGACTCTAATCAAAATTTTTCAGAAAAAAATGTTTAAAAATTTTTAAAAATTCCTAGACGAATTTCTGCGAAATTTTAGAATGACCCATCTACACAATATGATCTTTGAATACTTCAAAATATTCTTCTGAAAAATCCTTAAAAATCAGTAACCTATTGCATTTGAATTTTTTTTCTGAGTTTTAATCAAGCATTTAGAATAAAACTTGGTGTAGGTAGTTAATTTTTATACATTTTCATTCATTAGCTATGTACAAGTGTTATTTGGTTATAAGAACATCGGTTATAAGAACATATCGCTTTTTAGAACCAAATTTGAAAGTCCCGGCAAAACTCCATAAGACATAATGTTAATTTTTATCGCTTATAAGAACATCGCTTATAAGAACATATCGCTTTTAAGAACCAGATTTTTGGTCCGCCCAGCATAAAATATCTGATATAAGAACCTAAAGGCATTAAAAACCTTTTTTTTTTTGGTGAATTTTAAACCAACACGTGCCAATAAAGACTAGGATGTTACAAATGTACAAACAAAAACATATGGACAAATAAAAGAGAATAGAATGGAACCGATTGTCACGGATATCAACGTTTTTACTTTGGTCCCTAGTTGTAAATCTTGGGTGTTTAGGTAGGCGTTAATTTTACAATACAATTCTTCGAATTGATCGGCCGGCGAGCTCTGTGATCGATTTTTTTTGGAAGGTATAGAGATTTTTGCCTCTTTGGTCCTTGAAAACATGCCTTGATATCTGTATCCGTTTTCTCCTCTTTGTGTACAACAGAGTATTTAATTATCAGGGGTTGAAGCCTACAATTGCTCCTCTTCATTTGACCCTTCATTTTGGGATCAATTATCTCATTTTTTTCTCCCAAGAATTTGTTTGTTGGGATGAAACTATTTCGTAATTCATACCCCCCCCCCCCCCCCAATAATAAAAATATCGATGATAAAAAAAAAAGAAGCAATATCGGTTATAGTGACGAAATCTCTAGTTCCTTCCAAGGTTCTTATAACCGATAAACACTGTATTTGAAAAAAAGTAATATGATGAATAATCAAAAAGAGATTATGGTTTTTTAATATAAATATCTAACAAAACTTATTTAAAAATTTGATTTTGAGAGAAAAATATCACCCAGGAAAAATAAAGATAGGTATCTACTACCTATCTAATCTTTTCCAAAAAATCACAATTTCTAAAGCAAATCCAGACATTTTTACTATGTTTTCCAACATTAAAATCCTTGAAAAATCTTGTAAAAAGTACATGAATACCTTTAAAAACAAAAGATTTTCATGTTTACTTCCCTCCTCTTCCCTCCCCTATTCCGTAATCCGCATTCAAGTGTTCTAAATTTTTCACAAAATGCCAAAAATCACTTCAGAATAATATCCTTAAGCAGTAGCTTTGGGTTTTAGTGATAAATTTATGAAAATACCAGGGCTTTCCAGCCAGTCAATAGTTTAAAGCCGATAGCCGATAGATTATGGTAGCCAATGGGGTTTAGCCAATAGCCAATAGCCAGTCAATAAAAAAGATTTAGCTGGTAGCCAGTCGATGACCAGCCAATGATTTTCCGATTTTCAGCCGTTCATAATTTCAATTTATTCGATGATTTTATCGAAAATTATTAAATTTTGTACTTATATTTCAAACATGAATATATTTATATCGTTTTTTTTTTCGAATTTTTCATTTATAATGATATTTTATAAAGTTTTGATTTTACCATGGTCATGTACACATCGTGACGAGTAATTCAAGGGGTCACATGCTTTTTCAGCCAATAGCCAGTCAAACAACAGCCAATGAATTTAGGTAGCCAATAGCCAGCTTTATTTCAGCTAATGAAAAAATTCAGCAAATAGCCGATAGCCAAAAGCCAATGAAGATTGGCTGGAAAGCCCTGGAAAATACCGCCATATCGACGATTTTCTCCCGAAAAATACGAGTCTACATCAATTGCCCGTTGCCAATTGCCCGCGGGGACAATTCCTCGCGATTTTATTTCGTGCGACGACAACTGCTCACAGCGAAAATTGCCCCCAACAAAAATGAAATTTCCCGCGGGGACAATTCCTCGCGATTTTATTTCGTGCGACGACAACTGCTCGCAGCGAAAATTGCCCGCAACAAAAATGAAATTTCCCGCGGTTAAAATATCGGTGTTTCACGAAATTATTTTTAGTTTTAAAAGAAATGCTATTCTCGAAACGATTTAGGTAGTTTTAAAAATCTTAAAATTATTAAAAGTAGGTACATACCTATATGAGCGAAAAAATATTCGCGACACGAATAGAAGTAACGCTGGAAAAGGCCCCTTTCCTCTCACAGGTTCAAAATATCAAGTACCGAATTGAAATGTTTGAAAAATAGTAATTTTTTACTTTTTGAGTATGATTTTTCAAAATAAAAAATATCCCTTCGTTCATTCTGAAACATCAATTTTTCTGCTCTCACTACAATTTTTTCGATGTCTGCAGATCTAAATAAGATTTGAATGAAGAAAAGTTGGAGAAGTGGTATTATATTGAAGAGTTTTCTAAAATACAGGAATGTTTTATGTAAAGTGAGAGACAATTATTGCTCGAAGAAGGTTATGGCAAAATGTGTCGGAATCGTTCGAAGAATAAAGTTGAAAAGATCAAAAAATATTTTTTTCTGAACATGTGCTCGTGGGAAAATAAAGTTATTTTCATTTTTGTAGATTTGGTATTTTAAAATTATACCTAGGCAGTCGTTCAAATTAAATATTATCTTGGATAATTGCATAAGACAAATTTTTTCCGTGAAGAATGAATTTTTCACATCGTGCAATTTTAACCACGAGCAATTTTCGTCGTGAGAAATTTTCGCAGCCTGCAACTTCAACCACGAGCAATTTTCGTTGTGAGCAATTGTCCCGCGGGCAATTCCCCGCGGGACAATCGTCCACGGGAAATTCACGTGATACCGAAAAATACTTATAAGGATATATATCATATTTTTGATTTGTTTAAAAAAGAAAATGAAGTTTTCAAGATCTGCTTCAATTTTTTCAATTCTTACAGAAAAAAAATTGAACTTCACATTAGACTTTTGTGGAAGTTTCAAAACCAGTATTGTGATTTCCCTCCTCCCTTTGATGGGCCACTTAGACTAGCCCAACATTGCTCACATGCGGTCAAAATTGACCATTGCTCGCATCGGGTCATTTTGACCAATCTTGACAGCTTGACGAAAATACCTTGGTTGCTTGCATTACTGTCATTTTTAACCAAAATTCATACGATTTCTCGCATCGTGGTCATGTTAATCATACGATAATGTCAATTTGGCAAAAATTACCAGGAAATTTGGTGAATTTTTTTTTGTGGTCAAAATGACCGGTATGCGAGCAATGGCTTAATAGTATATGTGAGCAAGGGCGGGCTAGAGTTACCTACATATGCAAAAGGTTCAAGTCATAGAACATTTTTAAAACCTGAATTTAACACATTTTCTTCAGTTGAGCGTAAATATCATGGTTGATACTTTCTAAAAAAAAAACTTGGGAAAATTAAAAATTTATTTAAAAGTCTGGAAAGTATGGATTATATTTTTTGAAAAAAAATGAAATTTCAGCTTTTAAACGACTTTTTCCCCGAAAATGTTTGTCATTGCTCTGCACGGACTCAACAAATCGACGTGTTTTGTTTATTTAAAAATTCGATTCCCAAACCATAATTTCATGAAACCCATTCCTCTCCTCTTCTTTCCCAGATCATTTTAATGTTAAGATGCAGAAGAAAATTCCATCTCCACTCCCAGCTGGCAAAAAAAGGCAGCGCTACCGTAGCATGAGGTAGCATACGCTACCTTACCAACACATTGACAAATTTCCCTGTAGATACATGAGTGATACCTATGATGTGTTGGTGCACTAGTGGCAGCTGAAAGGTGGCTTATGGTAGTATTCGCTCTGACTAATTTCACAGAACACTACCAACACACTACCACCTACACTACCTTGAAAAAGTTTGCCACTTTGCGCTACCTCCTCACTACTAGTAGTGAAGAGGTAGCGTGTGGTAGTATGTGCTATCAAGAAAGTTGTCGTAGCGCTACCTTTACCCTACTCATACACTACTAAATAAGTGCACACTACTCTTACACTACCACTATAACGCTGGTAGCGAGAAGGTGGCAATATTGTAACATGTGCTACCAAGCAGACTGATGTAGCGCTACCACTGTACTACCCTTACACTACCAAAAGTTTTCATCACTATACTCTGTGCATCCCTGTAAACACTTCTTTGCTTTAGGTATCAATTTTTCTTTTAATTACTTTTTGTTTTGGGGAGAAATTTTGAAAAATACCTATGATGTTGAAAACTCTCTTCAAAATTAAGACATTTCCGAGTTGGGACTAATTTTTAAAAATATAGATTTAAAAAAAAATGAAGAAATCCAAGTTGAAAAAAGTTTAATAGATACCATAAAATGTTTTCAAACTGTAAAATTGTTTTAAATTCAAATTTTCTCAAAAATCGTTCAGCTTGGATTCAAAAAAAATATCAAAATCAATTTCTTGAAATTTCTTCTAGTTTTAAATTTTTTTCCAATAATGTTGAAAAATTCCTTACTTTTGAAATAATTTTATTGATGAAAACATTTGATAAAAATTAAACATTGAATACAAGTTTGAAAAAAACTTACGATTGAACTGATGGAAGAAATATAGATTTGAAAAAATTTGAACTCAAAAGTTAGAATAAGTACTTATGCTTAAATCACTGAAATTTCATAATGGCAAAAATAATTAGGCACAATCTTGTTTTAAAATAAAAACTAATTTTGTCTTGTTTATTTTTCTGTACACATTTTATCAAAAAATTGATAGGTATACTTACTTGAAAAAATCACAATCTTTGAAAAAAAAAAATCAATGGAAGTCTGACTTCCCTGGCTTCCCTTTGGAAAATTGTCTCTGATTAATTTTGAAAAATTCAAAATTGGTCAGAAAAAATTGGCTGGGCCCACCTTTAGCTCCGCTTATAGCAGCACTAAAAAATTCCAAAATTTTCTGGAGTCTCAGAAACGTCTTGAAACCATTAGGTTGAATATTAGGTACCTACCTGTAGTGTGGTAACACTGCAGTTATGTTTTTACCGTACGTATTTTTATCACTTATTGCATCAGTCATTCTAACATTCATGATGCCGTATTTTTAATCTCATGTTTTGTACTTTTATAATTATTAAAAATGTGATCACGCCTTTCTCGTTTATTCAAAAACACTACATATTGGCGACGAGGATAATCGGTATTCGGTTTTTATCATTCGTTCGCGATCGCGTCATGTTAACTAGTGATCATGAGTAATGATAATGAAACGCCTCGCCAAATACCAAAAGCTGTGTTGGATCGAATGGCCAGTTTCAAGTTTGATTCGTTTAACACGGAGAAAGATACTTGGAAATTCTACTTCCAACGGTTTGAATTAGAGCTGTCCCTACTGCAAGTGAACACTCCTGAGTATGATTCTCATTGCAGAGACTTACTACTTCGCGCTATCGGTGGAGAATTGTACAGGATCGCAGCTGAACATTTTGAACCAAAGCAGCTACGTCAAGTAACGTACATAGAGTTAACCTCATTCTTATCTACACATACTACGAAAGCTGAAAGTTATATTATTGCTCGTGTGGAATTTGGACAATGTACTCGCGATCCTGCTATGACGGTTACCGAATACGTGGCTAAACTTCGCTCCATGGCGCCACCCTGCCAATTTCGAGGTACTCTCGACGAACGTTTACGCGATCAGTTTATTATGGGCTTGAAAAATCCACCTATGCTGGAGAAAATAGCCGAAATTCATCCCTCTCCTGATGATAAATTCAATGATATTCTTCAATCCGCTTTAAAAATCGAAGGTGCTCAAAAACAGAGAGCCGCCTTATCAGCACTTGATTCTACATCATCTACAACTAATACCAATTCATCTAACGTGAATACATCGGTACATCAGGTACAATTTACACCAAAACAGAAGAAATTTCAACGTTCTAACAACGGCGCTAACCGCAACGCACCTAACAACGATACTTCGAATAACGCTAACCGTAACGCTAAAAATCATCGCCCGTTTAACAAGAAAGGCAATTCAACGGCTAAAACTGCTTCAGCGCCAGGTAAGAGTAATGTTCTTTACCTAAATCCGTCTGAGCATTGTTTACGATGTGGTAACAAGCGCCACGATGACGTTTCTACTTGCAAAGCCATTAATGCAACATGTCGTGCCTGTACTAAAGTGGGACATTACGACCGCGCTTGTGTATCTTCAGGACGTGCTGTTATTCAAAAAAAACCTAACGTAAATTGCATCTACGATTCATCGAATACACCAGACTACGACTATCGTCATTGTTACAATGTTGTTTCGGATTCGTCTCCAGGTTGTTATATTATTACGCCTATCGTTAATCAAGTACCTATACGCATGGAGTACGATACTGCCGCCGATGTATCGTTAATTTCCTCTGACATTTGGAAAAAACTTGGTTCGCCTGAATTACACCCAGCGACTAACATTCGTGGTTACGGTAATTCTGATATTAAGGTGTTAGGTGAATGTATGGTTTCCGTCAACGTCGGTAATACTTCGTCTACCTTACCTTTGATTGTTTCATCGAACCAAGGAGCATTGTTATTTGGCAAAAATTGGATGGGTCCGCTTAACGTCGGTCCATTATCACTGAGAACTCGTGAATTTCTTACTTATGTATCAAAACCTACAATTACGGTCAATAATGTAGCAGCTGATCCCGATCTTGAAACGATATTCGAGGAATTTAAACCGTTATTCACCAGAGAAATTGGTACTGTTAAAAATTTTGAGGTAAAATTTGAACTTACGCCTGATGCAAAGCCAAAAATATTCAAACCTCGTACCGTACCAATTGCATTGAAACGTCCGGTACAAGCAGAGATAAATCGTCTTGTTAAACTAGGTTCCCTTGAACCCGTCGACATCAAAAATGTACCAATTCAATGGGCTTCTCCAATCGTTATTTCAATCAAGAAGAATGGCAATGTAAGACTTTGCGCTGATTTTAAGGTTACGATCAATCCTTTCATTAAAAAGCAGCTTCACGTATTACCAACTTGGCAAGAAGCGTTTGCTGAGTTCAATGGTTTCACCGAGTTCAGCATCATAGACCTGAAGGATGCCTACTTTCAATTCCTAATGCATCGCTCATGTTTGATATACCTTGTTATTGTTACTGAATGGGGTTATTACTGGTTTCCACGAATGCCTTTTGGTATTACAATTGCGCCGATGGTTTGCCAGAAGTATATGGATGGTCTTTTATCAGACATCGAAGGAGTAATTGTTGTACAAGATGACATCGGTCTTGGTGGCAAAACCAGAGCTGACCATTTACGTCGTCTACGCTTGGTTTTAGGCCGATTACAAGAAGCCGGGCTTGCCGTACAACCCAATAAAGTATCGCTTTTGAAGAGTGAAATCATATTTCTTGGACACGTTATCGACGCTCGTGGCATTCGACCTTTACCAACGAAAGTAAATGCGATTAAGCTTATGCCAGCTCCTACCAATGTTAGCCAACTTCGTTCGTTCTTGGGCAGCATCAACCAATTCAACAGTTTTGTACCAAATTTGTTGCCTACAAGTCATATTTTACATCGTTTATTGCAAAAAGGCACAAAATGGATTTGGACTAAAGCTGAGAACGATACATTTGAACATCTCAAAACGCTCATTACATCGAATCAAGTTCTTGCGTACTTCGATCCAAATGTTCCAACTACTCTGTCATGCGATGCTTGTGAGTATGGTATTGGTGCTGTGTTACTTCAAAACTATCCCGATGGTAGTACACGTTTGGTATCAGCAGCTTCTCGTACACTTACACCAGCGGAGACAAATTACTCAGCAATTGATCGTGAAGGTCTTGCAATAATCTTCGGTGTTGACAAGTTTTACAAGTATCTCTACGGACGACATTTCTTTCTACAAACTGATCATCGTCCACTTGAACGTATATTCGGCGAAAAATGTGAAATACCGAAACTTGCTGCTTCGCGTTTAGTTCGATGGGCAATCCAGTTATCTGCGTTTGATTACACTCTTAAATACGTACCTGGAAAACAAAATTGTATCGCTGATGCTTTGTCTCGATTACCGTTACCTGGGATTTCACCTACTGAGTTTGAAACCGACGCCAGTGTAGCTGTTAATCAAATAATCGCTGAAACCTACGATAACTTATCTCTCACCTCTCATCTAGTACGTAATCGCACGATTTCTGATCCTACTCTACAAAAAGTTATACGATTCCTTTCATCATCTTGGCCTGATAAAACAGATGTTACAGCTGATTTATTACCATATTTTGAGAAAAGAGATGTACTCTCTTTTGAAGATGGTATTTTATTATTCGGTGCTCGAGTAATTATTCCAACATCGCTTCGACAATTTGTATTGGAGAAACTACATCATACTCATCCTGGGACCAACGCTGTTAAATCTTTAGCTCGAGTTACTGTTTGGTGGCCAAAAATCGATGATGCTATCGAAGACTTTGTACGCAAATGCGCACATTGTGCCAAATTTGGCCCAAAAGAACCTCCTACACCGCTCAACTTATGGAACACACCCGAGAAACCATGGGAGCGCATCCACATTGACTTTACTGGTCCATACCACGGAGAAATGTGGTTTGTTGTGATTGATGCGTACTCTAGATGGCTAGAGATTTTCATGATGCGTAAAACTGAGGCGCCTGTGGTGATCAAAGCTTTGAACAAACTTTTTACACGTTATGGTTTACCCAACCAAATAGTATCAGACAATGGTCCCCAATTCCAGTCGGACGTGTTTCGTAATTTCTGCAAGTCCAACGGAATTAAGCAGTCCAGGACAACACCGTATCATAGCCGTTCGAACGGGTTGGTCGAGCGGGCCATTCGTACATTTAAATGGCGTTTCGAGAAAATGTGTGATGAACTTGGATATAAGAATTACTTCGAACGACTCCAAGATATGTTATTCATGTATCGTGTTACGGTGCATACCACAACTGGTAAGACACCAGCGGAACTATTTCTCGGACGACGTCTCAACACAATTTTTGATCTACTCAAACCTTCTACTCAACGCAATATCACGCAACGACAATTTCAAACAAAATATTTTGGAGATCGTAATCATACCGATCGACAGTTTGAGCCAGGTGATCCAGTGTACCATCGGAGACCTATCGACAATATATGGACGCCAGCTAATATTGCTACTCAAACGTCTTCGTTATCGTATACCTTAACCAATGGAAAAAAAGTACACGCAGATCATCTCAAATCTCGCGCAACTAGTACGATTCCTGCGACTCCTATCAATGATTCATCGACCTCTAATAATACACCTTCGACATCGTTAACTTCATCGACTTCTACGCCTATAAACGCTTCGTTTTCGCCTACTTCTTCTGCAAGGGTTTTACCAAGAAAGCGTCAACCTCCGAAGCGATTCCACGATGAATTTAGCTATTAACGTTATTATACTTACTTACTTTTTTTTTATATGTATATACATATATCCTATTATTTTACGTAATTATCCTTTCCACTTAAGGGGGGAGTAGTGTAGTGTGGTAACACTGCAGTTATGTTTTTACCGTACGTATTTTTATCACTTATTGCATCAGTCATTCTAACATTCATGATGCCGTATTTTTAATCTCATGTTTTGTACTTTTATAATTATTAAAAATGTGATCACGCCTTTCTCGTTTATTCAAAAACACTACACTACCAAATTTCAGTTTTTAACTCAATTTGGGCACATTTTACAGATTTTTAATTTTTTTCTACATGCAAAAATGCACCATTAGAGTTAAGTTTTGATTTTCAACATGTCAAAATAATAGATTCATAGCACAAAGAGGTTATAGAAATCCCTGTAATTCATTTGCAATTGAACTTTTTAAAGAGCTCTGTTGTCAAATTTCATCATTCTAAATATTTTTCCAACGTCAGAAGCCCCTCCAGTGAAATTTTATATTGTGAAAAATAAAGGGCATTCTTAAAACCTCAAGTCCACAACCTTTAAGTCAAAAATGGGGATATACCTTACCTAATTTCAGTGTTTTTCATTGATTTTATAAAATTTGTATAAGTGTAGGCAATGAGGTAATTTTGAATTTCAAAAATTCACCAAAATTTGATAAATGAACTTGAGTACTTGAAGAATAATAGGAATGATTTTTGCAAAATGGAAATTTAACTGGGTACAACATTTTAACATTGGCTGTATTAATTTTTTGTTAGATTTTTAAAGTGACAATAGAAAATTTTGATATTACCTAGGTATTACCAAACTAAGTAAACTTCAAGAAAAATGAATTTATGTCACTTGATTTCTTATAAATACATAAATATTTGAATTCATTTGGGTGTACAGCTTACATAATTTTTAAAAAGAGAATAAAACATGAAAAACTATTTTGATTTATAGATATTAAAATATTTTACTTCAAAGTTGAACTTGAGAAAAAAAAATAATAAAAAAATTTCCGTCACCACCTGGGCTTGATTGGCAGACCCTGCTAAATTTCACATATATAGGAAAGCCAGCACTAACTCTAACACCTGACCTGGTGGCGTGCTCTTAAAACCCAGAAGAACACTCTTGCATTATGTTGTATCCAATCTCAAAATCACATCAACCTGCTGGCTACATATGTATGTGTAAGTATTTGTATAGTATACTAAATGATCCTTATATTCTCATTTCATTCAAGCTTTAAATGAAACAAGGTTTATAGGACAGTATACAAAAGCTATTGTTTTTTTTTTACCTGGTAAGGGTACCTATACTTGGTAGCATTAAGGTAGTGTTGAAGTAGCGATCAAGGTAGCGTTGGGAGTAGCAAACAAGGTAGTACAGAGGTGGTGTAGGGTAGCACAGAAGGTAGCAATCGGAGCAAAAGCAGTTCGCCAGCCACCTTAACGCTACCAGTAGTGCAAAGGTAGCATTCATTAAAAAAAGGTAGCACTTTGCCAGCTGGGCTATCGCCTCTGCATAAGTATTTTACGTAAGTAAAACAAATCGGAAAAGTTGAAAAAATTGTCTGGATTACTCGGAAAAATCATGGAAAATTATTCCTGAAAAATAAGTGTCAACCATAAAAGAATTCTAGATTTTGAACTCGTATTATGATATCGTACCGTGGGTTTGTTATGGTTTGTTTGAAAAAAAAAAAAACGGTTTGAAGATCTGCTAAACAGTATTCTTTGTGGGGAAGCAAGGCAGAACCCTACAAAAAATTATAAAATAAATTGTTTCAATTCTAATAAAATTAAGCTTCTTTCATCACTCCAACAAGAAAACAAACAGAAATATTGTTTTGAAACATTAAGTACCTTAGGTAAGTATATCGTATTATGGTTTTTGCTATATTTTTTTAATGAACAATTTTCTGTGGTCTGCTGAACTTCTGGATTGTTTTTGAAAATTTCGCCTGATGTTGCTAAAACCATTTCAATTTCGAATTTTTTCTGTAATAAGTAATTTTATGGAATTATTTTTTACGAAAAATTTTAAAAAATTTCTGAATTTTTTCCTAGTACGCTTGATGAAAGAGTAACTCGGGTAAAATTTATTTTCTTGGTATTTCTGCCTGTTCCGTGGAAAAATTCCCTTATTTTCTCGAGGTTTACCAAGTCGTAAAATTTTAATAGCGACATTTTTACCAGACTTTTTCGACGTCTGAAAACTACTTTTTTCTTTTCCTCTTCTCTACCCCATAAACTTTTGAAAACTACCCTAAGCACGTAAATTGCAACAAAGTCCATGTTATGTCTACAGGGTGTCCGGCGAGTAGTCTGCCATACTTTATTTTTGGATATAACCGGGTACCACAAAAAAAACACAACGTTAGATGAAAAAGTTGCATATCTTGAAAATTGAAGGGGCAAATTATGTTTTTTAAAAAATCACTTAAATTTTTTTTCAACCATGGGAATGGATAGTACTTTGAAAACTGAATACATTTTCATTATATCACTTTTTCCATAACTTGAAAATTGAAGGGCTACAAAAAATTATGTTCAAAAAAAGCTCTGAAAAATTAACTAATCAGGGGAAGGGATAGTATGTTGAAAAATGAACAAATTTTGCTCTACAGACTTTTTACCTAACATGAAAAATGAAGGGACTACGGGTCATCCAAAATTGAGAAAATTTTAAATTTTTTTGAAGCTCACTTATTTTGAATGACCCATAGCCCCTTCATTTTTGATGTTAGGCAAAAAGTCTGTAGAACAAAATTTGTTCATTTTTCAACATACTATCCATTCCTTTGATTAGTTAATTTTTTTAGAACTTTTTTCGAACACAATTTTTTGTAGCCCTTCAATTTTCAAGTTATGCAAAAAGTCATAAGTATAATAGTTAGGTCTCAATTGAACATCCGCGCGGGATTCTTGTTAAAATTGATTTTATGAATTGATTTTTGTTTTTTAGACACTAAAACAAATAAATTTAGCTTAGCTTAGATGCCTATTTTCCCCCCTCCCCTTTTCCCTAGTCACCCCAACATTTCAAACGCGTGTACCGCCCAATCTATGGGTCGTAATGAAAAAATATGCAAACAAAAGTTGTTCCTCAACACCTAATGTACATTTTCATTTCTCATCAAAATCCATTTTGGAGCAACTCTTACCCCCCAAATTTGGAAACTAAACATGTTTTTGAGAAAACCTAAAAATCACGCTTTCTTCATTTTAAACGAATAGTTTCGGAGATACGACAAAATTTGTAATCACAAAAAGTATTCAGAATTGAATTTCCTTTCCAATGAGCTCTGTCACGACCATTTTCATCAACTTTTCCCGACAGAGTGGACCTCTCCCCCTTCCTCGTTTTCACAAAAGTAGGACCCACGAGCAAAATTTACTCAAAAATGAATCCCGATAATAAATGAAATTATGCATTAGATATCGAAGAACAAAAATCGTTCAATTTTTTTCATGGGTCCAACTTTTGAGATAAGGGGAAGGGGGAGAGATCCACCCTGTCGGGAAAAGTTGATGAAAATGGTCGTGATAAAGCTCATTGGTAAGGAAATTCAATTCTGAATACTTTTTGTAGTTACAAATTTTGCCGTATCTCTGAAACTTTTCGCTTAAAATGAAGAAAAAGTGATTTTGAAGTTTTCTGAATACTGATTCATTTTCAAATTTGAGGGGCAGAAGTTGCTCCAAAATGGATTTTTATAAGGAATGAAAATGTGCAGAACGTGTTGAGAAACAACTTTTGTTTGAAATTTTTTTCATTACGACCCATGGACCCTGGGAAAAAGGGGAGGGGGAAAAATAGGCATCCAAGCTAAATTTATTTGTTTTAGTGTCTAAAACAAGAATCAATCATAAAATCAATTTTAACAAGAATCCAGCGCGGAAGCCTTTTTTTGTTGAATTGAGACCTGACTATAATGAAAATTTATTCAATTTTCAAAGTACTATCCATTCCCATGGTTGAAAAAATTATTTTTATGATTTTTTAAAAAACATAATTTGCCCCTTCAAGTTTTAAGATATGCAACTTGTTCATCTAACGTTTTTTTTAGTAGTACCCGGTTACATCCAAAAATGAAGTATGGCAGACTACTTACCGGACACCCATATCATTTTAGGAAAAAAATGGATAGTTGAACTTGAAAATCGAATACGTTTGAATGTTTTTCTTATAAGCTGTGATTAAAAATGCATGCTGTTTTTTCCCCCAGAGCTACTTAATCAGCTAAAACAAATCGAAATATCTCACTGTAGATCCTGATTGCTACTTTGGCATTTGGCATCGGATAAAAATCCGAGAACGTACAATTTTCAGTAAAAACAACGAGTAATTCAATCTTGATCCGGCGAACAAATTATCAACTCCGCTGCGCTTTTAGAATACAAAAAATCCTACCCGTGCACGACTTTTTGGCTAAAATATCAAATATGCAAGCTGTTGCGGGCATGTAGCCGTTTAAATGAAAAGTGATCACTGAAACGAAAGGAAGCGGGAAATTGCGAGAAAGCAGGATGTAAAAATAAACACGAATAACGATTGTGTGATGTTCCAGCACGTAATTTGTTCGGTATACACGAGCGAATTACATTTGGCGGTTTTTGTATACTTGAGGAATGATTTACAAGGAGATACGCGCGCGGTCTAAGTTAATTCTACAAAATACGTCCGTCTTTTTGGACACAATATAACCGTCGAGCACGCAGCGAAATTTTAGTGGATGAATTCCAAAGTAGAAATAAATTTCGGTTGCCTTTTTTTTTCTGCTTACGTAAGTATTATACGTAGTTGCAACTGAAACTGTATAAAAAGTAAACTCGACGCGATAAAATCAACATCTCGTACATATGTATGCTCACACATAAGTGTACCAATTCGTATTGACTTTTTTTTTGTTTTCATTCTCTCGTCGTAGTTTTGTTTACAAAAGCTCGATATAAGTACGCTGTACGTATAATATTTATAATTTGACATTGTACGTACTTAGACAATAAGAAAGAAATCACAGAACGTTATAAAATTCGCATTTATTGGCAACAAAAAAACAAAAACAAAAAAACATGTGTTTTTACTCAAAGCACGACACTACCCTATTAAAATGAATAGCAATGTACCATACCATAAAAACGGCACTAAACCTGTTAAAAGTCAAGATAAATAGTCTTTTTAAAATGTAACACGATCCATTCACGCTTCCTGTTGTTAGGTTGGTTTTTTTTTTAGGGAAATGAAAAGAGCGAATTCCGTTGATTTATCGATTTGTTTCGGGGAATGAGCAAAAGAGCGACAGAAGGGAGCAAATAGAGAACAATACTTTTAAATTTTCTAAATGGACCACTAGAGAGCGTTTCTCTCTTAAAGTCGTAAAGTCAATAACCGTTGAAAATTACCCGTTAGCCGGCGACCCGACCCGACGCAACGTACATAAAAAAAGATTCGAGATTTTATCTCAAAAGAAAAGTCAAAAGCTGTAATAAATGTTGTTTTGTAATGAATATGCGGCGCATCTTGTAATTCCGCGCAATCCTAATGCATATTTATAAAAATCCCATTCTCAATTAGTTTGTTGTCGTAATTTCCCCTCTCGAAGGGTTAAAAAAGTATAAGCGCGTCTTTTCTACAAATATATCTGCTCGGGCCGGATTTTCGTCGAAGAATTATCTCAAAAGCTTATCGAAAATTATAATAAACGGGCTGTTTTTTTCCTTATTTCTTCGCTGAGGTAACCTTGAAAAATACCGCGAATATTCGCATCGCTGTGATCTATTCGTGCTTTATATCTCTTCGTATATCTACTTTGAGATATAAAAAAAATTTTCCATCGTGAGAGTAAACTTTTGCAAAATTTTCCTTTACGGGTTGATTTTTCTTTTTTAGATAATAATTTTATAACGTCGAAAGACGCTTTTATTGGGTAAATTCCTTCTATGCGGAATATACCGAATTTATCCTGCTAATGTTTGCTCGTCTTATATTTATGTACGCGTATTATTGCTATAATATATTGACGTTTATCTCATCTCTTATGATTTACCTACGTATATTTTTCTTCTGTTACAGCTTATTTTTGGCACATCACAGATTTTCATTTGGATTTAACTTACGAACCTGGAGATGGATGTAAGTCGATGAAAAATATTATCTATTATTACTTTTCTATATTTTTGCTGCTTATATTTGTAGCTTATGTATGTAGGTGTAGGTAGGTGTATTTAGGCTTTTGAGTGGTGATGTCCAACTTAAACTGACTAGACATCACCGTACGTATGTATTTCGCTAACAACGTATTTACTCGTCACGAAGATCTTGTGAATTCGATGAGAAAAGAGTCGTGGGTGGAAGTTCAATTTTTCGAAATCATTTCCTAATTATATGTAGTTTGGAAAAAGTTGGATTTTAAAGAGGTTTGCTTGTGTGATAAGCAGGGGAGAGGGAAAGTCGTCGATCAAAAAAGTGGAAAAATATGTAGGTAGACTCGTCTTTTATTAAAAAGGCACCTAAGTTATGGATAATTCAAGTCAGAGAAAAATATTTGATATTTTGATAGAAATTTCTCTCCTTTGCGGTTGAAGTAGGTATCAAATTAAAAGGTAAATAACTACATATCGTCCTTCTAATGCTAAAAGAACATAACTCCAAAACTTTACTTTTTACAGGAGAGCTGAAAAACTGTTTTACTTGAGATTCTTGAATTTTTTGGAGAGGTTTTGATTTTATCATGTTTTTTTTTAGTGTTTAGAATGAGTTTTCAATATTTTTTTTTCAAAATACCGATTTTTAATTTTTAAAATGTAGTTACAACTTTTTATACTTAAACACAGAAAACTTATGGAGTAACGCCAAAATCGGCATTTTGAAATAAAATAATTGGAAATTCATTCTTGACACTAAAAAAGCATATTAAAATCATTACTTCCTCCACAAAATTCAAAAATCATAAATAATACAGTCTTTTATCACTCCAGTAAATAGTAAAGTTTTGGAGTTACGACATTTTAGCATTAGAGGGATGATTTGATGGAGTTACGACGAAAAAATTTCAAAATTTTTAAAATATGGAGTTACGCCAACATCTTTTTTTTTTTTTAATCTTAAGAATTTGTTTCACTTTTGGGTAGAAATGATGTTATCACCAGATTGAGGACGTCCCAAAGTTGTCATTTCAACAAAAAAACAAAAATTGCTAAATTTTGGAGTTAGGTACGACCTTTTAGCATTAGAGGGATGATATTCGTGAAAAGCTTTTCCCATTTGGAAAAAATTTGTTGAAATTTTTTATACAGATTAATTTTAAAAATGATCTGCTGATGATCGGTTTTCAATAAAAAAAAATTGAAAAAAATGAAAACTCAGTTAAAAATGATGAGAAAGTTTTGATTTAGAAAGCATTGGAAAAAATTGTTTCCTAAATTGAAAATATACGTTTTACGATTAGTCAAAGGTATGCTGGTATCGTTACTCCAAAAAAGGGTTAGGACGGCTAGTAATTCAGATAGTAAAAAAAACAACAAATAAGAAGATTTGCCCGAAAAAGGAATTATTTTACCCACGACGAGATTGCACAAGTAAAGCTTCGAAAAAAAACCTTTTTGAAGTTATGAACTTTTTGAAATATGTAATTAAAAAATAGTTGAAACTTGACTGAACAAAATTTAAAAAAATCAATTCATAATTTTAAAAAACAGGTCTTTATACAAATATACCTACAATTTATTTATTTATTCATTTTTTTGAAAAATTACTTATGAACTCTTAAGCAGTGACGTACCGATAGGGGGGGGGGGGGCGAGGGGGGAGCTTCCCCCCCCCCTGAGGAAATTTTTTACTTGTGAGTTGGGAAAATTGAACATTTCAACACATCAGTTGGGAAAATTGGACAGTTGGGATTAATTTTTTTGATGAAAAATAATAAATAAAATAGTTATTTCAAAAGTTGGAAATCAACAAAATTTTCACTTGTTCCAACTCAAAATTGGTAATTTTCCCAACTCGAAAATGGTAATTTTCCCAACTCGAAAATGGTAATTTTCCCAACTCGAAAATGGTAATTTTCCCAACTCGAAAATGGTAAATTTCCCAACTCAAAATTGGTAATTTTCCCAATTCAAAATTGGTAATTTTCCCAATTCAAAATTGGTAATTTTCACAACTCAAAATTGGTCATTTTTCCAACTCAAAATTGGTCGTTCTCCCAAGTGACGAGTAAAAATGTCAGTTGGGACGATTAGTATTTATTTTTTTAATGAAAAATGAATAAATAAAATGGTCAAGTACCTATTTTAACAGTCGGAAATCCACAAAATTTTTACTTTTTAGTTGGGAAAATTAGTCATTTTCCCAACCTTTTCCAACTGAAAATTTATCATTTTCCCAGCGAATAATTATTAAACCGTTGTAATAAATGCTTTTTTGGAAAAAAAATTATTAATTACCTTGCAATTTGAAAATTTTCACTCGTCAACCAAAAAAATTTTATAGTTGTACTTGTAATTTAAAAGAGATTTTTTTGCTTTTTTCTTCAAAATTATTTCAATTAATTTCATTGTTCTTATTCTCCTTAAAACTTATTTTTGATATTTGAAAATCCAATTTTTCAAAAGCTTCGGCCTCGCTACGCTCGGCCATGATATATTTCTGCTTTAATCATTTCAAAGTAGAAACAGTCGATTTTTCATTAAAGTTTATTTTTCCAAAACATTATTTTATTGCACATTCAATTTGAGGTTTTCTAAAATTTTCGCCCTCGCTTCGCTCGGGCCAAATCCATCTCCCTATTCTTTACATTGAAATTACAAAATTTTATTGATGTAAAATTATAATTTTTCTTCGAAACTCCACCCTTTCTTCGCTCAAGGCAAACAAACTATTTCGTATGTTTTTTCAACTACAATGACATTGCTTGTAGGTTTAAAAAAAAATTATTTGGAGCACCTAACCAATGAAAAATTTATTCAGATTTCTTATCTCAAAAAGGGTCTTATAGTAATGGGTTGTAAAAACTTCAAAAGTTCGCAAAAATGATGAAAACGAGTAAAAAAAATCAAAAAACTTCGCGACTTGGGGAAAAATCAGTTCCTACATGTAAATTTTAAGAAATCAGTTGGGAAAGTTTGAAAAAAATTGGATTGGTTCGCAAATTTGAATTTTACACCCCCCCCCCGGAATTCTGATATCGGCTATATGTAGTTGGGAATTTTGAGAATTTGAGTTGGGATTTTCACCTCTTCTCCCCCCCCCTGGAAAATGCCTTCGGTACGTCACTGCTCTTAAGAATTGAAGTTTCCTATTTGAAACTTTTGTTGGTATAATTGAAAATTCGTAACCTCGAACGATTAAAATTGATTTTAATATTTCAAAGTTGAAATAAGAAAATCTAAGTTTTCTGGAAAATCATACTTTTTGAATTAAAAATTTACAAAAAAAAAATTTAGAAAGGCGACTGGCGAGTCCAATTTTTTTCAATAAATTACGCCGATATTCGTAACGAAACCGATTATCTAAAATACATAAATGAAAACTTTAAAAAATCAAACCTTTTCAATCACCCAGTTATTTACTTAATTTGAGAATTGGGTAAGTTTATGGTTGAACTTTGAAAAAAATTGTCGTGAAAACACCTACTTCTGTCGTTTGCAAATGTTACGACCTAAAGTTGTCAAGTTGTCATTGGTATATCAATATTTGTCATTCAGTTTGTGTGCAAACCATCTTTTTGTAGTTCGAAACCAATAACTCTGGGGCATTTAAAATGGGAAGAGGGGTAAACTTGTTTTCACTTTTTATCCCAGAGACTACAAAAGACTCAATTTTAGGTTAGGTCGGGATAAAAATAACCTCAAAAATGGATTATAGGGGTCAAAAAACATGCATTTTGATACCTTACACGAAAATTTTCAATTTTGACCCCTTACCTCTACCCCTGTGGTCCCTCGGAAAAATAACCCCGAAAGTGAACTCATAAGAGTTGAAAGAACATAGATTTTAATACCTCGCTCGATAAATTCAAAAAAATTAAAAATTTTACCTCTTCTTTACCCCATGGGGTATTTTTCTGGGGGGGGGGATTTCGGATATGAATTTGGAAGGCCAAAAAACCTAGATTTCGATACCTTCCAAACTCAATACCCCTTCCCCTCGCCCCTGTGAGCCCAAATCAAGCTGATTAAAAATACATTTCACCAAAGAAATATGCTTAATTCTGCTGTAAAATTATGTCCTAATCAAACGATTGCGAAGTTTTTTTTGAAGAATTTATTTTTCATTGTGGGCAACGTAAAATTTAATTTTTTGTAGGTAACTTTGTCTAAATCTTATGAAATTTGAAATTTCGAACCCATTCACCAAGGCTCAATTTGGGTGGGAGAGCTAAATCAGGTCAAAAAAAAATGAAGCCAGCATATTCGAAATTTGAAAATTTGTACCCCTTCTCAGAGCCCAATTTGGGTCCACGAGCCTCATTATTGTGAAAATTCGCGCGACTGCGCGATATTTGTTTAGAATGGGTGGTATCTATTTCGTCACCGAAAATACGTTTTTATTGATGAATACTTAATACAAATTATTTACGGCAAACCAGTTAGGCAATTTTATTAACACCAATGAAAGAAATCGTCCTGCGCATACGTAGGGGGTTGAAAAATTCCGTTGCAATTGAGATATTAATTCGGACAGCTGAAATTTTGTGTATGGTGGGTTTTAGGACATGCTCTTTTCGAAAATTGAAGCATTTTTTCAATTCCAATTGATGACAGGCCCTTTTAGTGATTCTCTTGTTAGATTTTCCCCATTCCTTTCCAGTTCAAAATATATCCATAATTGAAAGAAGTATTCTTTTTAAAACGGAAACTTGGGATCCTGTGAAAGTGTTTTCTCCATAAAATTCAAAAACTTCTCTATTTTTCTCTTTAATGCTTTCGATGCAGCTTATGAAGGGAAACTTATTGCGGAAGAAAAATTTTGACAATTGAAAAAAACCAACTTCGTGTAAAATCTTTTCTCAAAAATTGTTATGAAATGTAAATTTTTGAGATTTATAAAAATAACGAAAGTTATCTAACGTATCTGTTTTTTACTGTAATGGTGTTCGGTTAGTTTCAAATACCTAGCAAAAAAATTCAGAAAAAGTACCCTATATATATTTTTAGTCCGAACAAGGTCAAACACATTTGAATTAACCTAGCCTAAAAATCCAATTTTAAAATTTATTTTTTCGAACCAAAAGAATTTCGCGCCACTATTTTCTGTGAATTATCTCCCACGCATTATTTTCAGCATCCGTATCAATAATTTGGGAAAAATTTTCATTAAAAAAAGGTAAATTTATCGTATCAAAAAAGTTGACGAAGCGAGGCGTCGGGACTCTCGTTTTTGCCCCTGTATGACGAAACATCATCAACATGTCAACTCAACTTAGTCGAGAATATTTTCCAGCCAAGTTGAAAATGTATTCGGTGGAAATAAATTTTAAAATTAGGTAGTACGATATTCAGAAATTCATCTAGAGATATAGAGTTTCCAATTTCAAAAAATCAGTACATTTTCGATAAGTTTCTTGTTTCTCTTTCTTCTGGGGGAGAAATTTTCACATCAAACTTTTTCCACTCTTCATTTTCAGCGATAACCATTCTAGCTTGTTTTGGTTTCAGTCGAGGTTATTGTCGAAATTTTCATTTCACGTTTTCTCCGTATTCCCCCTTGTCTTCTTATCTGAAGCAGTCAAGGTGACAATTTTTCCGATAGAAATTTTCCAAAGTGTTTTTCTCGAGGCTGAATTGGATTTTTGTTAACGCTGATACAGCAACTTTTTAAATTTACAATAGAAACATGTAAGGATGGTGGAAATTTTCATTTTTTTTTTTTCAACGCGAACTTTCCATGTAAAAATGAGTGTTTTATGGGTGCATTGGGGAAAAGTGACTGGTCAATGTGTTGTCAGCGAAAGGTCGATCGTCTAGATAAACGGAGAATCTATTTTTCCCAATGTTTTTAAAACTGTCTAAACTTTTTTTTATTTTATTTGCTTGTTTAAAAACTTGCCAGAAGTGTGAATTTTTTGATAAAATACTTTAAAAGCTTATACCTACTTAGAAATTGAGAATTCAGTTTACACGTGTAAGCTTATATCGTACACATCCAGTATCGTACGTATGAAGATAAGTATTCTAACGTTGAATATTTAACAGCCTGTCATTACAAATATGGCGAAGGCGGAAAATCCACTTACGGTGATTATGGTTGTGATGCATCGTGGGCTTTGGTTGAATCAGCCCTTCAGTTTATGAAAAAAAAACGAGGCGACAACGTAGAATACGTAATATGGTCCGGGTATGTTTTCTTTTTTAACGTATATTAGACTTCTTAACCGTTCAGCAAATGAAAAAGGCATTACCTTTATTAGTTTATCAAATCGGCGTATTATTCAAATCGTACATGTGCTAGCAGAATTGAATTGACGTGTATTATTTGGTTATATTCCGCCTATGAAATAATGGAATTAACTTAATGGCTTGCTACGAGTATGAATATGGATTTTCATAAGAAATGGCTGCATGTGGTGTTATCTACGATGGTGTGGGAAATTTTTCCGAAAACTACCTCTTATTTTTTGATGAAAAAATAACCGTGGAAAGGTGTCACGTAGGTATAAGTTCAATAGGAATTAGATCTGGAAATTGTTAAATCGAAAGAGAAGAGCTGATAAATTCTGTGCTTCTTTCTCTTTTTTTTTTTTGATAATTTTAGAAATTTTTATACATACATTCCCATACTTATCTCTGAATTAATTTCTGTGCAAATGAGTTCATTTTTTTTCTTCAAATTTTCGATATTTATTCTCTTGCGATTCGTTTTGAACATAATTTGATTTTTTATTAAAACGAGTGAAAGAGAAAAAAAATGCAAATTTTTTCCTCGATTTGTAAAAGTATTTCCTACAGGAATAAAAAGTTGAAATAATTTTGAAGATTTTACAGTTCAATCCATGAAGGATTAAATTAACATCTAAAGTTCGTTTCGATCCCATTCGTGGTTGTAAAAACGAAAATTCAGTAAGAATTTAAACAATGTTAAAATGATTTACCATTGATGGAGGTTGAAATTTTCGGTACAGAACATACGTAGAATAAAATATTCTCTCGACTCATTTCTGTTTTTTTTTCTCGAACCCAATGAAATTATAACGCTGGATTCATCTCGTTGAAAAATTGAGAAATGATAATTTAAATAGGTGCCAACATTGTTGGTTATTTCATTACATTTTTTTCCATAGTTACGTCAGGTAGGTATCTACAATTATTTTTATTTCACCTCGCGAAACGTAGACCGTGTTTCAAAATGCGACCTATACAAACGAACCTCCTCGTGTCTTCTTCGCAAAGCCCAGACTGTTATTAAATTACTCGCAAATAACGTATTTATTTTGTTTTCTTTTATCACTTAATTAGAAAAGGAAAAGAAGAAAAAAAAAGGAGCAAATGTTTTAAATTTCACAGCTACTGGTACAGCCGGTCGATTTTTCGACTAAATGAGGAAAATTCAATCCGACTGTTCTGTTGTATACGTACGGATTTCACAGAGTAGACCCGAAGCAGTTAATCCCCTTTCAATTAATGTTGGCATGATTTGGAAATAGTGGCGCGTATAACCATTTACACATTTATGATAGAAAATTTCGATTCGGTGTTGATTTCGTAACGACCAGGCGTGTTGGTGGATATCTCCTATAATTGGAGATTTTTAAAGGTCGCCCATTCTTCTGTACTGGAATGTTTCAACGCGCTGGGGATTTCTTATTGCAATTACTATCACGATCAGATTAACCGATAAGAGTAAATTTTTTTCAAATGCGTCCAAATTAAGCGTTTTGAATGCATAACCGTAAATGGGAAAAGGTTTTTTGCGACTTTTGGATTGTAATGAATTCTTATAATTGAGTGAAGCTGTTGAGTACGTAATATGCTTGGAAATTCATGAGTTTTTTCAATACCTACGCACAGATTCAGAGGCTTTTGCAAGATTAATTTTTTGTAATCAACCGGTTGTTTTTCCTACATTGGTATACCTAGTTTTTGAAAACAGTACGTGTAAAAATACCATAAGATGATAAAATTCTAATCTCATATCCGAGTAAGAGTAAAAATATAAAATGTTTGAAATCAAATTGCATCACGTTGAGATGAGATTTTTAAGAACTTGGTTTACGTCAAATCTGAATTTCCAACCTATATTTCATTTATTCCTAGTGATAAATAGCTTTCACTGAAAATAGAATTTTTCCTAGGTTTTTTTTTAAGAAACTCCAAAACTGGTTTACTAAAAATGAACTTGGGCTGTTAATAATTATGGTATGTGAGGAAGAGGAGATTATGATGAAAATTGGTGGCGCAGTTTCCTTTGAGCGAAGATCGGGGAACATTTCTAAGAAAATGAGTCCTCTCTGCAGCTAGAGGGATCTTAACGTAATTCCACGTTTGAAAAAAAAGTTCAGTTTGAGTTTCAATGGATCCTCGATTATTTGCTCTCGAAATTAAATACTACGAATTTCCCTGTGTATGGGGTTTGAAAAATTGCATTTCATAGCAGTGCTGCCAACTGAATTACGACTTGCATAAAATGTTTAAAATTTCAGTTGGCAGCATTGCTGCGAAAAAATTTCGAAAAATTAATTATTTTTCAACTAACAAATTTTTCAGGCTATTGGATGAGCAACCTGAACTTGAAAATAATTATCCAAGTTATAATGCAGTTGACAACTTTGCCAGAAATCATCAAAATTTATTCTTACAAGGGAGTTACCCGAGGTCTGAAACTCCAAATGATTTTTTTTCCACAGGCTTGCAGAGTATCACAAGAAACTCCCATAACCAAAATTTCAGCCCCTAAAGTTGACATGGGGGAGAGTTATGGGGTTTGAATTTCAAAAAATCGTCCAAATACACCGAAAAATTACGAAAATTTTAATTTTTTTTTTTTACAGGAACTAACCTTGCCATAAATAGGCCATCTGGAGTTTTTTTGTAGCAGTCTTGATGTAATTTTGTAAAAATTGTTTCCTGACATATCAGAAAGACCTATTTCTCACCTATAAAGTAAGTAAGTACTTATTATGAGTGAAAATTCACCTCGAGGCGTTAAAATTTTTCTATTTCTCACAATATAAGGTATGAGTGAAAATCCCCCCCCCCCTGGTGGTGTTACATGGGAATCCAAGCAACTACTCCATCTCCAGATGGCCTAGACCGAGGGTAGTTCGTGGTATAAAATTCATCTTCTTACTTCCATGGGGGTGAGTTATTCAGATTTTTATAATTTTTCGGTGTTTTAGGTGATTTTTCGGTTTTTAGGTGATTTTTCGAAATTCAAACCCCATAACTCCTCCCTATGACAACTTTAGGGGCTGAAATTTTGGCTATAAAAGTTTCTTGTGATGCTCTATAACCCTGTAAAAAAATTTTTTCATTAGGCGTGTCAGACCTTGGGTAGCTCCCTTGTTAGCCACTAAACAAATGCTGGTTTGATTTGAAGGCGTTTGAGTGAGTGATTTGAATTTTGTAGAAATCTGGAAATCCTCGAATTAGTGATCTTCAACTTTTCAACTCTTTTATAGAAGTCGATAAATTATTTTCAATTTCATGATCGACAAGTCAGGGAAATACCTGTAGAAATTCAAATTATACTTCTCAAAGAGGTGAGCAAGGTACCACGTAGGAGATATGTACTTTGTAATAATTGAAAAGCTCCAATTTTATTTGGTAGGTCATTCACTTAAAGTACTTGACCCACCTATTGGAGGTACATATTTTCTGTTTTGCTTTGTCCTATTCAACATTGGTAAAATTTTTTGCATTTTTCCCCGAAGAAACATTGGCAGTGAATACTATTCTAGTAGTCTGACACCCCCCCCCCCCCTCCAACAAAAAAAAACATAAATCTTGAAAAACTTTTTAGAGAGGTCACATAACATTTTTGAAAAATTGAAACTCTGCCACCCCGTTTTACTTTATCCGAAAATGATCAAGTCATGAAAAATTTCTCGCAAAAGATTCATTTGATTTTAACAACTTTATTAAATCTTGCAAAACCGAAAAAAATTTCACGTTAGTTCCAAAATTTTCAATTATGGAACTCGTTCCACTTCCATACAACGAGCTTGGAGGAGGAGGATGAAATAATTAAGCTCGATTTGTATATGATGCATCATACCCAAGAGTCTTCAGGCGTTTCAGTTCATTTCAAAATTATAATAATAGACTTTTTTTTTTTTTAGGAATTTTAACAAAAATAGGATAAGTTGTGCATCAGGGTAGGTAATTTTGCACATTTTTCGAAAATGTGGGTTCAGGATAGTCAAGAAATTGTGTCTGGACCTTAAATAACCTGGTAACAATTTTACTTTCCTGATTCAATGTTTACCTCTGTCCAATTGTCCTCAAAATCTGAAAATATCTAAATAATTTCGAAGAATAAAAAAAAAAAATTTTTAAATTTTTCTCAGTGTTACTAATGATTTTGTTTTATATTTACCCCATTTACACCATTTTTCAAAGTTATGTGCCAATTTGAAAAAATAACTCTCATGACTGCAGTAGGTATTTCCAAAATTGGGTGAGGTGGTGGGGAAAAGCATCCGTTAAATTTTCAGTAAAACTGTAAAAAAAAAGAAGCAATGAGTTTTGAAATAAAAAACTGTGGTGTCTTTAAAGTCTGAATAGCAATTTTGTGCTATACTCTTTTCTCCCACCCTATTAACTGAAAAATAATTTTTTACATCTATAAATGAGTTGACCGCATAATTTGTAATTTTTCTCCGCAAAAATCACCATTATTCGATCTCCTTTGAATTGAAAAATACGCCGTTTGCCTATTAGTTTGCAATAGGATGATATTCAATTTATAAAATTCAATTTATTCAAATTTATGGTAAAAAACCATGTACCAGTAGTCTCATGGGTCACATTGAATCAACACGAGTGGTCATACTTACTCCTATCTATGGAAAAAATCCTCTCCGAATTATCTCTATTTATATTTATCGTCCTCTATATGCACCCTTTCGTTGTTCCATCTAAACCAACACTTACTAATTTTCCTCCATTGCTCGATCAAATCCTATCTGACAACCCAGAATTCACTTCTTTTCATTTAAATTCCTAAAATCCTGCGCTTATTCCACAAAATATACCCTTATTCCGTCTTCTCCTCCTGTCCAAACGTTAGTCTCTCGACTTTTAAACCCGTACCCTAGAAAAAAAAAAACCAAGCTAAAGAAAATACACTCGTGTAATAAATCTACGGCTATACATAAGTATTTCAACGAGCCAACATCAGGAGGTAACAATATCTTTTTATTATTTTCTGGTGCGTAATCCAGTCGAGTATGAATTATTGAATAAGTATTTTTAACAAGTTGAACTATACATTACGTGGTTGCGGTTTTGGGGTAAAAAAAAAAGACGCTGTTACTACATAGATCGTATTGTTTCATAAATTTTACATTCCAGTGTTTTTTTTTTCCTTCGAACTAATAAGTACAATATGGTTCGTACGAAAGTAAATTTCAATGCTTAATTCAACACGTACCTTGAATGTTGAAATTTTTAAGCCTATGCAATGTTCTACCTAGGGGAGTAAAAATATAAGCTCTAACCTATTTAAAATGGTAAACATCCGGCCAGGCACCAACGTTCAAATATTAATTCGCGAAAAATTCCGAAATCCGTTTTACGTATTACCGGCCTTATAAGAAAACAAATGAGACGGCTTTTGTAAAAGATTTAAAAGAAAAGTGGCCGTTTAAACCACTAAACTAAGCATAATCACATGGTACGTTTTTTTGAAACCTAATCGATATCGTATATAAAAAACCACATGCAGTTTCATTTACGAAATCACATACGAGTAGTTGGATACCATTTTCACCGTGGTATCTCTCCCTACGTATAATTTTCCCCTGCGTTTTACTTTTATCCTTTCTTTTTAGATTGTTTTCAACTATTCAACCTTTTATGTTCTTATCGTGTCCAAGTTTTTTACTTCGTTTCGTTTTCTATCATATGATTATTTTATTTACGAACCGTTTAAGTACGTCTGTACTCGAATACACCTACACATCTGCGTATTTTTCCTGATCATTTTGTACCTGGGCTATTCTACACATCGGTAAATAAACTCGAATAAAAAATGAAGTCGGATTTTCCGATTTCACTAAAAAAATTTTATGCGTTCCCCTTAATGGTCTAATGAAATAACCACCATCATTCTGACCCTGAAGGGAGCTGAGTGGGTGGGCCTCGTAATTTTCATGCAATTACGATTCTGCCAAATTACCCAACTTTGAAGGCTCATCCGGTGGCGCTCAGGGATTTGAGGAATGGTATTGTGAAATTTTTTCAAAGGGCTCCATCCCCCTCCACCTTAAAAAATTTCGAGAAGAATTTTATAAATTTTCAAAGAGTGTACCTAGTAAATTTTTCAAGAACTCGTTTTTTCTACAGTATTCTGTTGATTTTTGATCTCATTAAAATTTGTCCTTGCGCCGACCATATCACAAATTTTTAAACTTGAAATCTCATTTTATTTAAAAAATAAAATAAGCAAGGGAGAAAATTTTTACGGAAAATTATATTAGAACTGCAAAAAACTGATATTTGATAGGTAGGTACCTAAACATTATTTTCAACTTTTTGGGAAGACGCCATGACGTGGGCTGTTGGACCTTGTAGTCTGAACCCAAAATTAAGAAAAATATTTCATGAGTAGGTCTGTGAAGCATTACTAAATTAAAGATAATAATAACATAATAATTTAGCCCGAGCGAAGCGAGGGCGAATTTTTTTAAAGAATTGGTTATAAAAACAGCAAAAAGAAGCACTTTTCAGATAATTTTTTGAATTTTTAGAAAATTCTTGTAAAAATTCCAAAACTTCCTGACTTTTCCAGGTTTACTAAAGAATGGACACCATGACTCCTTTACCAAAGAAATCAAAAATTTTTTGAAAATTACATTTGCCACCAAGTTATTTGATGAATGAGAAGGATAAATTTGTTCGGCTTTGAAATAATCAACTGTCTGGGAAGAAAGGGGAGAGGGTTTATACGATTATTTTGAGAATGAATTGTGCCAATTTATTGAACTCGAGCAAAGCGAGGGCAAATTTTTTTGAAAAAAAACCAGCCAAAAGCTGAAATTTATTCAATTCTTATTAATATTTTAATCTTGAAAGAGAGGCGAAATTCCCAACTTCTGATTTAAAAAAATGATGATTTTTAGACAGAAAATGATTCGTTTTTTAACAGTTTGTTGTTTGAAAAAATTCCATAACTTTGAAATAAAAATTACCTGCTTTTTGATTTTTTTTTTCTACAAAATTTCATGTGTTTTTCTTATGTTATGCTTTTTTATACCAGTTTGCAACAAAACTTGCTGACGTTTTGGAAAAATTACGAGTAGGGATGAATCACCTCCACACCCCTATTATTTCGTCTCTGGTTGTGCTAGTTATTAATCTTCGAGTTCTTTCACTATACCTACATACGAGTTTACAAGGTGACCCTCATGTGTGCCTCCCCCCCACCTTACCTCTCATTCATAAGGAAAGGATTTATTTTTGATTTTGAGATTTTGCAGCGATCGTTGTGAGTAGGTATTCAAAACGAGTAATTTTTAATCATGAATTTAGCATTTCGTATAGCTCAGAATATGTATGTACTTACTTATTTTCAGAGTATTGGTTTCAATTTTCAATTTTAACCAATAT